>CM043697.1:131468134-131960634 GCA_023935145.1 Bretschneidera sinensis
AAGCAGAACGACCTCGAAAGTCTTGTGAGACAACTAGCCACTCAACAACAGCAATTGATGACATCACAAGAACAATTCATAACTCAGCAAAGACAAACCATTGCAACACATGAGCAAGCATTTCAAAGACTAGAGGTACAAATGGGACATCTGGCTAAGGAGCTCAGTAGCAGAAAGCAATGAGACCTCCCAGTTCAAACACTACCCAACCCGGGGGGCATCAACAACTAAAGGTTGTCACAACCTTGAGAAATGGCAAAGTGATAGGGTCCGATGAGTCCGCAGCAGCATCCAAAGAGACACCATCAGCATCAAGGGTAAGTGAGACGGAGAAGGTGAATGCACCACCCTTCCCGTAAAGGTTAGTAAAACAAAAGAGAGACAATAAACTACTTGATATTTTTGAAACCATGCGAAAAGTTGAAATTAACATTCCTTTACTAGATACAATTCACCAAATACCTGCCTATGCTAAGTTTCTAAAAGATTGTTACACTCATAAAAGAAAATTTCAAGAACATGAGACTGTAGCATTAACTGAAGAAGTAAGTGCTGTACTACTAAGAAAACTCTCACCAAAACTGAAAGATCCGGGTAGTTTTACTATTCCCTATAGAATAGGTGATCAGCTATTTGAAAAGGAATTACTAGACTTAGGAGCGGGGGTAAACTTACTACCTTACACGGTATTCGAAACTCTAGGTTTGGGGGAGCTACAACCGACTTCTATTACCTTACAATTGGCAGATAGGAGTATTAAAAGACCTAGGAGTATTCTCGAGGACGTCCTAGTAAAGGTTGGTGAGTTCATCTTACCTACTGATTTCATTGTATTAGACATGGGGGAATGCCCTATGCCATTGCCTTTGCCCATCATATTAGGGAGACCCTTCATGAGAACTGCCGACA
Organism: Bretschneidera sinensis; assembly: GCA_023935145.1. Lineage (NCBI taxonomy): Eukaryota > Viridiplantae > Streptophyta > Magnoliopsida > Brassicales > Akaniaceae > Bretschneidera > Bretschneidera sinensis. The sequence continues at coordinate 131,469,044 of CM043697.1, forward strand.
CTAAGATTTGTGTGAAAAAGGGTATAGTGAGTATGAAAATCAATGGTGAGAAAATAGAGTTTAAAATATTTGATGCAATGAAACTTCCTCAAGACGACTTGGAATGCTTTAATGTTTGTATGATACAAAACTTTGTTGAGCAAGCTTTTCAGGTCCAATACATTGATCCATTGAAGACTACTATAACCGATAGTATCACGGAGGTGGAGATTGAGCAAGAACCTAAAGATGTTACTGATGACATAATCACAGCTGTGCAACTCCTTGAGACCTATCCAAAACACTATAGTAAGTATACTCCTCCATTTGAAGCTCTCATACCTACTAAGGCTACTCTTCTGTCTTTTATTATCTAGGCACCAACATTGGAACTAAAGCAGCTACCCGAGCATTTAACATATGCCTATTTGGGAGAAAATAAGACTTTACCTGTGATTGTAGCTGTTAACTTGAGTAGTCGAGAAGAAGAGAAGTTGTTAAGAGTTCTTAGGGAGCATAAATCTGCCATTGGGTGGACCATTGCTGACATCAAGGGGATAAGTCCAGCAAAATACATGCATAGTATCTACCTTGAAGAAGAAGTAAGGCTCACTCGAGATGCTCAAAGAAGACTTAACCCACACATGAAGGAGGTAGTAAAGGTCGAGGTGTTGAAGCTACTAGATGTCAGCATCATCTACCCTATATCGGATAGAAAATGGGTGAGCCCGGTCCAAGTTGTTCCTAAAAAGAGTGGGATTACCGTTGTAAAAAATGAAAATGAGGAGCTCATACCTATGAGAAAAACAACGGGTTGGAGAATATGCATTGATCACCGGAAGTTGAACAAAGTAACTAGAAAATATCATTTCCCCCTGTCATTCATTGATCAAATGCTAGAGAGGTTAGCCGGTCACAGTTATTACTGCTTCTTGGATGGGTATAGTGGATACAATCAAATTTCCATAGCACCTGAAGATCAAGAAAAGACTACCTTCACATGTCCTTTCGGTACATTTTCTTATAGAAGAATGCCATTCGGCTTATGCAACGCACCAGCCACTTTTCAAAGATGTATGATGAGCATTTTTTCGATATAGTAGAGAAATACATTGAGGTATTCATGGATGATTTTAGTGTCTTTGGTTCTAATTTCGATGAGTACCTAAATCATTTAGAAAATGTCCTAAAGAGATGTGAAAAGAGTAATTTAGTGCTGAATTGGGAGAAATGTCACTTCATGGTTCAACAAGGTATTGTGTTGGGTCACTCCATCTCAAACAAAAGTATCGAGGTAGACAAGGCTAAGATAGACATCATTTCAAATATACCTCATCCTCTCACAATCAAGGGCATTAGAAGTTTCCTCGGACATGCTGGTTTCTATAGAAGATTCATCAAGGACTTCTCCAAAATCTTGAGACCTCTTTGTGCGTTATTGGCTAAAGATACCAAGTTTGAATGGAATGATGATTGTATGCAAGCTTTCAACACCTTGAAGAATGTTCCCACCTCTGCCCCAATAATGATGGCACCAGATTGGAATCTCCCTTTCGAATTAATGTGTGATGCCAGTGACTTCGCCTTAAGAGTTGTCTTAGGTCAAAGAATCAATAAGGAACCTCATGCTATTTACTATGCTTCTAGAACTTTAAATGATTCTCAGCTTAACTATTCTACTACTTAAAAAGAATCGTTAGCTATTATTTTTGCTTTAGAGAAGTTTAGATCATATCTTATTGGTTCTAAAGTTATAGTATTCATTAACCATGGTGCTTTGAGATATTTATTTTCTAAGAAAGATGCGAAACCTAGGCTAATCAAATGGGTACTACTACTACAAGAATTCGATTTAGAAATCAAAGACAAGAAAGGCAGTGAGAATGTAGTTGCGGATCATTTGTCAAGGCTTCCCTATGAGAATGATGATAAAGAGTTGCCTTTGAATGAGAACTTCCCTGATGAACAACTATTCGCACTAGAGGTAAAACTTCCATGGTATGCTGATATAGTCAATTATCTAACTGTTAAAGTTTTTCCCCCAGGCATGACCACTCAAGAAAAGAAACGGTTAAAATCTCTGTCAAGACACTACCATTGGGATGATCCTTACCTCTTCAAGGTCCTTCCGATCAAATCATCAGACGATGTATCCCAGAAGATGAGCACTCAAGCTTACTACAACACTTCCACCAGTTTTCTTGTGGAGGACATTTTAGGGCAAAACAAACAGCTCTTAAGTAGTTGTAAAGTTTCTGCAGGCTAACATCTTTACGCAGTTTGGAACTCTAAGAGCAATCATCAGTGATGGGTGCAGCCACTTTCATCATCGCTCTTTTGCCGAACTACTCCAGAAAAATGGGATCACTTATAAAGTAGGCACTCCATATCATCCTCAAACCAGTGGCCAAGTAGAGATAAGCAACCGAAAGATCAAGGGAATCTTAGAAAAGACAGTGAAGCCTAATCGAAAGGATTGGTCTCTACGCCTAAATGATGCTTTATGGGCATATCGGACAGCTTATAAGACTCCAATTAGCATGTCTCCCTACCGCCTAGTCTTTGGAAAAGCGTGTCATCTCCCGGTAGAATTAGAACATCGAGCATATTGGGCCATAAAGCAGTTCAACTTCGACATGAAGCAAGCAGGTGAGAAAAGGAAGCTGTATCTAAATAAACTTGAAGAATTGAGATATGACACCTGTGAGAATGCCAAGTTGTACAAGGAACTGACAAAAGCCTATCATGACAAACAACTAGTACGGAAGGAGTTCCATATAGGACAAAAGGTGTTGCTATATGACTCACGATTAAGACTGTTCCCAGGCAAGCTCAAATCCAGATGGTACGGTCCGTACATGGTCACCAAGGTCTTCCCTCATGGTGCATTAGAAGTCTGTGGCCCCAACAGAAATCAGCCCTTTATAATAAATGGACACAGAGCTAAGCTTTACCTCGACATTAACTTTCCTCCAAGAGATAAAGACTTGGCACTTCAAGCAGTACAGTATACTATTGTGCGAGTATATACCTAAATAAATAGGTGAATAATCGTACTAGTTATACTTGCAAGTGCACAAGGTCATCAATGTAGTCTAATGTGCAAAAGCAAGGTCATCTCCACAGGGATTGGTAAAGTTACTTTTAGATTTAGTTTCTCTAAAGTAAAAAGAGATAAATAACTGTTGGAAAGTGATTTGATGATAATAAAGACATAGGGCTTTGATATCCACCACTAGTCATACATTCCCAATGTGTATAAGGTATCAGTGCACTATCTTTATTATGTATACCTACTGGTTGCCAACCTAAGGGCATGGTATCTACTCCTTAAGCTATTGATTTCCCTAAGCAACGAGTTAGGCATGGTATCTACTCTAACTCTTTTCTTCCGTAAGGGATTCAGCATGGTATCTGCTCGAGTTGTCCCTTAAGAAAACATAAGTACTGTGGAAATCGACAACCACGTGAGACCTAAGGCATGGTATCTACTTCCGGTTTTCCATGTTGATTAGCCCGGGTATCAGGATAAGATATCTCTTGTTACTAATATTAGACCCAAGACTCGGTCATCCAAATTGATCTAACTAACCCATCCATACCACATGCATATGTTGGTCTTACACATACATATGAGGAATTTAAATAAGCACAGGTGTTAATCAAGTTAAGTAACATAATAAGCTATTGGCAAAGATTTTATCAATGAATAAAAATATGGGAATGCATAACTAGGGCTTCAATCGAGCCCTATAAGAGAGTTAGTTACACATACTAACTGAAGTAAACATTATAAATAAACTAAACATAAAGGAGAAGAATAAACCCGAGAGAAGAGGCGTCAATTCTCTCCCAAGCCCTCAACTCCAAGTAAAAGAAAAGAGAGAAATGTTTTCTATCTAAGGTGTGTCTTAAGTGTGTGATTTACAAGTGTATTTATAGGTATTTGAGAAGTCCTAAGAGAACCATGAGTTTCTAAACCTTCTTAAAACAACAATTCTCTTATTTCCAAAATAGAGTTCTACAGTTTACTGTTCATACCCGTACATATGCGCTTGATCGCAGTGTGCATTGCACTCGATCACAGTGTGCGCTCGATCCTTCAAGTGTGCGAACGATCGTATGTGGGCTCGATCGCATTGCATGGCGCGATCGATCGCACTTTGTCCAGAGAATGCTCCAGGGCTTCCAGATTTCTTCCTTTAAGTGCCAAAACTGCTTCTTTTTCTCCAAAATCCTATAAAAACATGTAAAACACACAAATGGAGTAAAAAAGACCAAATTAACGTAATAAAGGACCTAATAACTATAAATAAGGAGGCTTAAATATGAATATTTAAGTATCTATCACACCCCTAAATTTACATATTGCTAGTCCCTTAGCAATACTAAATTAAAAACTAAAATGAAAGACATAGATAAATCCAATGTTCATGGTGTCAATCAAAAGTCTAGATTTAACACAAAACTATGATGCGCATTCATGAGCAAGCTTAACAAATGTAAACATATTTTTGCAATGAATAAGAGTTTTGAACGTAAATCATATTCATGAGGTAGTTTAAGACATCACAAGTTTGACTTTGGTGTGTGGTGACTAGCACATAAAAGATTGGGTTTCCAAGAAATTCAAACGTGTAGTGTTTCGATGACTCAAGACTCCCCAAACTTACTATTAGAGTCAACAAACATGGCATAGACTTTTATTTGCGAGATTTTTGTCACGTTAGTTCCCTTAAGCTTTCTTGCTGACTCGTGTATCGAGCGTTTAGCCAATGACTCCCAAACCAGATGGTTTTAGGGCATTAGGTGTAAAGGCACCCCTAAGGACTTACTAGCTCGAGTCAACAAGGCTACGAAACTAACTGGTCTTAATGCTACCATTTAGAATTTTCCACCTTTTGACGTGACACTCAATACTTACTGAGGCAAAAGGGCCAGTTACTCAGCAGAAAGTTCTTTTTAATGATTATTTAAGATTTTTCACCTTTTGACGTGACACTCAATGCTTACTGAGGCAAGAGGGCCAGTTACTCAGCGGAAGATTTGTTTTATTGATCATTAGGAGCATTTGTTTATTTTGAGCACTAATCAATCTTTTCTATTTTCATATGCCAATATGACAATCTAATAGGTCATCTAGTTCACAGTCAAGCAAAAGAAACATACAAATCCAAATAACATGTCATACCCCACACGATCATGTGCTAATGTGCTCGTGATAGTTAAGCTAAACTTGTGAATTCTTAAATGCCTAAAGGGCAGTGATCTAGGTTCAAAACTTGATTATTGGCTTATATGTTCAAAGTGTTAAGCTCGCTGATGAAGTCGAATCATACAGTTTTGTTTAGATCACACACAAAAAAAAGTTTATTGGACAGAATGAACATGCATTTATCTATAAAAATAGCAACAAAAATAAAAACAAAAATGTAGGACATAGTGTAGTGTGTGAATTTGTCCCCATACCCCCAAACTTAAAATGCACATTGTCCCCAATGTGTGAGTAGCATGGAAAGATCTGACCTGAGAGGTGGAGAACTGATGGCTGATATGGCTCGTAGCACGCCCCCAAACTTCAACTAGATGCACTGACACTGTCCTTGAAAAAAAAAGAAAAACAAACATAAAACAAATAATAAATAGTAAAAGAAAAGTAAACTATGAAATACTAATAACTCTAAAAGGATATGTAGCGGGGTGCCTCCTATGAGCGCTAAGTTTAACATCTTCAGCCAGACGTGGTACTCTCTCACTGCTGATCATCAGGTGGTGCAGTCGGAGAGGTACTGGGTGCTGAAGGTAGGCGATCAGGAATGGCCTGCAGCATTGCCTCCTTACTATAGGTGCTTGAGCTTAATAGGTGATCAAATTTTTACTTTGCTCAAGCACTCTCTTGCTACCGTGCTAGTTGTTTGGAAGGAGGCACTTAGAGTCCACCTCTTGGAGCTCTAGTGCTTGTGTTTCAGTTGTATACTGTACTGATTCAAGTGCCAAGTCTTCATCTCTTGGAGGAAATTTGGTGTCGAGGTATGGTTTGGCTCTGTGTCCATTGATTGTAAAGGGCTGATTTTCGTTGGGGCCACAGACTTCTAATGCACCATAAGGAAAGACCTTGGTGACCATGTACGGGCTATACCATCTGGATTTGAGCTTGCCTGGGAACAGCCGCAATCGGGAGTCATATAACAGCACCTTCTGCCCTACATAGAACTCCTTCCTGACTAGTTGTTTGTCATGATAAGCTTTGGTCCATTCCTTGTACAACTTTGCATTCTCATAGGCCTCATATCTCAATTCTTCAAGCTCATTTAGATGTAGCTTCCTTTTCTCACCCGCTTACTTCATGTCAAAGTTGAACTACTTAATGGCCCAATATGCTCGATGTTCTAATTCCACCAGGAGATGGCATGCTTTTCTAAAGACTAGGCGGTAGGGAGACATACCAATTGGGGTTTTATAAGCTGTCCTATATGCCCACAAAGCATCATTTAAGCGTAGAGACCAATCCTTTCGATTCGGCTTTACCGTCCTTTCTAAAATTACTTTGATCTCTCGGTTGCTTTTTTTTACTTGGCCACTGGTTTGAGGATGATATGGAGTGCCAACTCTATGAGTAATCCCATATTTTCGGAGTAGTTCGGAAAAAGAACGATGATGGAAGTGGCTGCCCCCATCACTGATGATTGCTCTTGGAGTTCCAAACCTAGTAAAAATGTTAGCCTGCAAAAACTTGATAACCACTTTATGACCATCAGTCCTTGAGGGGACAGCCTCAACCCATTTAGACACATAATTCACGCCCACAAGAATATATAAATAGCCAAATGAGTTTGGAAAGGGTCCCATGAAATCAATGCCCCATACGTCAAAGAGTTCTACTACATGAATATTTTGTAAGGGTATTTGATTTCGGGAAGAGATGTTACCTGTCCGCTGGCATCTATCACATGAGCTGCAAAAGGAGAAAACATCTTTAAATAGGTTAGGCTAATAAAAACCAGATTAGAGTACCTTAAGAGCTGTTCGTTTTGCTCCAAAATGACCTCCACAAGCAAACTGATGGCAATGTTGCAACAAGCTCGAATGCTCCTCTTCTGGGATACATCTTTTGACGATTTGATCAGGGCAGACCTTGAAAAGGTATGGATCATCCCAATGGTAGTGTCTTAACAGAGATATTAGCCATTTCTTTTCTTGAGTAGTCATACCTGGGGAAAAAATTTTAACAGTTAGATAATTAACTATATCAGCATACTATGGAAGTTTTACCTCGAGTGTAAATAGTTGTTCATCAGGGAAGTTCTCATTTAATGGTAACTCTTTATCATCACTCTCATATGGGAGTCTTGACAAATGATCCACAACTACATTCTCACTCCCCTTTTTGTCTTTGATCTCTAAATCGAACTCTTGGAGTAGGAGTATCCATATGATTAGCCTAGGCTTTGCATCTTTCTTAGAAAACAAATATCTCAGAGCAGCATGGCTAGTGAATACAATAACTTTAGAACCAATAAGATATGATCTAAACTTCTCTAAAGTGAAACTAACAGCTAACAATTCTTTTTCAGTAGTAGAATAGTTAAGCTGAGCACCATTTAATGTTCTAGAAGCATAGTAAATAGCATAAGGTACCTTATTGATTTTTTGACCTAAGACAGCTCCCAAGGCGAATTCACTGGCATCACACATTAATTCGAAAGGGAGGTTCCAATTCGGTGCCATCATTATTGGGGCAGAGGTGAGAACATTCTTCAAGGTTTTGAAAGCTTGCATACAATCATCATTCCATTCAAACTTGGTATCTTTAGTCAATAGTGCACAAAGAGGTCTCGAGATTTTGGAGAAGTCCTTGATGAATCTTCTATAAAAACCAGCATGTCCAAGGAAACTTCTAATGCCCTTGACCGTGAGAGGGGGAGGTAGCTTTGAAATGATGTCAACCTTAGCTTTGTCTACCTCAATACCTTTGTCTGAGATGGAGTGACCCAACACAATACCTTGTTGAACCATGAAGTGACATTTTTCCCAATTCAGTACTAAATTACTCTCTTCACATCTCCTTAGGACATTTTCCAAATGATTTAGGCACTCATCAAAATTAGATCCAAAGACACTAAAATCATCCATAAATATCTCAATATATTTCTCTACCATATCGAAAAAAATACTCATCATACATCTTTGAAAAGTGGCTGGTGCGTTGCATAAACCGAATGGCATTCTTCTATAAGCAAATGTACCGAAAGGACATGTGAATGTAGTCTTTTCTTGATCCTCAGGTGCTATGGCAATTTGATTGTATCCACTATACCCATCCAAGAAGCAGTAATAGCTATGTCCGGCTAACCTCTCTAGCATTTGATCAATGAATGGCAAGGGAAAATGACATTTTCTAGTTACTTTATTTAATTTCTGGTAATCAATGCATATTCTCCAACCCGTTGTTTTTCTTGTAGGTATGAGCTCCTCATCTTCATTCTTTACCACAGTTATCTCACTCTTTTTATGAACGACTTGGATCGGACTCACTTATTTGCTATTCGATATAGGGTAAATGATGCCAACATCTAGTAGCTTTAATATCTCGACCTTTACTACCTCCTTCATGTGTGGGTTAAGTCTTCTTTGAGCATCTCGAGTGGGCCTTGCTTCTTCTTCAAGGTAAATATTATGCATGCACTTTGCTGGACTTATCCCCTTAATAACAGCAATGGTCCACCCAATGGCAGTTTTATGCTCCCTAAGAACTCTTAACAGCTTCCCTTCTTCTCCACTACTCAAGTTAGCAGCTACAATCACAGGTAAAGTCTCATTTTTTCCCAAGTAGGTGTATGTTAAATGCTCGGGTAGCTGCTTGAGTTTCAATGTTGGTGCCTGCATAATGGATGGGAGAAGAGTAGTATTAGTGGGTATGAGAGATTCAAATGGAGGAGGATACATACTGGAGTATTTTGGAGATATTGCAAGATGGTGCACAGTTGTGATGATGTCATCAGTAACATCTTCATATTCTTGCTCAATATCCATCTCCATGAAGTTATTGGTGAGAGTAGTCTCTAATGGATCAATGTGTTGGACCTGAAAAGCTTGCTCAACAAAGTTTTGTATCATACAAACATTAAAGCATTCAAAGTCATCTTGAGGAAGTTTCATTGCATCAAATATTTTAAATTCTAATTTCTCACCATTGATCTTCATACTTACTATGCCCTTTTTCACACAAATCTTAGTATCGGCAGTTTTCATGAAGGGTCTCCCTAATATGATGGGTAGGGGTAATGGCATAGGGCATTCCTCCATATCTAGCACAATGAAATCAGCAGGTAAAATGAATTCTCCTACCTTAACTAGGACATCCTCAAGAATACCCCTAGGCCTTTTGATACCCCTATCTGCTAACTGTAAAGTAATGGAAGTTGGTTGTAACTCCCCCAAACTTAGGGTTTTGAAAACCGTGTACGGTAGCAAATTTACCCCCGCTCCCAAATCTAGTAATGCTCGTTCAAACAACTTATCACCTATCCTACAGGGAATAGTAAAACTACCCGGATCTTTCAGTTTTGGTGGTAGTTTTCTTAACAATACCGCACTTACCTCTTCAGTTAGAGCCACTGTCTCATGTTCTTGAAACTTTCTTTTATTAGTGCAACAATCTTTTAAAAATTTAGCATAAGCAGGAATTTGTTTAATTGCATCTAATAAGGGAATGTTAATTTCTACTTTTCTCAAGGTTTCAAAAATATCAAGCAGTTTATCTTTCTTGGGCATTACTAACCTTTGAGGGAAAGGTAGTGAATTCCATTTCTCTATTTCACTCACCTTGGATGTGGATGGCCTAGCTGGAGATGCTTGAGCTGGCTCATTAACTTCTATGATCTTACCATTTCGGAGAGTTGTAATGGCTTTCAGCTGCTGATGCCCTCTTGGATTTGGTAATGTTTGTGCGGGGAGTTCACTTTGCTTCCTTTCACTTAGCTCCTTAGCCAATTGTCCCATTTGTGCCTCTAACCTTTGAATTGCTTGCTCATGTGTTGTCATTAGTTGCTGTTGTTGAAGGGCCAGTTGCTTTACAAGACTCTCTAGATCATCCTTCTTGGGTTCTGGAATGGGTTGGGTTGCTTTATGAACGTTCCTTTGTTGCCCTTGAGGGTTCAAGGTGTCTTGATTGTTGCTCTATGATAGGTTGGAGTGGTTCTGCTATCCAGGGTTGTATGCATATGCACTGTTTGGTCCCACATAGTTCGCTTGCTCAAGATCTGTAGATGAATACAAATGGCAGGTCTCAGTGGTGTGATTAAATTGGGAACATATAGCACATACCTGGGGTGATGTAGCTTGTGGACTCGGTGAGGCATTTTAAGCAGTCAAGGCTTTTACAATCATATCTAGCCTTATATCTAGCTTCCTCTCTAGAGCAGCTATTTGGGTAAAGGTTCTGCCATTTAGAGTAGCTTCATACATACTTTTGCTCTTGACTCCTTGTTTATATCTTGAGGAGAATTGTTGGGTATGCTCACTCAATGCCTCAAACAATTCCATGGCTTCTTCACTGTTTTTCTCCATCAGCACCCCTCCACAACTGGAATTAGCAATGCCTTTATTCATGTCATTCAGACCTTCATAAAAGGCTAATACCAGCTCATCTTGAGGTAGGTTTTGGTGTGGCCATTTGAGTATTAGCTCGTTGAAGTGTCCCCATGCCTCAAAGAATAGATCTCCATCCCTTTGTTGAAAAGATTGGATCTCCTTCCTCAATTGCCTTGTCTTTTGGGCTGGGAAGAATTTCCTTAGGAATTTGATAGCCAACTCGTCCCAAGTGTGGATTGAAACTGCAGGTAAAGAATTGTACCACAGTTTAGCATTATCTTTTAAGGAAAAGGGAAATAGAATTAACCTTATTCCTTCTTGGTCTAGGCCTTGGATATGCTGGAATTTGCAAAGATCGGAAAATTCCCGGAGGTGCAAGTGTGGATCTTCGTTGGGTGTACCCCGAAAGTGAGTTAGTGCACTTAGTATTTGCGGAGATATGTAATAGTTGCTTTCCGCCTCAGGTTGATATGCAATGCATGATGGCTGACTAAGGTTTCGTGGGATGAAGGATTGCTTCATCGGTATTCATGAAGGTGGTTGCTGGTTTTCTAGCTGTTCCGCCATTGGTGTTTCTTCAGTGAATTCCTCTTCTTCCTCCTCAAAATTGTTTCTAAGATTGTGTTGGATGGTCCTATTAAGCTCGGGATCAAGGGGAAAGACTGTTGGATGTTGGGATCGTAGTCCGTGCATGAATTGGGAACAATTTCCTAAGTGCAGCAGAAAAATACTACTGCTCGGGTAACTCTCTGCCTTAATTGCGCTCGATTGCACAATAAGGTGCGATCGATCGCAAGTGGCACAGAAAACTCCCTGGAGTACCTGCAACATGAGACCTAGGGCATGGTATCTACTCCTGGTTTCCCATGTTGATTAACCCGGGTATCCGGATAAGATATCCCTTGTTACTAATATTAGACCCAGGACTCGATCATCCAAATTGATCTAACTAACCCATCCATACCACATGCATATGTTGGCCTTACACATACATATGAGGAATTTAAATAACCACAGGTGTTAATCAAGTTAAGTAACATAATAAGCTATTGGCAAAGATTTTATCAATGAATAAAAATATGGGAATGCATAACTAGGGCTTCAATCGAGCCCTATAAGAGAGTTAGTTACACATACTAACTGAAGTAAACATTATAAATAAACTAAACATAAAGGAGAAGAATAAACCCGAGAGAAGAGGCGTCAATTCTTTCCCAAGCCCTCAACTCCAAGTAAAAGAAAAGAGAGAAGTGTTTTCTATCTAAGGTGTGTCTTAAGTGTGTGATTTACAAGTGTATTTATAGGTCTTTGAGAAGTCCTAAAAGAACCGTTAGTTCCTCAACCTTCCTAAAACAACAATTCTCTTATTTCCAAAATAGAGTTATACAGTTTACTGTTCACGCCCGTACATATGCGCTCGATCGTAGTGTGCCTTGCGCTCGATCGCAGTGTGCGCTCGATCCTTCAAGTGTGCGCACGATCGCATTGCATGGCGCGATCGATCGCACTTTGTCCAGAGAATGCTCCAGGGCTTCCAGATTTCTTCTTTTAAGTGCCAAAACTGATTCTTTTTCTCCAAGACCCTATAAAAACATGTAAAACACACAAATGGAGTAAAAGAGACCAAATTAACGTAATAAATGACCTAACAACTGTAAATAAGGGGGCTTAAATATGAATATTTAAGCATCTATCATACACAGCTGAAACACAAGCACTTGAACTACCTGATGTGGGCTCTAAGTGCCCCCTTCCAACCAACTAGCACTGAAGCTCGAGAGTGCTTAAGCAAGTTCATTTCGATTACTCATACAGCTCAAGCATCTCTACGGAGGTTAGTGGTACTGAGGCCACTAACACATGGTAAGGTTGTACTGTTCCAAATTTGTCATTTTTCAGCTGAGGTAAGTTTTCATTTTTTCCCATGCACACTGCTTGCGATCGATCGCACCATTCAATGCGATCGAGTGCAAGTGTGCGATCGAGCGCGCCAGTCAATGTGCTCGAGCGCACAAGTGCGATCAAGCGCACCCAGCGTGGGATCGAGCACACTCGTGGCAGAAGGTTTAGTTATAAGTCTGAAAACAATTCACTCACTCATTCACCCTTCATTTCACTCAGCTCACTCACGCATTCTCTTCACTCACTCCCACTCTCTCACCCTTAGTAACTCTACATTCATAAACCATCCCCATCTCACTCAGCTAAATCAGACTAACAAACACATTTTTCCTATTCACTTCATCTCTATCTCCCTCTATCTCATCTTTCCCCCATTTTACATTCACGTCACACTCTCACGGTAGGACCATTACCAATTTTCTTTAAACTTATGTACACACTATCACACAAGTTGTTTAATTTATGTTTTCCTATTATATTATGCATATCTTGGGTGATTGATTGTGAATGTTCTTGTTACAGGGGGGTTGGACTCGCGGTCGGATCATTTTTTACAGCTCCCAGTTTTTCGTTGCATACCACCTGTTCGAGGAAACGCCTGACCGTGTGCGATCAAGCGCATAATCCAGTGTGCAATCAAGTGCATCTATTTGAGATCGATCGCAAATTAGGCAGAAGCAAACAATAACATGTCCAAGCCATCAGTTTCCACCTCCGGTGTATCCAGCAGCTGTACCTCGTCATCCCGGCCCAGCATCGAGCAACGAGAGCTCTTATTCGAGACCGCCTTCGCCATAGATGATGTATTCAAACACATGGATGCCACGTAATGGGCCTTCCAAGCATTTAAACATCGAGGGTCGAAGAGGCTTTTCAAGCCGGTTTGCTCGACTGCTTACTCCCAGCTCGTAGTCCAATTCTATGCGAGCCTATCCTTTGACTGTAACAGACCGGGAGTACTGACTTCTTCAGTCCAGGGCACACCGACTAGTGCCGATATAGCCGCTGCTCTTCATTGCACTAACGAGTCCCCTCTGGAGGACACCAATATCGAGGAACAACTGGAGTCCTTTACCCTGGCTGAGATTATTACGGATATGTGCGCTAGACAGTACGCCGACAGACACAACAATACAGCCAGCTGGTCAAAGTTGCCTCCACGACTTTGGCTTGTCGACACGATCCTTCAATGCAATGTGTGTCCATTGGGGCACAAGACACAGCAGAGAGACCAGTTTCTACAGACCCTATATGCTTTCCACAGAGGTCACTGGTACTCTATTCCGATGGTTATATGGAGCCAGTTTCATAAATTCTGGGATCACGTCCATGGCCGGCAGACCACCACGGCTAATGCATGGGGTCTCTCTTTCCCATTCCTACTCTCCTACATACTCAAGAAGAAAAGGATTAAGGGGACCACCAGCGACGGACTAGTGCGAGAGCATCCTTTCTTTGGGAAGGCTTAGTGGACACATAACCTTTCGCACATGCCTCGAGGACTCCCAGCACCTGCTCCAGCAGCTAAGAGAGTTAAGGAGGATCGTATGGAGACAGAGACCCCTATAGTTAGCCAAGTACGAAAGGAGGATCATACGGGTATGGGACCCACAGAGTCCCAGCACTTTCTAGCTAAGCTGTCCTCCTTCTGAGGTGAGGTCTCTGCCACTACCACACTCGTGCATCAGTGCATGGATAGTTTGGAGGCACGGTTTGCACGACAGGAGGCTATGCTGCAGGCTACTCTTAAACGCCTACCTCCGACACCCGGTACCTCTTCGACTGCACCACCTGATGATCAGCAGTGAGAGGATACCACGTCTGGCTGAAGATGTTAAACTTAGCGCTCATGGAAGGCACCCCAAAGCGTATCCTTTTTATTAGTTTCTTTTATTATTCGTATTTCCTAGTTTATTTTTATGTCACTGTTATTATTACTTGCTTTCCATTTTATGTTTGTTTTTCTTTCTTTTTCAAGGACAGAGTGAGTGCATCCAGTTGAAGTTTGGGGGCGTTCTACGAGCCATGCTAGCCATCAGTTCTCTATCTCCCAGGTCAGCTCCTTCCATGTTATTCACACATTGGGGACAATGTGCAATTTAAGTTTGAGGGTATGGGGACACATTCACACACTCACTATGTCCCATTTTTATGTTTTGTGTGTTGTTGTTTTCATAGATAAATGCATGTTCATACTGTTCTAAAAAAATTTATGGTGATCTAAACAAAGAATATGATTTGACTTCATAAGTGAGCTTAATATCTCGAACATATAGGCCAATAATTAAGTTTTGAACATAGATCACCTCCTTTTAGGCATTTAAGGATTCACAAGTTTGACCTAAACAATCACAAGCACATTAGCACATAATTGTGTGGGGTATGACATGTAATTTTGATTTGTATGTTTCTTTTGCTCGACTGTGAACCAAATGGCCTATTAGACTAACATCTTGGCATAAGAAAATAGAAACAAAGTGTTAGTACTCAAAAAGAAAAGAAATGCTCCTAATGATCAATAAAAAGAACTTTCCGCTGAGTAACTGGCCCTCTTGCCTCAGTAAGCAGTGAGTGTCACGTCAAAAGGTGGAAAATTCTGATTGATAGCATTGAGACCAGTTAGTTTCGTAACCTTTTTTACTCAAGTTAGTAAGTCTTTAGGTGTGTCTCTACACCTAATGCCCTAAAACCATCTGGTTTGGGAGTCGTTGGCTAAACACTCGTTACATGAGTCAAGTAGAAAGCTAGAGGAAACTAACTTGTCAAAAATATCACAAACAAAAGAAAAAAATAAAATTTATGCCATCTTTGTTGATTCTAAAGGAAATTTGGTGAATTTTGAGTCATCGAAACACACACGTTAGAATTATTTGGAAACCTAATCTTTTATGTGCTAGTTCACCACACACCAAAGTTGAACTTGTGATGTCTTAAACTGCCTCATGAAAGTGATTTGCGTTCAAAACTCTTATTCATTGCAAAGATATGTTATATGTGTTAAGCTTGCTCATGAATGCGCATCATTATTTTTTGTACAACCTAAAATTTTTTGTGGCATTATGATTATTGTTTTTATCTATATGGCTTTACTTTTCTTCAATTTAGTTTTTAGTTTTGTATTGCTAAGGGACTAGCAATATGTAAGCTTGGGAGTGTGATAGGTGCTTAAATATTCATATTTAAGCCCCCTTATTTACATTTGTTAGGTCCTTAGTTATGTTAATTTAGTTCATTTTACTTCATTTGTGTGTTTCACATATGTTTTATAGGTCTTGGAGAAAAAGAAGCAGTTTTGGCACTTAAGGGAAGAAGCCTGGAGATCCTGGAGCAGCTTCTGGTCAAAGTGCGATCGATCGCAATACTGCATGCGATCGAGCGCACATACAATCGTTCGCACACATAAAGGATCAAGCGCAAGACACATACGATCGAGCGCACATGTACGGGCGTGAACAGTAAACTGCAGAACCCTATTTTAGAAATAAGAGAGTTTTGTATTTTAGGAAAGTTTAGGAACTCATGAGCCTTCTAGGACTTCTCAAGCCCTATAAATACACCTGTAAAGCACACACAAGTCATCACAACTTAGAGAACACTTCTCTTATCTTTTACTTGGAGTTGTAAGTTTTGGGAGAGAATTGACGCCTCTTCTCTCGGGTTTATTCTTCTCTTTATGTTTAGATTATACATGATGTTTATCTTAGACAGCATGTGTAACTAACTTTCTTATAGGGCTTGATTGAAGCCCTAGTTATGCTTTATCATATATTTATTCATTGATAAATCTTTGCTAATAGTCTTTATTATGTTGCTTAACTTGATTAATGCATGTGCCTATTTAAATTCCTCATATATATGTGTATAGCCAACGTATGCATGTGGTATGGATTGGTTAGTTAGATCAATTTGGATGACCGAGTCCTGGGTCTAACATTAGTAACAAAGGATATCCACACCGGATTCTTGGATTAATCAACATGGGAAACCGGGAGTAGATACCATGCCCTAGGTCTCATGTGGTTGTCGATTTCCATAGTACTTATGCTTTCTTAAAGAACAACTCAAGCAGATACCATGATGAATCCCTTAAGGAAGAAAAGAGTTAGAGTATATACCATGCCTAACTCGTTGCTTAGGGAAATCAATAGCTTAAGGAGTAGATACCATGCCCTTAGGTTAGCGACCATTAGGTACACATGATAAGGCTAGTGCATTGATACCTTATACAATTGGGAAAGTATAACTAGTGGTGGATATCAAAGCCCTGTGTCTTTATTATTATCAAATCACACACAACAGTTATTTTATTTCTTTTCACTTAAATAAACTAGTTTTAAAACCGAACTTTACCAATCCCTATGGAGATGATCTTGCTTTCGCACACTATACTACACTGTTGACCTTGTGCACTTGCAAGTAAAACTAGTACGATTATTTACTTATTTATTTAGGTATATTTTCGCACAACATCCCTCTTTGCCCTCGAGCTTATGACCACCCATCCAGTCTGCCCGTGCTTATTGATTTGAAAGTCCGCCTTGAAGACGTCAATATTCATTAAACCCCCCACCTAGGTGCAGACGCATATGAAAGCCATAATAAGGCGCGCCGAGTTGGGCACCAACTGGCACAATGCTATGTCGAAATATCTAAGCATTGCGCATAAGAAAGGGTGGAGAGGAAACCTAAGCCCAACCTTCATATGCAGCTTGTACATGCACAGCTTATAAGGCGCGTGGCTCGAGAGAATATCAGAGGCCCTCTCCCCAACTCTAGCCGGCCTGAGGGTGTACTCCCCCGAAATATGATATACCCTCTTTATGACTTCAAAGCCCTCCTCCCCCATCACGTTAAGAATAGAGTTGGCTGTGAACGACCATTGGACTCTTTCCTTCAAAACCATTTCACCCCACAGCTCGGCGAGGGTCCTATCTACCTCATCCTCGAACTTGGAAGAGGAATCTCCTTCCTCTTCCTCCTTTTCTCCTTCTTTCTCCTGAGGTATATAAGGGACCATGGCTAGTGGCCCCTCCTGAGTGGCCACCTCTTCGGTCGACTCACCCTCGCTAGAAAATAAACATATAGCTTCTTCTAATTCCCTAGACATGTTCCTACTATCATCACTACCACTACTTAAAGACATGATAAATAGAGGTAGGAGGACTCACCAATAACGATTGTGTACTCGCACCAACTCTGATCAAAGAGATCCCTCCCTCAGCCTACGTCTCGATCTCTCTCCAAACAGAAGTGTCCCCAAAACTTCCAAATACTCCTGCCCACTCTCAACTTTTTACCAAAACCTCAAAACTCACGCTTACTCCCCTCTCACTGAACTCCAACTCTGAGCACTCTCAAGCTTTTGAACGAGGCCGTGGGCTCTCAATCTTTCTCTTTGAAACTTGCAAATGAGTTGAAGTGAGGAAAAATAAGAAAGTAGCACCCTTATATAGGAAGAGGGTCATGACAAACGAGGAGAAAATTAAAAACCTACAATTGGGAGAATGCAGCGCTCGAAATACCCAAGTTTACTTTTACGATCTCCAAGGGCACCCAGTCACAATGATGCGACATTTTGACTGCTCAAGGTGATGTTTCGTTCCCTAAGGTAGCCAAACAATGATGAACACCACCACTTCTACTGTGAGCAGCTGCACACAGTAAATGCCTAAACATGCCACGTGTATAGAATGAAGTGGAAAGTAGTTCGAAGATCGAAGAGGATTATCTAAAGCCCAAGAAACCTTTTCTAGGCCCAAAAAACAAGAAGCCCAAAAAGACCATTAGAAACTATTTTTGGGACCAAAAGGTAAGAAGCCTAAAAAACCATAAGAAACTTTTTTTTGGGCCCAGAAGTCCATCAGAAACTCCAAAAGAAGATTTCCAAGGCGGAGCATGTTGACTGCTGTTCATATACTCGGCCCAAAGTCTCCAAGGTCGAGCATGTTAACTGATACTCACATACTGGGACCAATGTCTCCAAGACTGAACATATTGACTGTTACTCATATGCTCGGACCAACATCTTCAAGGCCGAGCATGTTGACTGCTTCTTACATGCTCGGAGCAACGTCTCTAAGGCCGAGCATGTTGATTCCTACTCACTTGTTCGGACCAACATCTCCAAGGCCGAGCATGTTGACTACTGCTCACATGCTCGGCCCAATATCTCCAAGGTTGAGCATGTTAACTACTGCTCACATACTCGACTTAATGTCTCTAAGGTCGAGCATGTTGATTCCTACTCATATGCTCGAACCGATGTATCTAAGGCCGAGCATGTTGACTACAGCACACATGCTCGGCTCAATGTTGCCAAGGTCGATCATGTTGACTACTGCTCACATGCTCGACCCAATGTCTCCAAGGCCGAGTATATTGACTACTGCTCATATACTCGGCCCAATGTCTTCAAGGCCGAGCATGTTGACTGCTACTCACATGCTCGGACCAACGTCTCTAAGGCCGAGCATGTTGATTCCTACTCACATGCTCGAACCAACGTCTCCAAGGCCGAGCATGTTGACTACTGCTCACATGTTCGGCCCAATGTCTCCAAGATTAAGCATGTTGACTACTACTCACATGCTCGGCCCAATATCTCCAAGGCCGAGCATATTGACTACTGCTCATTTGCTCAGCCCAAAGTCTCCAAGGCCGAGTGTGTTGACTACTGCTCATATGCTCTGCCCAATGTCTCTAAGGCCGAGCATGTTGACTGCTACTCACATGCTTAAACCATCGTCTTCAAGGCCGAGCATATTGAATACTGATCATATGCTCAGCCGAATGTCTCCAAGGCCGAGCATGTTGACTGCTACTCACATGCTCAGACCAACGTCTCTAAGGCCGAGCATGTTGATTGCTGCTCACATGCTCGGACCAACACCTTCAAGGCTGAGCATATTGACTACTTCTCGTATGCTCGGCCCACTATCTCTAAGGCCGAGCATGTTGACTGTTGCTCATATGCTTGACCCGAAGTCTCCAAGGCCAAGCATATTGACTGTTGCTCATATGCTCGGCCCACTATCTCCAAAGCCGAGCATGTTGACAGCTGCTCATATGTTCAGCCTAATGTCTCCAAAGCCGAGCATGTTGACTGCTACTCATATGCTCGACCCAATGTCTCCAAGGCCGAGCGTGTTGACTGCTACTCATATGCTCGACCCAATATCTCCAAGACAGAGCATTTTGACTGTTGCTCATATACTCAGACCAATGTCTCTAAGACCGAGCATAGTGATTACTACTCATATGTTGGGACCATTGCCTCCAAGACCGAGCATAGTGATTACTACTCATATGCTGGGACCATTGCCTCCAAGGTCGAGCCCTGCTATACTTCCTTAAAGCACATAAATATACTTAAGGAAGAGGGAGGCCTTTTATACACCCAATAGCGAGACGATACATGGACAACCCTAGGTCCAATAGCAAGACGACACATGGACAACCCTAGGTCCAACAGCAAAATGATACGTGGACATTCCCATGTCTAATAGCGAGACAACACATGGACAACCCCATGTCCAATAGCGAGATGACACGTGGACATTCCCATGTCTAATAGCGAGATGACATGGGGACAGTCCTAGGTCCAACAGCGAGACGACACATGGACATTCCTATGTCCAATAGCGAGATGACACGCTGACAGCCTTAGGTCCAACAGCGAGACGGCAAATGGAAATTCCCATGTCCAATAGCGAGATAACATATGGATAAGCTATTGACAAACCCACTATCATTCCTAAACACCCCCGCACAAACTTGTAAGCACAATTCCAGGGAATACCATTCCCCGACACCCCTGCCTAGATCTGCAAGCGTGATTCGAGGGATCATGATCCTTCTTAGGCACCCCGCCATACCTACTGACAGAGGAATGGGATCTCCGGGATTGCCTCATCCCAACCACATGGGTAACCTCTCATTCATAACACTATAAAATGATCAAGGTATGCCAGCACAAACCCATCTTCATTTTTATTAAAAACTTATTTGACTGAAAAACACTAAGCATCCTTATCCTCTCCATTTCTCTAAAAATTTTGTACTGATAAGAGCATCGGAGTGTCCTTGGAGGAATCACCCTCCCTCTACTCCATCGACCCTCTAGTTCACCCCTGTTTCCTTGTGCAGACCTGTGAAGCACCGACCTCCAGCTCAGCAACATATTTCAGGCATCAACAAGATGTTAGAACCTATTCAAAGATTAATTATTTTAGTGGATTTTGTGTTCACTTTCAACTGAGAGGGAGATGTGATTCTTTTGCTCTGGTTTCTAATGAGCTGCTGGGAAAAAACCGAACTTGAAAGCTGAAGCTTTTTTTTATTTTTATTACACTTTCTTTGGATCTTGTTAAATACGAAGGAAAGGAAAAGGAAAAAGAAAATGATATTTCTTGTGACACTCATTTTTTTCCACTTTGTTTTTTTTAATTAAGTTATTTTTTATTTTTACTTTTCCTTTCCTAATAAAACAAATAAAAATGTTTTTTTCTTCTATTTTCATTTTTCTTTCAACTTTCCTTCTGATTTTCCTTTACTTCAAAATTTTCAAAATCCAAACATAATATTAGACATTCCAACCTTCCATCATATTTATTCATAAATATAAAAACTATTTTTTTTTGTTGGTAATCAATTCATAGAAAATAAAAGAAACCAAGGACAGGCCAAGGCCAACCCAAGGTTGAACAAAAGAAGAATTCCAGAGTTGGGCATTGGCCCAACAAAAAAATAACACAAAGGCCACTTAACAAGTGAATAAGCCATAAAATTTGAAGGTCTACAAACAAAAGAAGCAAGAAAAATAAGAAATTAAAACTGACTCAACAGAGACTAGGGGTGGCAATAGGGAGAGCACAACCCGTACCAAATTTGGCAGGGGCTGACACGGCCCACACTTTCATGGGTCATGTCGTGCTTGGCATGATACTATTCCTCGTGCCGTGCTTGGTCTAGCTTTTGAGGCCCACGGCATGGCACGACACGAAAAAAAAAAAGCACGGCACAACACGAGGCCTAGCACCGTCCGACTTGAAGCACGGCCCGACACGGCATGAGGCACGATCATAACATCTAATAAATTCAAAATTATATACAATTTTATGCCAATAAAATAATGAGTCAAGAAAAATTAGATGATGGTAAATTTGATATTTTAGGATGGTGGAAAAAATGAAAATTATTACTTTATTCTTAACATAATGGCACGTAATATACTAATTCATAAATGAAGCAAATTCACCTAAAATCACACATTAATATAAATTAAATCAAACCTAAACAAATATTTGAACACAAAAAGTGTCATTTGTGAATTTTAAATTTAAATATTGAAATTATAATTGATTGATTTTAACATAATAGCATTTGATACAATGAACTAAAGCACTGAGAGAAAATCATATCATATTCTTCTTTTTAATCCACGGAATGAAACTTAGCTGCATAGCTTGGTTAGGCAGCTCATCGTTCAATTTCTATAGTTGCTTCTCTAGGAATTGGATAAATTTGCTTTTTTTTTATTTATTTAAAGGTCATAAAGGTTATAAAAATTACTTTTTAATTATTAATAATATTTTATATCTTTCTAATTTTTAAAATTTCTAAGTTGTTTTTTATATTTCACTCATTTGTAAGTCATTTCTTTATTTTATATGTTGTTTTCATAAGCTATTTATTTAGATGATTTTTGGAAGTTGTAAATTTAAAGTATTTGTTTATGTTGCAGTTTTTATTCAATTTCTAAGTTATTTGTATTATTTAACTTCATCAATAAAATGATTTTTTTTCTGTATAACTATAAGCATTCAATTCAATATTTATAATTTTTTTATACTATTTTCAATAAAAATGACAACAAATCAATATATACCTATGAGGCCCATGGACCAGCACTGCACAGCATGGCCTAATAGCCACGCGAGTCTTGGGCCGTTTCGGGCTGAGATTTTTAAAAGCACATCACGACACGAAAGGGAGGGAGGCACGGCACGGTATGAGACGAATACGGTGGGTCACCTTGTGTGGGCTATTGGACGGCATGACACAGCCCACTACCACCCCTAACAGAGACTAGGGATGGTAATGGGCCGTTTCCGCCCGGTCCGAAACAAATTTGGCATGGACCACACTTCCACATGCCGTGCCGTGCTTGGCACGATACTATTCCTCATGCTGTGCTGGGCCTAGCTTTTGAGGCCCACAACACGAGGCATGGTCCGACAAGAAGCACAGCACGAGGCACGACCATAACATCTAATAAATTCAAAATTACATACAATTTTATACCATTAGAATAACGAGTCAAGAAGAATTAGATGATGATAAATTTGATATTTTAGGATGGTGGAAAAAATATTAATTATTACCCTATTCTTAACATAACGGCACATGATCTACTAATTCATAAATTAAGCAAGGTTATCTAAAATCACATATTAATATAAATTAAATCAAACCTATACAAATATTTAAACGCAAAAAAGTGTCATTTAATATTTAAACACAAAAAGTGTCCTTTGTGAATTTTTGATTTAAATATTGAAGTTATAATTGCTTGATTTTAACATAATAACATTTGATTCAATAAACTAAAACACTAAGAGGAAATAATATAATATTCTTCTTTTTAATCCACCGAATGAAACTCAATTGCATAGCTTGGTTAGCCAGCTCATCATTTAATTTCTAAAGTCGTTTATCTAGGAATTAGATAAGTTTACTTTTTTTTTTTATTTAAATGTCAAAAAGGTTACAAAAATTACTTTTTTTAATTATTGATAATATTTTATGTCTTTCTAATTTTTAAAATTTCTAAGTTGGTTTTTTTATATTTCACCAATTTGTAAGTCATTTCGTATTCTTTCTTTATTTTATATGTTGTTTTTGTAAGTTATTTATTTAGAAGATTTTTTAAAGTTGTAATTTTTAAGTTATTTGTTTATGTTGTTGTTTTTATTCAATTTCTAAGTTATTTGTAATATTTAACTTCATCAATAAAATGATTGTTTTTCTATACAATTATAAGCATTCAATATATATATATATTACTATTTTCAACAAAAAAAGCAATAAAAATCAATATATACTTATGAGGCCTATGGGCCGGCACAGCTTAGTAGCCACGCGAGCATTGGACAGTGCCGGGCCGAAAGTTTTTAAAGCACAACAAGGAACAAAAGAGAGAGAGACACAGCACGGCACGACACAAATACATGTTGGACCTCCTTGTGTGGGCCGTGAACTAGCATGACACGACCCATTGCCACCCCTAATAAAGACTTTTAGAGTCCAAATTCCAAAATCACTTGTTCAATCATTCCATTGACAGATGGCAAAATCTTAGAAGGCTTATAGGCTTGTAACATCAAGTATTTTGATTCCACCAAACTGGTTTTATGGTAATTATCACAAAACTACGAAAGTTCACCAATAACATCGATACCAAATTTTTTTTATAAATTTTATTGAATAATTTTTAATACTATCAAGGTCAAAAGTACATGTGTAAACTCACTCTTTTTTATTTTTTATTTTTGCTTTTAAAAATTATTTTCTTTTTAAGGCTAATTATTTAACTTTTTAGAGGCAAAATAATTTACCATATATGTTGAACTGGACTAATAAAAATAATAAAAATATATTATGCCATTTTTTAATCCAACACCAAATACATTTTGTAAGCTGGAAAGACAAAATATTTATTTTTTTATTCACACAAGAAAAGATTTGAAATTTTTAATCCTTTGATACACTCCCAAAAAAAAAGGCTTATCCCCAAAAAATTTCTGCTGCACAGATATTTTGCCCAATATTTCCCGAACCAAAACTCAATCAGTCGCCTCTCTGCCTTCCTATTCTCTCTTTTTGTCTTCTCTGCGCGATCAGCTCTATTCTTCTTCTCTCTGTCGCGATTCAGCGGCTGACAGTCATCATTTTTCTCCCTTCCAACTATATCCCGACGCCGGTTAGAATCTGTCTCTTCCCCAACCACGCTTTTCTTCATATCCTTCTTCTCTCTTATTTTGCCCAAAATTCTCCAAATCGAAACTCAAATCAGTCTCCTCTCTCCTTTCCTATTCTCTCTTTTTCTCTTCCCTGCGATCAGTTCTATTCCTCTCTCTGTCGCGATTCAGTGGC
Source organism: Bretschneidera sinensis (assembly GCA_023935145.1). Classification (NCBI taxonomy): domain Eukaryota; kingdom Viridiplantae; phylum Streptophyta; class Magnoliopsida; order Brassicales; family Akaniaceae; genus Bretschneidera; species Bretschneidera sinensis. Next base: position 131,493,671 of record CM043697.1, read on the forward strand.
TGACAGTCATCAGTTTTCACCCTTCCGACTATATCTCGACGCCGGTAAGCCTCTGTCTCTTCCCCCCTCTCTCTTTTCATCTCCTTTTTCTCTCTTTCCCTTTCCCTGCAGACTTCTCTCCCTCCTCGCTCTGTTAGTGTGCAACCGTCATCCCAGTCGTGCTCCGACCACGGTCGAATCACCAACTGACACCAGATTTTTGGTAACCCCTCCCCCATATATCGATTCATCGTATGCTTCTTGTAGATTTTTTTTAAAGATTATTCACCATCAATTAATCTGTTATTTGGTTGAAAAATGCTCAAGATTTTGATTCTTTGGGTCATACGAAATTTGAGCATATGGATTTTTAGTAATTACTTGATTTGGTGTATTTATGTATCTACATACACATTCTTGGATTGAGGTTAGTATATAGGTATACATGGTTAGAGACTCAGTTAAGTTTATTTATTTGATATAGCTGAAGATATAATTTTTTGATTTTATCGTAATAACATTTGATTCAATAAACTAAAACACTATAAGGAATTAATATAATATTTTTCTTTTTAATCCACCGAATGAAACTCAATTGCATAGCTTGGTTAGGCTGCTCATTGTTTAATTTCTAAAGTAGTTTGTTTAGCAATTGGATAAGTTTATTTATTTTTATTTAAATATCAAAAAAGTTATAAAAATTATTTTTTTTAATTATTGATAATATTTTATGTTTTTTTAATTTTTAAAATTTTTAAGTTGGTTTTTTTATATTTCACCAATTTGTAAGTCATTTCATATTATTTCTTTATTTTATATGTTGTTTTTGTAAGTTATTTATTTAGAAGATTTTTTAAAGTTGTAATTTTTAAGTTATTTGTTTATGGTGTTGTTTTTGTTCAATTTCTAAGTTATTTGTAATATTTAACTTAATCAATAAAATGATTGTTTTTCTATACAATTATAAGCATTATATATATATATATATATTACTATTTTCAACAAAAAAAGCAAAAAAAAATCAATATATACTTATGTGGTCTATGGGCCGGCACAACTTAGTAGCCATGCGGGTATTGGACAGTGCCGAACTGAGAGTTTTTAAAGTACAATACGACACAAGAGAGAGAGAGACACGACACGATAAGGTACGACACAAATACACATTGGATCGTTTTGTATGGGCCGTGTACTAGCACAACACGGTCCAGTGCCACCACTAATAGAGACCTTTAGAGTCCAAATAACAAAATCACTTGCTCAGTCATTCCATTGACAGATGGCAAAATCTTAAAAGGCTTATAGGCTTGTAACATCAAGTAAATTGATTCCACCAAACTGGTTTTATGGTAATTATCATAAAATTATGAAAGTTCACTTATAGTTATAAAAAATAGAGGAATAACATCGATATTATATTTTTATTTTAAATTTTATTGAATAATTTTTAATACTGTCAATGTCGAAAGTACATATATAAACTCATTTTTATTTTATTTTATTATTTTTGCTTTTAAAAATTATTTTCTTTTGAAGGCTAATTATTTAACTTTTTAGAGGCAAAATAATTTACCATATATGTTGAGCTGGACTAATAAAAATAATAAAAATATATTATGCCATTTTTTAATCCTACACCAAATACATTTTGTAAGCTGGAAAGACAATATTTATTTTTTTATTCACACAAGAAAAGATTTGAAATTTTTAATCCTTTGATACACTCCCAAAAAAAGGCTTATCCCCAAAAAATTTCTGCTGCACAGATATTTTGCCCAATATTCCCCAAACCAAAACTCAATCAGTCGCCTCTCTGCCTTCCTATTCTCTCTTTTTGTCTTCCCTGCGCGATCAGCTCTATTCTTCTTCTCTCTGTCGCGATTCAGCGGCTGACAGTCATCATTTTTCTCCCTTCCGACTATATCCCGACGCCGGTTAGAATCTGTCTCTTCCGCAACCACGCTCTTCTTCATATCCTTCTTCTCTCTTATTTTGCCCAAAATTCTCCAAATCGAAACTCAAATCAGTCTCCTCTCTCCTTTTCCATTCTCTCTTTTTCTCTTCCCCTGCGATCAGTTCTATTCCTCTCTCTGTCGCGATTCAGTGGCTGACAGTCATCAGTTTTCACCCTTCCGACTATATCGACGCCGGTAAGCCTGTCTCTTCCCCCCTCTCTCTTTTCATCTCCTTTTTCTCTCTTTCACTTTCCCTGCAGACTTCTCTCCCTCCTCGCTCTGTTAGTGTGCAACCGTCATCCCAGTCGTGCTCCGACCACCGTCGAATCACCAACTGACACCAGATTTTTGGTAACCCCTCCCCCATATATCGATTCATCGTATGCTTCTTGTAGATTTTTTTAAAGATTATTCACCATCAATTAATCTGTTATTTGGTTGAAAAATGCTCAAGATTTTGATTGTTTGGGTGATTCGAAATTTGAGCATTTGGATTTTTAGTAATTACTTGATTTGGTGTATTTATGTATCTATATACACATTCTTGGATTGAGGTTAGTATATGGGTATACATGGTTAGATATTCAGTTAGTCTATTTATATGATATACCCCTTAATTCTGCTTGAGAGTGATTCTATGAACACTATCAAAGCACTGAAGTCTTGTGAACCGTGTTTAGCTCCATTTGGTAATCTAGTAAAAGAAGCTAAAATTGTTATGGGTTCCTTTTGTTGAGTGTTGTTGTGTCTATGTTATAAATGGAATGGGAATAGACTAGCCATTGCACGGGAAAAGTTGGCTAAGAATGTGCCATCTCGTTCAGTTTTGTTTGGGGAAGTTCGTCGTGTTCAATGTTCGGTTGTATTCAAATTCATGAATCAATGTTATGTTGTTATTTTCTCTGCAAAAAAAAAAACGATATACAATTCATAATTCAGGTTATACAAGTCTGAATTCTCAATGGACCACTCTCTAGTTGCTCCTTTGGTACTCAGTTTGTATCATTGCAAATGATCTAATTGAATGAATTATGTGGATGAAATCAATGAACAACACAAGAAATGGAACCAAGCAAAACAATAAGATTGTTATAATGTTATCATTATCTTGTCACACTTATACAATAACTCCTTGTGTGATTATTTGAATCAAAAGTCTATAATAGTAGGATGGCATTATCGATGATAAAATTTAAGTGGGACAAATAAGTTAATCAGTTTACTATTATTCTTATAACAACATCGTATAAGCTATATGAATTCAAGACTCGAGAACTTTTCATTATGTTCCAATAGCATTTTGAAAATTGGCTAAGTGTTTAATCCAATTTGAGTTTGATTTTTTTTTTTTTTTTATCTTGGTGGGCAAGATAGCTATATAATGTCCATATATTGTTTTTTTTATTAATTTTTATCTCTTTTGAACTTTCTCAATGTAGACTTGTTCTCTGAAAATGTATTCTAGATGTGAGAAGTGTCAAAAATCGTGCAAATTCACCGAAATCCTCTATCTTCCTAGTTGGTTAGCTGCATTATCCTTGTGTATACCGAAATCAAACCTTCGAAAAAGAGGGTTTTTTATGACCATGTACTTCTTTCACTTAGTATCTTAACTTTCCTTAATTTTTTTTTTTTAAATCAACTATACATGCATTGGATTTGATTGTTGGTATCTTAGTTTTTGCTCTCGTCAGCTAAATTGTTATTTGTAGGTCATATATTATGCTTCATTTTCCTGAACCCATACCCTGAATTGTAAACTAACTTTGTTTTTCTATTTGAACTTACATGGGGTATCTTTTCATTTACATTCGTTTAAGTGGTAAAAAAAAAAATCTGCATTGTCTTAACATAGTCTTCATTAGCTAGCTCACATATAGGGTAAGGTTAGCTTGGTGGGAATTAGCTTTGCATTTTGACTGAGGTGTCTTGTTTTTGTTAAGATTGCAAGCTTGCAAGAACACTGTATTTGGCAACTTTTTAGTGTTTCTTGAAAGCTTTGTCGGTCAACAATAACTGTCTGCTAATTAGGTGTTCAAGGAAAGATCTTTGACTTATATAGTAGGTTCACGAAGACAAGTAAAAGTTAGTTAAAGCTTTACTTTAAAAACAGTTGAGCTTTTCTTTATTGGTTTATCTAAAAGTTTAATTATCCTTCATAGGTGTGTTAAACATCTACTTGTCCTATTAGTCTGTCACAACCTCTAATGTGCTCTTCAACATCAACCCATTAACCTCAACTTAATCATGTAAGGATATTTTTTAAATAGTCATAATGTTTAGATTTTAAAACAATTTCTTGAATTATTCTATGTAAAGAACGAAAAATTTACTTGAATTGATTACAGGATCATGTGATAAATGGAGGGAATGACTTTGACAGTGCTTCAAATGAGGTATTTACTCGTATCATTCAGTTGTTACCGTCGAATATTATGTATGGATGTATGTGTCTCTGCATGTGGATGAGTCTTTTGGAGTAATAACGTCCCACTGAAAAGTGATGAATGCTTAATAAGACCATATTGAAGTAATAAAACTATTAGGGATGTTCGATCAACTGTTGTTTGGCTTTCATTTTTAAAAAATTGAATACTCTCTTTTGTTTCAATTTTTCCATATATACCTTTTCATGCTAATCTCATTTTTTTATTAGTTCATTGGAGAATAAAAATTTTATACTTTTTTTTTTTTTTCGTGAAACATGTAACAGAAAGAGAGAATGCATGGTTGCTCAAAACATAAATAATAAATTGCCTACATGATTAACACAATTTTAGTAATTCTCACCCCAAGCATATCCTCAACATGAATAATCAAAAGCTTGGGGCGTGTTTGTTTTTCAGTTTTCAAAAACTGAAAACAGTTTTCAAAAACTCGAAACATGTTTGGAAACCAGTTTTCAAAAGCTGTTTTCGAAAACAGTTTTAAAAAAACCAGGGTATGTTTGGAAGCTTTTTTTGAAAACTGTTTTTAGTTTTCAAATACTAAAATCAGTTTTTAAAAACTCAAAAACATGTTTAGAAAACACTTTTCAAAAATAATTTTCTAAAACAGTTTTAAAAAAAACCTCTTTTCAAAACAACTTATAGAAAACTCCAAATTGGAGTTTTTAGGCCTAGTTTTCTAAAACACCCATTGAAAACTCTTCTCTATTTTTTCTACTCTTACAACTCTTTTCTCAACACCCATTGAAGGATTCCTCCATTTTCCCTCCTTCTCTGTTCTTTTCTATATTCCCCAAATTTCAATCCTTCCCCTCTTTTTAGATCTCGCTCATCATTACAAATCCAATCTCTCAACCAGCAAACCCCCCTAAAACCGCACCATTTCCAAATAAGAGAAACCAAACGCAAAAGAGGACGCAAACCCAAAACCCCCAAATCCACAGATACCCTAGATCTTCCTTCCACCACCTTAATGGACGATGTTTTCTTCGTGTCAAACGTCGAAATCGTCAACCCAACCACCACCTCCACCTCCAATTCCAACCACCACGACTATGAAAGTCGTCGATGTGGATGCCCTAGAAAGCTCCCAAGACACTCACTCGAGAAGCTCAAATAACCTCTGCCATTGCATCCACCACCACCCTTGGCTCGTCGCGTTCCTTGCCCCCCGCAAAGAACAGGGAATTGGTTTTCGTCGGGGATACTACTAATGCTACGGTGGCGGGGGGAGTGGTGAGGGTTGTGCCGGCGATGGACGCGGTGGTGAAGGTGTTCTGCGTGCACACGGAGCCGAACTTCTCGTTATCATGGCAGAGGAAGCGTTAGTACAGCTCGAGCAACAATGGGTTTGTGATTGGAGGGAGGAGGATACTTACCAATGCGCACTCTGTGGAGCATTACACGCAGGTTAAGCTCAAGAAGCGTGGGTTTGATACCAAGTATTGATATATTATTTGACTTATAGGGTGTGAGGATGGCAAACCAACCAAATTGGGCCGTTGAGGCAAACCTTTTTGCAAGAAGAATTTTGGGTCGTTCATTGCCATTTTTTCAATTTCTCAAAGTTGTATTTGATCAATGATTATTGTATCTTAAAGTTGTCTTCAACTATCTTATTTTAAACAAGAAAACTATGTCATGTTTTAGATATTGAACCATTTTTCAAGAAGAATTATGGGTTGGTTATTCACATTTTATCAAATTGTGAAAGTTGTGTTGTATTTCATATTTTAATTATTTAGAATTAATTTAACAAACAAACATACGTGATATGGTAAGAGAGAGGAGTTTGGTCATGTTTGATCCATGGTATATAAAAAAAACATAAAATTTTAAAAATAAAATATTAATTATTTTCAAGTATTTGGTGTGTGTTAAAAAATGTATTTAGTAAATATGAGAAATTTAATTAATGTAGATTTAAAATTTAAAATCAAAACTGAAACTATGAACAATTACAAGCAGGTGCATCCAAACAGTTTTTTTATTATCAAGACAGTTTTCAAAATAAGATTATCCAAACAATATTTCACTTTTTTTTTGTTTTGAATACAGTTTTTGAGTTACAGTTATCCAAACATGTTTTCTAAAGAAAACATAAAAAGAAAATTGAAATTTCAGTTTTTGTTTTCGAAAATTGAAGGAAACTGTTATACAAACATGTCTTATATATCCAGATTTGATTGGTATAATTTTTAGATTGTGGTAGATGTTTTGATGAATTGATGAAAATTTTGATTTGAATTCGAAATCTAAATTCATGGTTTAGTACTCTTTACTTTAATTTCATGATGTATATTTCAAAAAATATATACAAAAGCAACAAAAGTTGTAGATGACCTATAAATGTGTGATTTATAATATTCATCAAGTTTTTTTATTCACATATCAGGGCAATCAGAATAAATAAGAAAAGAAATAATAGGCAATTAAAATTTTCTAAATGTAGACAAAAAACATGGTTATTAAATATATTATTAGTTGCCTCGGTAAAGCAACCAGGGCAAAATTATTTGCCTCTATAAGATAAATTATGGTATCATATTTTGTCGCAAAAAAAGTAATTTGAGGTAATATAATTAGTTTCAAAAGAACATAATAGCAACTAACGTAAGGGCCACTAAATTCGCAAGTAGTGACAATATTATTGCCCCTAAAAGTAGTTATTAATGACAAATAAATTTACCGCAACTATCAATTATTTGAGGTAAATTACTTTTGCCGTTAATACCTCTAGCAGTTGGGGCATTAATGAGAAATGTTTTGTCTGTCACTTAATGTTTTAGCGGCATTTTTTAGAGCTTTGAGAGACAATCCATTTTACCTCTATGTACTCATTTTCTTGAAGTGACGTTTAATCATTTGTTCGACACATTTTTCATGTCAATAATAAAAAGGTGATGGCATTAAGTACTTTTATATTAGTTTTTAAAACAATTTGATATTATTTATTAGCTAATATTACCTTTAAATAATGGTTTGAGTGTAGCACAATGGATCATGGATGGACTTGAGCCGAATCGAGGTATTCGAACTCGGCTTGAGCTTAAACGAACAAGCTTGAGCTTGAGCTTGAGTTCAAAAATTGAGCTCGAGCTCGAGTTCGATAAATTTAACGATCGTTCGAGCTCGGTTCTACTCGAGCTTGAACTTGATAACAAACGAGCCTATTCGAGCTCGAGTTTGAACTATAATTTTAATAAATAAAAATATTAAATAAATATTGATTCGAGTTGAACCATTGATATTACCTTATCAAACTGTTCGAGAGTTTTTCGAGCCGAACTTAAGGCTCGAGCTCGATTGAGTTGAATTTTAACCTAGCTCGAGTTCAAATATTTCGATAAAAACTTAGCTCGATCACAGTCCTACAATTGATAATCACACAAGAAAAGACTCTAAACTTTATTTTTTTTTTAAAAACAAATATGAATTTATAAATTAAGCAAAAACACCAGCACCCTCTTGTACCATAGACGTGAATTCCCCTGGAACATCATCAAACCACACCTGAACATCAGTGGTGTGTTTAGCTAAGGTAGCCATTAGATAGGCATAGCAGATCTATTAACATGTGAATAGAAGAAAAAGTATTTACCCATTTAGATTTTGTGCATTACCCACATTATTTTCAGACGCCATATCCATATGTGAATGTAAGATAAATACCATTGAAATTGACTAAAGTATCACATGCACGATTGTCTTTTGGGGTTGGAGCAATGAATGAATTCTCATATTTTCATGAGAAGAGCAACAACAACAAAAGACCTGGAGGATAGCATTGTCGATCTTAGTAGTATTTTATCCATCAGAAACTGACAATGTGTTGAAGGATATGGAACCATAATTTTTTAATTTATTACCAAAAAAACTTTTCATCAACTAAATATTTAAGGTAGGTTTCATGACTCACTTAAAAGTGAGCATTAAGAAACAAACATTTAATAATTTTGCATATTATTTTTTTATGGGGAAAAAATAGGTCTATTTCCTAGGGTAATTGTTTGGGAGAGAGAATGAAATGGTTTATATTTCCTATAAATCAAAGCTAGCTAAAAAAACTCTAAAAACATTTTATGAAAATAATCAAAAGTTGAGATTTTCTTTTTAAAAAATTCTTAATTTGTGTAAAAAATATTATTTTCTCTACTATTTTATTAGCTACTAAATAATTTTCAAGTCATATGTTGTTTTACCAAATTTCAAAAACTATTTTATAAACCATAAAACTAACCTACTGCTATCCAAAATACTAGAATGAAAATTAAATGGTTTGTTAAATGTTTTCCTTCCTTTGTTTTGGCTATGATTTTGTTAAATGTTTTAAGCATATCTTTTTGAAGGATAAAGTATAATAAACTGATAAGACAAACTTTTTGAAGAACAAACTGATGGAATGAGCTGCTCCAAGGAACTGATCCTGACCTTCCTCTGCTTTCTGATATTCGAGCTCTCAAATTTTAGATATTTTAAAATAAAAAATAAAATAATTCACTGTATACTAGTAAATTACATGATATGTAAAGAAGTAATCTTAATTTATATTTGAGTAAATTTTGTTTTTTGTCCTTCAAATTTAGTTGGCGTTCTATTTATTTGGAGTTTAAATTAAGCATTCTTATTAGATTTTTACAGTTATATTTCCTATCCAATCAAGTCATTATCTAATATTTGGACACTTAAAGATCAATTAATAGACCAATTGACAGAAAAACCTCATTGGATAGAGAATATTACTGTAGGACTAAATGACCTAATAAAAATATTTTAAATTCTAAAAATTCAAATAATATGCGAGATAAACTCAAAAGAACAAAAAACAAAAATGAAAAGTGATTAGAGTTAGATTACGTTATCATTTAATTTTAAAAAATATATATTATTCATTTCGGATGGTGTTATTGACATTTCAAAAATTGTTATTAATATTTTTTTTATTTATTTAACTTATAATAATATTCTTGATTATCGTTATATGCTTTTGAAAATACAATTTAATTAAAGGTATTATTATAAGTTTAAGTATCAAAATAAAACAAAAATAGTATCAATAATATTTTTTGATGTGTCAGTAATATTAATGAAACATTAAATAATAGTTTTGATATTTAAATTTTTTTAAATATATTTTTTAAAATAACTATCATTTAATTTTCTCGATTATAAATAAACTTTCCTCAACCGAGTCTGACCGCTTGTAGACCGCTTGTAGATGAACGAAATTCGTAATTTACCTATACAGACCAGTGACCATGATAGATGCGGTTGATCATTGACGATTTGGTGTATCTTTTGTACACTCATTATTGTTCCACGTGTACAAGGACCAAATATTTTTGCCACGTGTCGATTAATTTGTGATTCACTCCGTTATTTCACAAAACCACTGTAAACTGAAGGTCAAGGAAGTGGGCAAGATATTTAAAAGGAAAATGGCCAGGATATTTTCATTAAAAAAACGGCCAGGATATTTTAGTAGGATATTTCAAAAGATATTTCACGATAACCTCCAATATCTCACTACACAACTCGCACTCGTCTAATACTATTATAGTACAATACTTATAAAACTAAAAATATCAAACTAATTAATAGTAATGGAGTACTTTATAATAATATTAAAAATAAAAAGGATGATGATAAGTTCGCTTCTATCAGCTGTAAAGTAAATTAAAATCTGATTGCAGTTTTTGATTGCAGTTTTTTCCTTTTGCGGTCACCTTTGATCCTTTACTTAGAGATTTGATTTCGGTAAATTTTAATCTTTTATACTCACCGTTTCATAATTTTTATCATGTTTATTATTTAATAAATTAAATAAATTTTTTTTATATTTAAATTATTAAAAAAATTTAATTTTTTTCATATATATATAAATGGAGTTTAAATTTTTTTTTGTATTTTAAAAATAATATATATAAAATAATTAAAATCAAATTTAAGTACTAAAGTGATAAGTGATTAAAATTATAAAACAAAAACAGTATTTAATTAAGAAACTTGAATTCAATCATTTTTGCTTGTATTTATTTTTAATACATGGTATAGTTTGGAATTCATTGTTGCTTAGTTTTCAACTAAAATAAGCGGAGTAGTTATTTTTGTTACCAAAGCTTTGGTCTTTTGATAATGTCTCTCCTAAAATGGTGGGAAGTCCTCTTTTCAAACCCAAGCTCAAGGGATTCATATCCTCCCTATGGTTCACTAAAAATAAAATATATAACTAGTTCTAACAATAATTACTTATGAGTAAGCGTCCGTTTGGTCTTACTAAAACTTTGACTCGACACCAAATTTTTTTTTTATTTTGGTTACGGTAGCTAGGAGTAAACGTATTTGTTAAGTTGAAAAATGTTTAGCGTTTAGTAAATTCGTGTTAAAAGTATTGTTAAACTAAAATGAAAAAATTATAGTGTTTGATTGATTAGATTGTAAAAGTGTTTTTAAATGTTGAAATTATCAAAAAAAAAAAGTATATCGATATTAATTTTTCTTTTTGGATGTCTAAATGATTTTCCTTTGCAACCTAAGACACGTGTAATTTCCTTTTCTATCTAAGAACATATATATATAAATTGTAGCATAATATTTTTTTATAGTAAATACAACTACATCCCTCAAGAATGGTCATAAATACAACTACATCTCATTTAAAAAAAAAAAAACGACAATCGTATCCCACCTTTTAAGAACGTTAGTTGAAATCATGACTTTTGGTGTTAGAAGTAGGTCAAGTCTAATTGGGTCAATTCAAATTGTCGTCTGAGGTCCAGTCAAGGTCAAGTTTTAAGTCGTCCGGAGTGTTGTGCTCCAGGGAGGGCCCTCTGATGCTTAAGTCAAAAGTGATGTAATTAAGAGAAGGGGTGAGGAGAAGGGAATATTTGGAAAAGAGTGTAATGAATAGTGTTGGAATAATGAGTCCCTTTATATAGGGCCTAGAATCTTACCTTAAAGGGAAAAATGTGGTGGATCCCTCTAATGAAGTTACCATTTTGCCCTCACAGTGATAAAAGCTTCTAGATCATCTTACTTTGGACAAGTGTCATATCTTTTCTAAAGGTATAAGGACTTAATTTCCCTTGTGGCTGGCCATATGTCGGCATTCTATTGGGCAGTGTATTTTACCTATATCATATATTCCACAATTCCTTATGGACAACATTTCGTTATAAAATAGTAGTTTTTTTCCTAGGAGAGGACTTGTATGAGGTGAAAGAGGCTCTTCACCTCGGTCCTTGAACCCTTGTAGGAGGTGAAGGGGCATTTTAGCCTTTCACCTTATTCCTTAGACCATTGTAGGACTTGTACAAGGTGAAAAGGAATTTTGGCCCTTTACCTCAGTCCTCGGACCCTTGGAGGATTTGTATGAGGTGAAATGGCATTTTGGCCCTTCACATCGGTCATCAAATTCTTGGAGGACTTGTATGAGCTTAAGGGGCATTTTGACCATTCACTTCGGTCCTCGGTCCCTTATAGAACTTGTGTGAGATGAAGGGGCGTTTTAGCCTTTCACCTCGATACTCGAACTCTTGTTGGGCTTATACGAGGTGAAGGTGCGTTTTGACCCTTCACCTCGGTCCTTGGACCCTTATAAGACTTATGCAAAGTGAAGGGGCATTTTGGCCATTCACCTCGATCTTCAGACCTTTGTAGGACTTGTACGATTTGAAGAGGTGTTTGGCCCTTCACCTCGGTCTTCGAACCCTTGAAGGGCTTGTACGAGGTGAAGGGGCATTTTGGCTCCTCACTTCGGTCCTCAAACCCTTGTAAGACTTGTACGAGGTGAAGAGGAATTTTGGTCTTTCACATCGGTCCTCGAAACCTTGTAGGACTTGTACGAGGTGAAAGGGTGTTTTGGCCCTTCACCTCGATCCTCGAACCTTTATAGGACCTGTATGAGGTGAATGGGCATTTTGGCCTTTCATCTCAGTCTTTGGACCCTTGGAGGACTTGTACAAAGTGAAGGGGCATTTTGAAATTTCACCTCGATCTTCGGGACCTTTTAGTATTTGGAGATGCTATGCCATTCGTAGGGTTTCTTGGCATTCTTATGCGTTTTGGAGTTCTCTAGCTCTACGTAGCACCCTTGAGTGGGCCCCATGCCATTGGCATTTATTGTTAAAGGTATAAATATGAGAGGGATGGGGACCACCCTAAATTTTTTTTTCTTCCATTTTTTCTCGAGATTTCTAGTTGAGATAATTTAGACCCTTCCTCATTTCACCCACTTTGGAATTATTTCTTACTTCGGACTCTTCGACTTCTTTCAATTCGGTAAGGCCTTGCATTTAATTCTTTTAATTTTATCAAGTCTTAGTAGTGGTAACAGGTCTTTAAAAGCCTATAGTTATGATCGAAGAGCCCAGGAGAATGATTCTGCGAGCATAGGCAACCGTGTGTCCTTGGAAGCCTTGTTCTCTTATGCAACCACAAGTAACTGTGTCGAGATAGACATAGATACCAAATCACCTCGGAGACTGGGACTTTTATCCCTCGGGTAGTTCTTCCATTGAATTCTGGCGCGACCAATCTAGAAGACGTAAATGCTGAGATGGCGAATGATCATGATTGGGGCCATTTCACGGCGGAGGTGGAGGCTTGTTTGCTGTCAGAGCAAATGTTTGATTCTCTAAAAATACTGCATAGCTCGAGAGTTTGTACTTTGGCTGTCCTCTACGGACAAGTGGACTTACAACCCTATAGGGCCCGAGGCTCCTTATGAGATGTGCTTCTACGAGAAGTGCTTCAAGGCATACCTCTAACTCCCTATGGATCAAGACATGGTTGTTTACCTCAACTTCTTTATAGTGGTGTCGACTCAGTTGGCTCCGAACTCCTGAAAGATGTTGATGGGATTCTTAATTCTGTTTTGGAGGCATGTTCAAGGGGTGGATTTTCCCCTTGGTACATCTGCCACTTCTATACCATTAAGAAGATTAGGGAGATCGAGTGATACAACTTCTTCCCACAAAACAACTTTAAGATCCTCATCGATGCTCCTTCATCGGTCAAGAACTTGAAACCCTTCAAAGTTCGCAGGTTACGTTCAGAGCTAAGAGCTTTTTAGGGTGCTAAGGAAATGAGGTTAGATAGTGTGTGACAGTCAAGAGGTCTTTTCAACCTAGGTGAGGGAAGAGTTATTAGACTCCATATGTCGGGACCTTTTGAGTGCTTACGAGTTTCTTGATGAAGAGGTATTGATATGGGCAAGGTTGAGCTCGGCAACTAATGGTAGAATAGTTGTTTTAGCACTTAGCTTTTATGATTGTCTTATTTATTTAACCTCGGTACTAACCATTTCTTTTCACCTTTGGTGTAGCCATGGTTGATGATAGGATTGCGCTAATAAAGAACATTTAAGTCCAAATCAACAAAGCAAAGGCGAAGAAGGCGATGGTAAGAGTCGCGGGTAATACGATGCCTACTAGCAAGATGTCTCCTAGGGGAGGTATTGGGTCTCGAAGCATCCTTCTCCCACTCAATGCGAATCCCAGAAGAAGAAGACTCTGAGGAAAGTTTAAGAGCTGATGGTAAAGTAAAGGAAGCAGGATAGGACATGAGGGTCTTGGCCCTTGGTTTCACTAGTCAAAGCCCCACTGCTCCTCGAAGCCAACAGCCTGGTGAAGAGGCATCATCGGGCCACAAAGTCTTTATAGGGTGATGGTTAGTTCTCCCTACTGATACTACCCTTAAAGATTCGGGGATTGCGCATTTGCTGCTCCGAGGGTCCATTCTCCCTAACGATGCGATGAAGATCCTTATGCAATCTTCGAAAACCTTTGCTGTCGTCCTCAGTCAATCCTCTCATCAGGTATGCTTTTGCCTTTTAGCACTTAGTCTTTTATCTTATTTCACTGTTTACCTCGGTTTTTTACAGGTTGGAATGTACGTGGCCTTGGCTTCGGAGTGTCTCAACTGCCAGTCGAAGGCCACGGTCGACCTTTCAGATCAGAATGATCGTTTGAGGTATGACACTAAAAAGTTAGACAAAAGATCATTCGCATTTGAGGTGTTCAGGACCACTATAGGGCCAAAGCTGAACATGTAGTGTCGAAAGTCGAGACGGCCAGGCTTTTAACTGTAGCGGAGATAAAACACCTCACCATCGAGTTGGAGAAAGCTCAGAAGAAGAAAGAGTTAGTTATAGATGACTTTAAGGCTTTAGAGGCCTTCTAAGATGCCACGTATGTCCAAGAAAGGGTAGAGTTGTACATCAGCTTTGAAGTTGCGAAAGCTAAGGTCCTTAAAGTTTATCTGGACCACGATCTTGATCTTAACTTAGTTCAGCTAAACATTTCAGTCATTGGGACCACACTTGAGGAGCTTTTTACTCTTGATGCAATAATGGATGACAGGTTTGTTCGAGTGAAGGGCACCGATGAGGCCACATCCATAATGAAGAGGGCTAAAGAGGAGGCACTGAAGTGCCTTGAAGCGAAGGAATCTAAAGAGGTTCCAAAAGAGTAGGCCTTATGTTTCCTCTTCCCCCTTTTTCTGTACTTGGCTTTGGAGCCCACCATCTGTATTTCATTTTTAAATCTTAATGAAAGACCTTTTTTGTTTTTGTTTCTATGTTAATTGTTATACTTGTGCTAACTTCTTGGTTTTCTCTTCAGAGGTTAGGTGAATAGCCTTCACCTCGGATTAAGGAGCCTTGAGGACTTGATCGAGGTAAATGGGCATTTTTTCCTTTCACATTAGTCCTTGGAGGTTTGAGGACTAGTGCAAGGTGAAAGGGCATTTTGGCCCATCACCACCGAGGACTGGTATGAGATTAATAGGAATTATGGCCCTTTACCTCGGTCTTTGGTGGCTTGAAGACTTGTGCGAACTGAAAGGACATTTTGGCCCTTCACCTCGGTACTCAGAGGCTTGAGGACTAGTGTGAGGTGAAAGGGCATTTTGGCCCTTTGCCTCGGTCATTGGAGTTCCACCTTCGTGGAACTAGAGTGTCTTTTATCTTTTCCAGCTCAAAGGTCCCTACTTTGATGAGCTTTTTACAAGGTATGAGGTTTTCTAGTTGAGTGAGAGTTTCCCGGTGTCTTGAAGGTCAAAGACTTGCTTCTTTCGGAGGACCAAGTCACCGAGTTTAAAGAACCTTTGTTTGACTCTTGAAACGTAGTACTTGGTTGTCCTCTGTTGATAAGATGAAAGCCTC
The DNA here is from genome assembly GCA_023935145.1 of Bretschneidera sinensis. Lineage (NCBI taxonomy): Eukaryota > Viridiplantae > Streptophyta > Magnoliopsida > Brassicales > Akaniaceae > Bretschneidera > Bretschneidera sinensis. The sequence goes on from CM043697.1 coordinate 131,509,216, forward strand.
AGCAATGCTTCGTCTTTAATCCCCTCGATCAAATTGAGGCTCATTTTCAACCATTTCTCGTTATTGTCAGTGTCGAAGGGTTGAATTCGCAAGAAAGATTCTTCCACCTCAACGGGACCACCGTTTAGGATCCAAACGCTAGGAAGAATGGTGTTTCTCCTATTGGGGATCGAGGTGTGGTTTTGTATACCCAAAATGCATGTGGAAACTCTTGGACCTATGATCTTCATGTATCATTGAACCTCTCATTCAATGTTTGGAGTATGGTTTGGTTGGTAACCTCAGTTTTCTTATTAGCTTGAGGGTAGCCAACTAAGGAGAAACGATGTTCAATTCAGAGATCTTAGCAAAATTTCTCGAAATGAGAGCTTTCAAATTGTTTATCATTTTCCATCATTAAGACCTTTAGTATTTTGTACCTATAGACGATGGCTTTCTAGACAAAACTTTTGTCTTGTCATCTACAATTTTTTCTAAAGGCTTGGCCTTTGCTAACTTGGTGAAGTAGTTCTTTCCATTATCAGGAAAGGTCCCAAGATGTAGATACCTCATATGACAAATGGCACTGTACTAGTGATGGTTGTAAGTGGGTTAGCAGGGCGATGAGTAACTTAGGGAACATTTGGCATTTAACACAACTCTTGGCGAATTCTTAGGCCTCTTTTAGAAGTCTAAGCCAATAGTATCCTTACCTCAAAATTGTGTCCATGATGACTCACCCTCTTAGATGATTTTTACAGATACCTTCATGGACCTCCCTCAGGGTGTGGTAAGTTTTTTTTTGGGTTTGAATCACTTCAGATATGACAGCATTAAGATCTTCGATATACTTAACAATTGATCATGGAATAATAAGCTACTCGGGACATTAATTTCTTGGCTTCAAGCCTTGACTCAATGAACTCTTTGCTTTCTAGATACTTGACAATAAGGTCCATCCAACATGGTTTATTATCTATGTCCATTACCTCAACTTCTTCTATACTAGGGGCGAACAAGATCTTTACATACACCTCTTTCGAGAGCTTTGGAATCTTGGAGGAAGCAAGTTGAGCTAGGGCATCTGCTTTGGCGTTCTTGGATCTTGGGACTTGAACAACCTTCACTAACTTAAAGAGGGCTATGTCATGTTTTGCCTTAGCCAGGTACTTGATTATTTGTTCCCCTTTGCTCTTAATCTCTTGTCACTTGGTTGACCACAAGCTGAGAATCACTGAAGACTTCCAAAGCTTTGACCATGAGAGATTTAGCCTTCACACTGGGGAGTAGGACTTCGTTCTCTACCTCGTTGTTCGAAGCCTTAAAGTCGAATTGTAGGGCGTATCCGATGGAGAAATTCTTGGGAATTATGAAAATAAGTTTCACACTACTTCTAGTGGCATTGGATGATCTATCGACGAAAAGTTTACACATTGGGAGTTTGGGTTCTTGCTCAGCCTCCTGCCCTCAAGGGACTTTTTCCGAAAAAGTGCATTCGACTATAAAGTTTGCTATTGCTTGCCTTTTGATGGTTGGTCACAGTTTTTACCGGAACTCGAGTTCTCCTAATTGAATGGACTATTTCACAAGTTAACCATAGAGGTCAGGATTTTGTAGAACTTGCCTCAAAGGATGGTCTATCAGCACTTTAATTTGGTGGGACTGAAAGAATGTCACAACTTTTGTCGAAATGACCACGGTGTAAACCAACTTTTCTATGGGTTAATACTGAGTCTCGACGTCTTGGAGAACTCTACTGACATAGTAGATTGGTCTTTAAATATTTCTCTCTTATCACTAGCGGTTAGGTAAGGAACAACTCTTCTTCTCTTTTTGGTTTAATGGGGAAGAGAGGAGAAATCAAGTGTTTCTTTAGCTTATCAAAGGAGTCTTCGCATTCCTCCGTCCAGTGGAAATTTTTTAATCTTTTTGAGGGCCTTGAAGAATGCTAGGCATATTTCCGTTGACTCGGATATGATGCTACCAATGGCGGTGATGCGGTCTGTAAGATTATGTACTTCTTTGGCATTACGTGGTGCTTCCATGTCCATGACAACTATGATTTTCATGGGGTTGGTCTCAATTCTCCTCTGGGTTACCATAAAGTCGAGGAATTTTCCGAAAATTACACCGAAGGCGCACTTGGAAGGATTCCATTTCATCTAATTCTTTCTCAAGACTACAAAACATTCTTCCAAATCTGCAACATGATTGGTGGCTTAAGTGCGTTTGAGAGCATGCCATCCACATAAACTTTCATGTTGTGACTGATTTAGTTCTTGAAGAGCTTGTTGGCAAGTCTCTAGTATGTGGCTCTGAAGTTTTTCAGTCTAAACAATATGACCTTGTAACAATAGAGGCCCTTCTTAGTGATAAAGGTGATGTTCAGTTAATCTAGCTCATGCATTTATATCTAATTGTATCTGGAGTAGGCATCCATAAAACTTAGCATCTCGTAGTTGGAGGTGGCATTTACTAGTTGATCGATAATTGGCAATGGAAAGCTGTCCTTGGGGGCCTTGTTCAGATCGGTGAAATCGATGTAGATGCACTACTAGTTGATTTCTTTACCAAAACCACATTGGCCACCCATTTCGAGTAGTCAATTTCTTTGATGAACTCGACCTTCAGTGGTTTGTTGACCTCGACATCAATTTTATGTTGCCTTATGGGACCGAAAGATATTTTCTTCTAAATGACTGACTTGCGGTTAAAATCGACATTAAGGTGATGCATAATGGTCTTCAGGTCGATTCTCGGTATATCAGAGGATGACCATGCAAACACATTTTGGTTATTTTGGAGGAACGATATTAATTGCACTTAAAGTTTACCCTCCAAGCGAAAGCCAATTTGTATTATTTTGCCATCATCCTCTTCTTTCAGAGGTATGGAGACTAACTCTTCCATCGGTTTCCCCTAGGGGTGTTTTACTCTGTCTCTTAAATCTTTTATTTAAATAATGTTGGGTTTGTATTTGCCTTTCACTAAGGCTAAGTAACAAATCCAGGCAACAACTTGATTACCTCTAACCTGACCAACGCTTTGCTCGGTGGGAAATTTAATTTTAGAGTGGTAAGTTGACACCATAGCTTTCATGGTGTTCATGTATGGCCGATCGAGGATGGTGTTGTAGGCTGAGGGGAGATCGACTACAAAGAAGATTGTCATTGTGGTGGTCTATTAAGGGGCAATTCTTGTCATTACCGATAGGGCGATGTTGCCCTTCGGACACACGAGCTCTCTTGAGAAGTCGTACAAGGGTTGACTGGTTGGTTTGAGGCGATCTTTAGCCAATTTTATCAGTTTGAAGGAACTACAGTAAAGGATGTCCTAAAAGGAACCATTGTCGACCAATATCCCTTCCATGGTAAAATTCGCGATGACTAGTGTTACGACCATTGTGTCATCTTGAAGGAATTGAACTCCTACGAGGTCCTCATCGGAGAAGCTGATCGTTTGACCAGTCTTAATTTTATTGCTAGGCCATTCAAATTATCCGACAAATCTGTCAAACTTTGCGGGTGGCGGCTCCCCCAAAAATGGTTCAGATTACACCCACCACTTATGTGTTATTTAACATCTCTTCAATGTTGCACTTTTTTTCCTTCTTTTCTAGGCTCCATCGCCTCGACCGAATTCTTCCTCTCATTTTTGGGTTTCTTTCACGTAGTAGGTTTCATGGAGCATTCCCTCAGAAAAATTTCTTGAGGTATTCTCTTTGTATCAGACTCTCAATTGCATTCTTCAGATGCCAACACTCGTTAGTGTTGTGCCCATGGTCCCAATGAAATCAATAGAATTTTGACATGTCCCTTTTGTTTGGATGGCTTCTAATATTTCTCGGCCCCAAGATGATATCTTGGTTTATGATTTCCATTAGTACCGGCGACCATGGGGTATTGAGGGGCGTGTTCTCGTGGTGTTGTGTTAGACTTTCCATTTCTTGTGTCATTGCCTCAACTACCTTTCCTATGATGGGTTTTTGAACATCTGATTCCTTCATCTTATTGCTCATCAGGGCCTCTTCTTATTGCTTGCGAAAAGCTTGGTGGATGGCTTCTAATATTCCTCGGCCCCAAGATGTTATCTTGGTTTATGATTTCCATTAGTATCGGCGACCTTGGGGTATTGAAGGGCGTGTTCTCATGGTGTTGTGTTAGACTTTCCATTTCTTGTGTCATTGCCTCAACTACCTTTCTTATGATCTTCTTTGGGTTTTTGAACATCTTACTCCTTCATCTTATTGCTCGTCAGGGCCTCTTCTTGTTGCTTGTGAAAAGCTTGGTCCTCTTCAGCTACGACAAATTTGTTAACCTGGGCGAAGAGCTAAGACATGGTGTGCACTTAATTTCGAGACATGTAGTGATTGAGGTCACAAGCTTGGAGTCCATTAACAAAAGCCATAACAACTACCTTCTTATCTAAGTCTCGGATCAATAGCGATTGAGAGGTGAAGCCCTAAATATATTGGCGGAGAGTTTCCTCGGGGTATTGAGTATGGTGTTTGGTTGTCTTTTCGGATCCTAACTACTAAAGAAGTGAATGGTGAGCTGGACGCTGAGGTCGGCGAATGACTTGATCGACCCTGCAGGCAAACGAGAGAACCAAGTTCTAGTCGTTCCATGCAAGGTTGTGGGGAAGGCTCGGCACATCAGAGCATCTGAGCAGCCATGGAATAGCATTAAAGAGGTGTAGGTCTCTATGTGATCAATTGGACAAGTCATGCCTAAATATGTCTCCATGTTGGGGAGCTTGGAGTTGTTGGATGGTTCAGCCATGATGGCGTGAATGGGTTACCATAAGGCTTGAATTCATCTCTAACATCTAGTCCTTTTTCTTTGAGGGTGAGTCCAATTCAAAAGTTCATCTTTTGGAGATGTTTGTTGACTTCAGATTTTTCTAGATCCGTTTACCTCTTTTTTAGGTGGGCATTGGAGACGAACTCATTGTCGCCCTCAGAGCGTTAGGATCTTTGCCTACTCGGTTCAACTCTATCCGTAAAGTGATCACGGCCTCGACCTGAATCAGGTCAGTCATCCCTTTTATTTAAGGTTACTTCCTCGAAGCAGGCAGAGGGTTCATGAGATTAGATCTCTGAACTTCATGGAGCTTCTTCATGTTGGGTCAGGGGTTGAGGGCGAAAGACTTTGCTTAGCTCGAGCACCAACTAGGCGATGAACGAGAAAAAACTATTATATTGCCGTCGAAGGTTTTCGTGTTCGGCCCAACTTATTGGAGCCATCGGGTCTACACACTTAGGGTTTTGGAGTGGAGGGGCATCCCCATTTTGGAGATCGTTCAGGGCTATGACTTGGACCTATTCAACAATGACTTCAAGGTTGAGCTAGCTTCTTGAGGCATGTAGAGGGTTATGTCCCTTAGTGAGGGCCGACAGAGGAAGCAAAGTGAGGTCTTGCTAATCAACTATGGAGGTCTGTTGAAGATGGGTATTCTTCTAAGTGGGAGAAGCTGTTGGCTTTCTAGGTGGCACCATTCAAATAAAATTTGTTGTTCCCACGGACGACGCCAATCTAATGATGTTAGAAGTATGTCAAGTCATATTGGTTCAATCCACGTTGTCTTCTAAAGGCCAGTCCAAGTTAGTCAAGATCAAGTTTTAGGTCGTCCAAGTCCGAGGTACCTGAAAAAGGGAAACTTATTTGGAGTGTTGTGCTCCAAAGAGGGCCCTTTAATGCTTAAGTCAGCGAGTGACGTAATCAATAGAAGAGGTGAGAAGATGAGAGAATAATATTTGGGAAATAGTATAATGAATAGTTCACTTGGAATAATGAGTCCTTTTATATGGAATCTTACTCTAATGGAAAAAATGTGGTGAGTTCCTCTCGTGAAGTTACCATTTTTCTCTCATGTTGATTAGAGCTTCTAAATCATCTTCTTTTGGACAAGTGTCCTCTCTTTTCTAAGGGGTGCAATGACTTAATTATTCTTGTGGGTGGCCATGTGTCAGCACTCTATTGGGCAATGTATTTTATCTATATCAATGGGAATTACCATTCTTATAACGCCTTGAAACTTCACGTATGAGTTTTTTCTTAAACTAAAGTAAAAAAAAATATATGTAAAGTTACGTCATCATTTAACTTAATTTTGTTAGATTTTCTAATGTTTATATGTATTATGGGATGTATCAGTAATTTATTTTTAAAAGTTTTGAGAGAAATAACTTGTTTTGAAAACTTGGAATATAATTATATGTATGATCAAACTTCAATGAGATAGTTATAGTTTACTTTTTTTTTAACTTACACATTATTTTTACTCCAGTCAACAAAAGATGTTTCTTGAAGCTACACCAAATATATGTCACTTCTCTATTGTTTTTGGGGTTAGTAACAGTTTCATTATCGAGTTTTGAACTTAATTACAATTAGATCTATTAGTTGAGATAAATGATAGTAATTGCTTCCAAATAATTGGTGTTTTCACAACAAGTCAAACTCAAGGCTCACTAGGTTTTATAATTCGTTGAAATTAATCACGTACACGGGTTGTATATATACAAGGAGAGTATGGATTTTTCATGTTTTTGTTAATTGTTTTAAATTAGATGACTTGATTGTCGTTTTTTCAAATTAGTTGGACTGAATAGTAATTAGATCCAAAACATAAGGATGAAAATATTATTTACCTATTTTCCCCTTAAAAATTTGATTAAACAAACTAACAAATGCTATTATTTATGGTTTATCCATTTTAAATATATAAGCATCATTCCACTTGTGTGTAGTCGGTTCTTAGTAATTATCATCCTTTTGTGTGTGTGTAATTTTTGAAGAAGTTCTAAAAAAAGATTTTAAATAATTGTCAAATTTTCCTTCTGTCAAAGACTTCAAGCTATTCAACTTGCGGAATGGATAAGACGCCGGTTATTTAAATCTTTATTTTCAATGTGATAAAATATAATATAAGAAAAAGAAAAAGAAAAGTAAATCGAAACTAAACAATGGGCATTGAGAACCTCTGCCGAAAACCGCCGCAATGTCACGGGATATTGGAGGGAGCTCAATCAGCAATCGCCATGTGTCAATATGTAAAACGCACCGTATATTCCTTGGCTCACCGACCCCTCTTATTCGACGTCGATGGTTTGCCTACAAGAAGCCCTCTCTGCCTCCTGATTTTACCCTCTCAAATGAATCGCAAAAAAGAGAACTCTCTGTAATTTGCTCTGTCATAGCACTCGCCGATAAGATAAAGGGACAATTAGGGTTAGGATTTCGGTATTCTGGGGGAAATAAAATGGGGAGAGGAAAGGTGCAGCTAAAGCGAATCGAGGATAAGAACAGTAGGCAAGTGTCTTTCTCAAAGAGAAGGAGCGGTTTGATGAAGAAAGCTAGAGAGCTCTCAGTACTCTGCGATGTGGATATCGCTCTTATCATCTTCTCCGGAAGAGGGCGGCTTCACCAGTTTTGCAGTGGTGACAGGTTGGTTAGACTTCTCTTGCGATCGGAACGATACTTCATATTCCTCTACAAAAGCTAAAACGCGCCATTTTGTGTCGTATTGTATCCATGTTTCTCCTTGAAATTGATATATCTGCTTTTAGGGCTCAGATTGTGGAAATTAACTTGCCTTTTTGAGATCTGACGATGTACTAGAATGTTGAAATGCTTTTGATTTTGTATTTTTGCATGAAGGATAAGTTGATTTGAATGATAAACCGTTGTTTTGGATTTTTGCATGAAGGATAAGTTGATTTGAATGATAAACCGTTGTTAGTAGTCTTAACTTAGTCCGTTTTTAATTTGAGGCGTTTCGTTCTGTTGTATCAATTTGCTTTTGTATGTTTTCCGATGAATGAGTGCTTGCAGAAGAGTGATTCACAAAGCTAAATAAATGTAGCATATTTATAGGAAATAAACAAGAAATTTTAAAAGACTTGTTCTTTATATTGTGAGCTTGACGAGTACATTAAACCTTATGATGGTCAAGACATATGAAATTTTGATATGTCATGGTTCGTGATACAAATAAAGAAACGTGGTACTGGTAAATAAGCGCTATCTACTTAGTACGCTAGAGATAAACTTAGATGATTTATTATATATAAACACATTAAAATTAAAAAGATAATTTAAATAACGAGTTGTATATAAAGTGACGCTATCCATTCAAGGCAAAAATGCCTTCAATCACTTTTAAGTGATACAACGTCGCCATAATAGTCAAGAAGATAACATGACTTTTGACAACTAGTAATTTCAAAGAAAATGATAAGCTTAGAAAAAATATGTATTATTTTTTTCTTGTATCTAGAAATCATTTAAACTCAATTTTTTCTGCTAAAAATCCCCTCTTTATCTAAATGGATGTACCGTGCACGCATCGGTTTTTAAATCATGATTATACGAGGGTACATGGATCATATTAACTATGAGGTGGAATGCGTCAAATAAGCCTTTTAACTTTTTTAACCTCTGATTGGGCAACACGCTATTCCGTTAGACATCCTTGGCACAGGACTTCGTTTTAGAAAGCTTTCGCATTTTGTTTGAGAGTATATAAGGAGAAAAAATGAAAAGATATATATAAAAAGATAAGAGAGATGAAGAGCTAATTACTTGTCATGTAAATTTTCAATTGTCATTTATTATTTAATTAGAAAAAGTGAAGTTTTGCCAAATTTTATTTAAAACTTTAAGAGACTTATTTGAATCCTCTCCTCTTCCCTTTAAAAACAACTAAACAATGGAGATGTAAAACTCTATCCATATTCCTCTCCCCTAATTCGGACATAATATTGCATATTTGTGATGATTTTGACTTTACGCTTGGTACTTGTCTTTCATGGCACCTTTCAGTGTAGGAGGTTGCAGTATGATGATAGGTAGCCTCTTCACCTTGTGGTGCCGTGCACCCTACTCCATGCAACCTTCTCTTAGATAGCTTTTCTCGTGACTTGAAAATAGGCATGTCATAATTTTCGTTCCACATTGATAAGTGCAATGAAAAAGTCCTTGATCGTATATATGTTAGGCCAAGGGCAAGACAACTTCAACTTGCGCTTTTGGAAGAAAACCTGTAGTAATATTACCTTGTTGGTGCATGGTTATTCGAGAGCTGGTTAACAATGGGTCATAGTTGAGGTTGACAATAAGTCGGAACTATTGATGTAATCCTCCCTTAACAAAGACCTTTGATTATCTAACATCCAAGCAACAATCACACAATTACAATAACAAAAATAAATAAATAAACACAAGAATTTTAACATGGTTCGACACTTTTTACCTACGTCAAAAAAAATCAATCCATTATAAACTCTCAACTATATCAATTGTATAATTTCTCTAATCAAAACTGTACTAAAATACTCATTGCAACTTTTGAATAAAGGAAAGCTACAAAAACTCATAACTCCACAGTAAATAATTTTTTTAGGCAAAATTGTGTGAAAACTCTCCACAATTTCACAACCCAAACCCCAATAAACCTAATGTTCACTCAACCCTTGGATCTCTACAAGTTATACTATTGTTTGGTTTGCTACACTCTACATTTGACCAACTATTCTTGCTTCAAAAATAGGGGTGAGAGACTACCTCTCTTGATGCCCATATTTATAATAACAACTACTCACATCTTTTTGACACATAGACGATGTGGGACTACAACTGCTTATAATAACACATTTTTTCAATGTGAGATTTGAGGAGTATCCCAATAAATCCCTCCCTCGACTCAAATCTCCAAACAATTCGATCCCCGCGCTTGGTTTGCCTCCACCCAATCAAAGCCTCCTTTTTTTAATTGGGCCTTAAATACTGCTTAATCATATTTTGAGCCTAGTCCCAACAATGTGATCTTTCTAAAGATTAGGTTTTCAATAGAGGTAGGGACTTTTGGTGTCTTAAGGCCTTGTTATATTATCCCCAAGTGCTTTGGGCTAAGGATGCATGGTGAAACCCTCTTACAAACAACTATCTACAAGAAGTGATTATATGAAGACTACAAGATGAAACTTAGCCACAAAACAATTCCCTTTAAAAGAGGGGTTATCTCTCTCAATTAACATTCTCAGTAGAGCTCATGTTTTTTTCCAATCACACCACCCATATAATAGAAAGAGGGATCATCTTCTCTTTAGAAACCTAACAACCACTCCAAGCCCAAAATTCCTTGAGAATAAATCCGACACAAACCCATGAAAGACCTAAAACGAAGAGCCAACTCCCAAAGTTGACGAGTCCAAAGGCACTAAACAAAAGATGATGAATGGATTCAACTTCTTCCTTTCAAAGATAACATTGGTTCCTAAAAATCTCATCTTTTTTGGAGATTTTCAATGGTCAAAATTCTTCTCCAAGCAAAAAAAAAAAAAAAAACCTCCACTTTAGAGAGACATAAGTGTTCCAAATAGCTTTCCAAAGAAAGTTTGAATCTCCCCCTAAAGGCATAAACAATACTTTGCATAAAGAACTAACTTGAAACTTCCCATCTGTCGTAAGGCACCTTTCCACCCTATCCTCACTACCCAAATCAATCTTCACTTGATAAATCTTCTCAAGAAAATCATCCACTCCTTGGACTTCCTAATCTTCCACATTTTGAAAGAATGAAAAGCCACCATCCCATTTGCCAAAAAACCAGTAATTGCAAATCAAAGCCTTTTTGTCCCTCTCTAGAGCATAAACACTCGAAAATTGATCTTCTAAAGTGATATCTCCACACCACACACGAAGCACACCTTTGAAAAAAAAATCATCTCATTCTTTCTTAATCCACTTCCAAACCCCATACTCTATAGGTCCCCTTCACTTTATTAGAAACCCACCCATTATGGTTCACACCATTTTTGGAATAAACAACTTTCCTCCATAGGAACTCCTTTTTATTAGAGAATCTACATAACTATTTCTCAAGTAAAGCTTTAATAAACAAAGTGAGTGATTTGAGCCCTAAACCTCTATCAATTGGTTTATTCACAATGGCCCATTTCACCAATTACTTTTAATACTTTTTAGTCTTTTAACCACCCCACAAAGAATTGAGAAATGAGACATAAAGTATATAAGAAGGCTAGACCATGTGATCATAATATGGACCCCTGTTAGATAGATGGTGTTTTTTCCACCCGACGAACTTTCTTTCAAACCTCTCAACAATAGGATCCCAAACGCTTTTATCTTTGAATTTAGCCTCCAATAGGAAACCCAAATATATCATAGGAAGAATTTACATGAAATACCCCAAAAGACTTGCTAAAAGGTCTCTATCCACTTTTCTCCCAATGGGAATAAGGGCACTTTTATCAAGGTTGATCTTAAAGCTATTATTAGTAGAGAGAAAAAAGTGATAAGAAGGAAGAGGGAGAAAATATCACGTCGAAACCATAAAACATGTAAAATATATATATATATATATATATATATATATATATATATATATATATATATATAGAGAGAGAGACAGAGAGAGAGAGAGAGAGAGAGATTTTAATTGCTTTACTACACAAATGGCAATGAAAATGCATCTCATTGGGAGATTGATTCTATCCCAAAAGTTGTCCTGTTTAGGCTTTAAAATCCCAAAGTATGTCTAAACAGAAGAGGCAATAATGAGACTGTGTTAAGGTGAGGAAAGTGCAATCCAAACTCTATCTTCGCAAGTAATACGCTTACTGATTTATACATTAGAAAAGAAATTTGCTTTATTTGGTTTAGAGCTCAATGACAAAGAAAATGCATCTCTATTAGGAGATGGTTTCTATCCCAAAACCTGTCCTGTAATGGCTTTAAGATCCCAAAGTAGGTCTAAAACAGAAGAGGCAGTAATGAGATACTGTTGAGGCGAGGAAAGTGTAATCCACACTCTAAAAATCTTGGTAAGTAACACACTTTATCAAACACCCTTACATTTTTTCATGTATTTCAATGTCCTTTTTATATTTTAAAAACGATCAATTTATCCCATCCATTTTAGGCATATGTTCAATAAACCCTTTTGGTGATAATTCTAACGAAATTGATACTAACACACAAAAATCTTGACCTTTACAAGCTAGGAACTTTGCGAATTATATGAAATCTTATTTCTTTACATAAAAATGGTCACTAAACCGAAAATGAAAAGTATGAAGCCACCCATTATTTATCAAAAATATCAAATTCTCTTCCCTAACAAATACATCCATATACACTCATTCCACTTAACAGAAAAAAAAAAAAATGAAGCTTAGATAAGCTTTATAAAATGGAGCTAAGGAACATTAAAGAATGGTATAAATCAAGGCTTTTAGTAGTTTTTGGTACTGCCTTGAAATTCTGTGTTGAGTTTCTAGGCTTGTTCATTATCCTCTGCTTTAGTTTATCTGGTTGATTTGTTATGGTTTTTGCTGTTGGCTATTCCTTTACCTGGGTTTTGCTTTTTTCTTAACGATTTTTTGGATGGTTGGAATTTTTGTCATTATAATGGGGTTTTTGGTTTGGTTGGTGTCAACTATGTGTTTTAGTATTAGAGGCTTAGCTATTTTGCAGTGAAGTTTAGCGTCAGTATTTCGGTCTGCTAGCAGAGTTGCTGATCACCATTTTAAGTCTTGGGGTTTTAGTGTTTTTTCTGGATGGCTCTCTTATTTTGCAGAGTTTTTTATGGTGTTAGTTGAGGTTGCAGGTATAGTTTGGTGGTTTGTGCGTTGTTGCTCTATTTCAAAGCAGTTGGACACATGATAAGTTTTTGAGTTATAATTGGGTTGTTTGTAGCGCTATCATGTTTCCTGTTGAAAGCTTCTTCTAATAAAATATATTTTGCCTTTCAAAACAAAAAATCTTTTGCTAAGGTATAAATAACGGGATATGGTCCCTTGAAGGCATAACTCATACTCTGCATCATGTTAAAGAGAAAAGTATTAGATCCATTCCCCACCTTAAAAGCTAAACATGGAAAAAAATCCTCCAATCCTCTTATATTCACTTTCACAATACCACCCCATAAAGACTCCCTACTAAGGTTGTAAATTTCACGTCGAAAAAAATATCGTTTTAGCTATTAAAATTAAATGTTTCGGTTTCAGTTTATTTCGATGCATCGTTTTGGATTTGATAGAATTTTCAAATATGTTTATGTCAAATTACATACCTTTCAAAAAATATATACAATTATAAATACAGATCATAATAAAGCCGTCATCATTCAAACATAAGATGATAAGAATGATGTATTAACCAAAATCAAATCATAATTGTAATCCAAAATTCAAATACTAACACAAAACCATACCAAGTTTATGCTATTTTAAGAACTACTAATCAAAAGTAACATTAACTAAAAATGTTTAACGGTTACATTACCAAATTTTTTAAACTTAATTAAAAGTGTCATTGTCAAAAAAATATCATGTAAAAACAAATTTAAACCAATGAGGAAGGATAAAAGAAAAAATGAAAATGAAAAAAAAAACAAAAATCATATAATGTTATATTTCGACTGAAATAAAGTGTTTCGACCATTTTGACCGAAATAGTTAGAAACAGAAAGAATAACAAGATATTGGGATCATCCATTTTAGTTTACTGCTAAAACCAAAACGTTTTGGTTGAAATTTACAACTTTGTTCCTAATTTCCTTTGAGATCCACTCATTGTAATCCACCCCTTAATTGGCTCCTTTGAGATCCACTCATTGTGCTCCACCCCTAGATTGGCCTCAATAATCTTTCTCCACAAATAATCTTTTTGGACCATAAACCCTCCATAAGCCATTTCCCAAGGGTTATTTGATCACTTCTGGTTTCACCAAGGTATATTTATACTCCTCCTACGTATCCTCACAAAAGAACCTTCTTTTGGATGTCTTCCAATCTCTTTGCGCCTTAAGGATGTAAAGAATACTCTTTAATCATAGTTATCAAAACTGAATTGGACATTAAGGTACCAGGTCATTCGTTTATTGGTTCAACTAGTGGGTTTATGATCGATCCGTTGTTTCATAAAAAATATTATGATTGGACCGATTGGTTCAATCTGATTTTGATAACTATTTTTTTCCTAAGAGATTTACTTTCATGTTAGCTTCACTAATTTTCCTCCTACTTTCTCTTTTTCATAAAAAAAAAAATAACTCCCGTTTTATTGAATAAATTTATGAGGTCTTTTCTTTTTTGTCTTTTAACCAATACTAAAAGCTGTTTTCTAGGGGTGGAGACCACAGAATGATTTTGGCCTTATTAAGATGACAAACTTGAACTATATTGCTATGAATCATATGTACGCTACTAGACTCTAAAGACAAAGTTGCAAATAGTTTCAGTTACAGTTTACTTATACAAAATATATAATAAAACTAGTTTCAATTACAATTCTTGAATCTCTTTGTACCTTCAATAGTTTTGATCACTCCCTGTTAAGTCATAAAAGCTCCTCTCTGAAATTGCATGTTGAGATGAGCTTCAAGAGAGTGATCCCTGATGCGGTTCTCATCTGAACAACTTGAAAACCTATACTTCTTTCCACAATTTGCAATTGTAAAAGAGTAACCCCTTAAGAGCTAGTACCATGAAGATTAAATTCTGCAAAATTCTTCTGTCATTTTTCAATAATAGAAAGCTGGATTTGTGCATACCTGATTTAATTTCACTAGATGGCTATATTTCATATATTCCATAAGAGTAGCAAATTTAACAAATAATATACCATATTCTTATACTATGGAATAGATCCTTTTGCAAAAATATCATGAAGCCAATAAACAAATTCTCCACTAAATACAACAATTAGCTTTCAAATAGTTTTCAGCAAATGAACAATTTTGAAAAGTATAGCTATTGTCTTCAGATTGCACACCCAAAAGGGACAAGTTCCCATGATATGGTCCATACAAACAAGTGTAGTTTTTAGAAGATTCTTGACAAGAAGTGCCTTCCTAATGAGAAGCCAGTAAAAGAACCTTATCATAAAAAGGAAGCCAGTAAAAGAACATTTTATTTATAGTATTACTTTAGGATGAGTAGACCTAAGATTTCAATTGTTTAGCTAATATAAGTGAAAATTTTATGGTTTATGTACTTCCTTCACATACTTGTGGCTCCTCAGTATTCTACTGAATTCACTTGTTGAAGAGAACAAAAAATACAAACCTGAAGGTAATATGCTGGGCTCAAGAAGATTATAAATTGTGAAAGAGCATATTTTAACCAATGAGAAGATTAGAATGAATCTAAAAATGGCCTTTGGTTAATGAGAAATACTTGCAAAGTTTTACACATTGGTTTATGCATATAAGTTTTGTTGATCACATTTACATCTTCATAGGCTATATATGTACTTACCAATTAGTGTTCTTCCTTGCTCTACAGTTTGAAAGAAATCTTTGAGCGCTATCTGGTTCATGTAGATGAAGAAGCTGCTGTCCGCAGGAATGTTAATGAAGAAAAGGTTAGCCAACCCTTTTCGGCAAAACATAGTTTCAACTTTGATCCTTATGGTCCAAGTTCAAGCCATAAGGAAGGCTGAACCTCATGTTAGACAACTTTCTCATTCCAAATGGTGTTAATATCTTATTATGAAGCTTACAGGTCGGTGACACTTGATAATAAAAGTGAAAGTGAGAAAATGCAGAGACAGAGATAGGAATTTTTGGTGTGGTTAACAGAGTAGCAAAATCTTTTTAAGTTTTTATGTGGTAAGGAATTTTTAGGTGAAATTTAAGTATAGTGATATTATAGGTATTCTTTTCGGTTAAGTTATTAATGATGTGATTTACCATGGTTTTTGATGGTTTAATCATTCGCAGGCCAATGACTATTAAAGATCAGCTCAGTTGTACATGTACTCCTAAGGATTCTCATGTTCAATAGACTTATGATAGCTAATAGCAGATCAGACCATTTAACATGTCCTTTTTTTATTTTTCTGAAATGTGGTCTATGAAATTCTTTCCTCACAACCTCAATACCATTTCTTCTCCCAAAGAAAGTTTGCTGATTTGTGGTCATAGTTCATGTGAAACCAGGAATTTTAAAAGCAGAGGAGCAATATTACAGAGTTCATAATATTAGGTAATATTATGCTTCATATGAGAAAAAAAACTGGCACTGTTTTTCTGGGGAGATTCTTACTTGCACCGGGTGCAAAACGCATTTTTACACCGGAATGGAAATTTGATTGATAGTTTTTGGGAACTTCGTTGATAACATTAATTGAGTACATACAAACGTTACTAGTGAAGTTTTTCAAAATTACCAATCAAGTTTTACCCAATGCAAATATGAGTTTTACACCCGATGTAAACAAGAATTTCTCCTAGTGGACATGGTGGTGATTAAGAGGATAGTTTCCTTCCATAAAAGTTTCAAGAAATAGGATTGTTTTGATTTAATTCTTTCGTATTTGGTAAGATATTGGGGCAGAAACCGCTAGTTATGTTCTACATGAATCAGAATGTAATTTATTTCAGTACATACAACTAATAACATCAATTTTCATACTTCATTTTTTTCTGGGTAAACAGTCCCACGTGAATCCTGTCTTTTTCACTTCTGGTTAATCCTGCAGAATCATCCTGCAGAACATTCAAGCTTGTGGAATGGCACTAATCTTCTCCGTATAGTCGAAAGGTAAACATTTTAGTCAATGATACCTTTTTCAGCCCTGTGGCTAAGATAAAGTGTAGCATACGTTCTTATCAATTTAATATATGATACTTGGGCTAATGATCCACACAATATTAAATTAATTTTTTTCAGGGGGAGAGCTCACTACAGTAGCTTGCTGCTGGAGTTCTCGTGTGTCGCCCATGCGTTGCACTATAGCACGGGCCTGGCACACCCCATCAATTTACTTATAAAAAACATTAAAGGTCAATGTACATATGTTGAAAATTGGACAAGGTTCACTAAAGCAACCACCTGATTGGCATTTATTTGAATCCCTGCAGGCACCTTGAAGGGAAAAACATTGGACAGCTAAATGTGTCGGAGCTCACACAACTAGAGAAACAACTGGATGCAATATTGAGACAAACTAGATCCAGAAAGGTGCATGAGATGTTAAATCACTAGTCTTTTGGTTATATTCTTGAATCCAGGATCAGCAACTAGATCAGCAACTAGCTATGGCCCTTAATGCTGAATTTAATTTTTTAATAAACTTTTACTCATCAGAAAAAGAAAATGTTGTTGGTTGAAGTTCAAGCCACGATAAATAATAGGGTTCAGATTGTTTTGTTTTATGTCCAAGAGACATGTATGAAAGAAACTGAATGAAAAAGGAAACTTATCATGTAAGAATTTTTCCAGTAGAGAATGTTATTCATGGATTTTGATTAGGAAATGCAGGGGAAATTCCTGATTGAAGAGCACAGGATACCATGACTCGGTTGATGCAACAATGATTTGGAAGTATAATATAAGCAGTAGTATCACCGGTCATTTTCATATCAACTGTGGAGTTTGTGTGGGCATATTTACTAGTTCTTTTTCCTCATGAGAAAACTCGTCTATGTCACAAGATGTGCATAAACAATTTCCATAATCCTCTTTATCTTATATTTCGAAAACCCGGGATACACTTTCATTTTGGTTTCCTAGTTATGTTCTTTTATGGATTCAAAAGTTAGCTCCTTAATTCAACAAAATAATCATTTACTTAAATAAATGGTGTATTGATTCATGAAATATTTACTATATGCAGACACAGATAATGATGGAAACAGTAGCGGCAATCAATGAGAAGGTATGCCTTCCGCACTCTTTCTTTCACCTTAAATTCTGGGTGTTTTGCAGTGGCTTAAACACGAAACAATATAAACCTCTAAAGAGTAGACGGAAGTGGTTTTCAAATTGTTTTAAAATCTGGTCCCAAAGTCCTGACAGGAAATGAGTCCTGACAGGAAATGTACTTTGGCCTACATAGTGAATTTTGCCTTTTAAAGTTGAGGTTGGATCTTTCATAGCGGTTTTGACTTTTGATTGTGTTGGCAGAGAAACTTAAAAAGTTATTATTGGGTTGGGGGGTATTTTCTTTTTCTTAGTGATTTAGGTTAAGATTGAGTTGTCAAAATGAGAGGATTGCTCAGAATTTCAATCTCTGGATTTGGAGTATACTGGTGTATCATACAAAAAGGATTTACATGTTTCCCTGAACTGTCCTGTCATAATCATGGATTGAGGTCGCACCGTTGAAGTGGTATACTAAATGGGCACAGAATCTGAAAGTTTAGCCAACTGAAAGTTATTGAACTAATGAAAGAAGCAATTCATTAGCAGGAGAGTTGAAGAATTGCCTATTCAAAATTATGGAAGCTTTTCTTTGGGGCAGAGCACATTAGGATTAGATAGGCAACTTAACCTTCAGATGGTAAAGTGACCATTATGGTATAAGAATATTCTGGGAGAGATTTTAACTGCTTATATTGAATGATTCGAGACATGTCAATCACATGAATTATAAACAAAAAGAAAATAAGACAATATACTCAGGTTCACCCTAGAATAAGACCGTCTTGCAAAAAGTTTCACTATAATCAACCTCACAAATCTCTCGTTCCAATGTAAGTTCAGTACATAAAAAGTATTTATAAGCAACTTAAGACGCCCTAATTAGGGTTTCCGTCCTGCTGCAAAACCACGGCTATTCATGGGCCCAAGCCCAAACCATAAAGTAAAAAATCAGACCCAAAACACATACAAAGCCTGAAATTTTCGGGGCAACGCTCTGCGGGGAGCGGGACCTCGTGGTCGACGGGGGTTCTACAGATCTGAACCCGTAAAGTATGCACTAACTCTAATAATCTCCCACTTGGTAAATACTTCACACATGAAACACTTCCCAGAACTCTGTTTCTTCAAGCCCATCTCAGTAGCACACTACTCAAACTTCGCTAGACTAACTGCCTTAGTCAAGAAATTTGCGTTGTTCACTGTTGTATCGACTTTCTACAAGAGTTCTGGAAAACTTCCCAGAACTCTGTTTCTTCAAGCCCATCTCAGTAGCACACCATTCAAACTTCGCTAGAGTAACTTCCTTAGTCAAGAAATCTGTGTTGTTCACTGTTGTATCGACTTTCTCCAAAATTATCACATTTTCTTCAATCTTTTCCCGGATTAAGTGATATTAGATATCAATGTGCTTCGTCCGTGAATGAAATGCAAGATTCTTTGCTAAGAAGATAGCACATTGATTGTCACATTTCACCTTTACTGCTCTTTGTTTAAACCCAAGCTCAATACACAACCTTTGAAGCCAAACCGCTTCCTTTCCAACGTGAGTTATCGCCATATACTCTGCTGCCGTGGATGAAAGGGCAATAACATTTTGCCTCTTGTTCATCCAACTCACCGCCCCACCAAACAGATTGAACACATATCCGCTTGTAGACCTCCTACTATCAATGTCTCATCCCCAGTCAGCAACAACCAATCTTATAATATCAAGATTTTTCTTACCTCCATAACACAAAGTAAACTCTGACGTGCCATGAAGATATCTAAAAACTCTCGATTGCAGTCCAATGCTATTTCCCAGGATTAGACATATATCTGCTTAATACTCCTACTACTTGGGCAATATCTAGTCTCGTACACACCATGGCGTACATCAAGCTTCCAACCGCACTAGCATAAGGTACGTGCGCCATCTCTTCAGCTCCTCCCTCCGTCTTCGGATTTTGTTCCGCGGATAACTTGGTTCCCAAAGGCATGGGAGTCTCTACCGGCTTGCTATCAGACATGTTAAAT
This sequence comes from Bretschneidera sinensis, assembly GCA_023935145.1. Taxonomy (NCBI): domain Eukaryota; kingdom Viridiplantae; phylum Streptophyta; class Magnoliopsida; order Brassicales; family Akaniaceae; genus Bretschneidera; species Bretschneidera sinensis. The sequence goes on from CM043697.1 coordinate 131,528,888, forward strand.
TTCTTCAACACTTCTTCAATATACTTCTTTTGACTTAGCCACAATTTTTTATTTTCATGATCCCTCTTTATCTGCATACCCAAGATAAAGTTTGTTGGCCCTAAGTATTTCATGTCAAAACTGATTTGCCAACGATGCCTTCACAGTGCTAATCATCTTTCTGTTATTTCCAATCAACAACATATCATCAACGTACAAGGTTAAAATGACAAAATCAACCCCTAACCTTTTCACATAGACTCGGTGATTAGCATAGCTTCGAGTGAACCCAAGTTGAATGGCATATGTGTCAAACTTCTGGTACCACATCCGTGGTGACTGCTTTAGTCCGTACAAAGGCTTCTTCAATTTACAAACTAGTTCTTCCTTGCCTTTGCTCACAAAGCCTTCAGACTGTTTCATGTAAATTTAAGTCCTCGTGAAGGAAAGTTGCCTTCACATCTAGTTGCTCGACCTCTAGATTATAAGCAACTGCCACAGATAAGACAAATCAGATAGATGTCAACTTTGTTACCAGGGAAAATATCTCATCATAATCAATTCCCTCTATTTGCGAGTACCCTTTTGCAACCAGACATGCCTTGTACTTTTCTACCATTCCATCTGCATTTGTTTTTTTCTTGAAAACTCATTTGCACCCAATTTCCTTCCTATCTCTAGGCAATTTCATAAGGCTCTATGCTTCATTCATGTCCCATGCTTGCATCTCTTCTTTCATAGCATCCTCCCACAGATTTGCATCCTCCGAGATCCTCGCCTCTTTCACTGTGTCAGGATCATCACCAGTAATATTTAAAGCATACAATGCACTGCAAGCACTAGAGGAATACCTGATGGGTGGCTTCCTAACCCGTGTGGATCTCCTCGTGACAAGCGTGGTCTCTACTCCCGAGCTAGCATTTGAATCCTCATCCTCTACATCAGAAACATGAATACCGTGCTCAGACCCAAATGACTCAGAATCTGAAGTATTCAATGCAGCCTGTGAGGTAGTCTCCCACTATTTATCTCCGGGGCTAAGATCAATCTGAACCTACTTTGACTGTTCCGGTACATCTTGGACAGCCGCCACATCCATGTGTTTCTCTGAACACAACATCTCTGCTGAAACTGTACTCATGTTTTCTAGATTCCATAACTTGTACCCCTTGACCCCATCTTTATAACCAATGAAAATGCACTTCACTGATTTGCTGTCAAGTTTGTTCCTCTTTTCTATTGGCACATGCATATAAGGATCACACCCAACACTCTAACATGAGCCAAACTCGGCTTCTTCCAGAATAGTGCCTCAAATGGTGTCTGATCCTGCAAAGCTGATGTAGGTGACCTGTTCTTCAGATAACATGTCGTAGCCACCGCTTCTGCCCTCCGGCTCCAAGCCTGCACAACTTAGCATACTCCTCGATTTCTCCATGAGTGACCGATTGAGTCTCTCAGCCACCCCATTCTGTTGAAGTGTATATGTAGTTGTTTTCTGTCTTACAATGTTGCTTGCCACACAGAATTGTTCAAACTTGTCCAAGTAAAAGTCCCCTCCATTATCTAATTTCAATACCTTATCTTTCTTTCCATCTGATTTTCTACCAATGCTTTAAGCTCATGGAACTTATCAAATGCTTTAGCTTTACTCTTAATGAAGTAAATCTATGCATAGTCGTAATACCTTAATTTTCCAAGAGATTGGATCAGAACTTGCCCAAACACATCACTATGTATCAAATCCAGAATACTTTTCACCCTCGTGCCAGAGGACTTAAAACTCACATGGTTATGCTTGCCATAGAGACAATGCTCACAAAAACCGAATCCCATATAGCAATCTAGGACTTCCTTCACCATCTGCTTCAACAATAAAGTAGATAATCTCTTTCCACTGATATGCCTAAACCTTTGATGCCACAACATAGAGGACTTCGCCTCATCATCAGTCGCCTCCTTAGAGATAAAACCTCCACTGCACTGACTTTGTACTGTACTTCCCAGCAACTTGTACAACGTACCATACCGAATAACTCGTGCGATTACTAGCGATCCACGAGTCATCTTGCACGAATTTTTGTCACAATTGAAATTCACTCCCCCATCTGTCATCTTGCTGACTGACATCAGGTTTCTTCTGAAGCCCGGAATATGCATCACCTGGAAGTGTCCCGACCGTCCCCATCATTCATCTTCAATTTCACCTTCCCACGACCAATAATTTTCACTAAAAAGTTATATCCCAATAAAACGTTTCCCTCATCAAAGATTTCGTATTCACGAAACCAATCCATGTGAGGTGTTATGTGAAATGATGCTTTTGTATCAATTATCCAAACACTTCGATCTGATTGAGCCAAACAAGATGTCATATTTAAGTTACCAGCATCATCATCCTGGTTCTTGTTTCTTGAAGCCGATCTCTCGCCTGTCCGCTTTTCAGGGTTCGCATTCTTACTTCTGCAATCCTTCTTCAGAGGTTCGAGCTTCCTACACTTCCAACACTTCAATCCAGATTTATCTCTACTTTTCGATCTTCCCCTGAACTTAGGTTTATCACCAAATCACTTGTAGTCTCTATCATGGGTTCTCCCTCTCACAGATAAGGTCTCTTTTGACAAGTTTTCTGTATTCTGCCGCCTTGTCTCCCCAAACAATAAGATTGCCACAACATTCTCAAATGACAGATCAGTCATACCACTACCAATCGCAACTATCAAGTTATCCCACGAATCAAGCAGTGAACAGAGCAGTGTAATAGCCTTATCGTCATCCGTCACATCAACACTGATAGACAATAATTGACATATCAAAGTATTAAACTCATGTAGATAAACAAAGAAAGAATCGCCCTCAGCCATCCGAAGGTTGTACAACTTCTTTCGCAGAAACAGTTTGTTTACCAGAGATTTACTCTGATAAAGGCTTTCCGGTTTCTTCCAAAGTTTTTTCGTAGTCTTCTCTCCAGAAACGATTATAAGGACAGAATCGACTAGGCACAGTCGAATCAGACTTCAGGCTTTCCGATCGAGCTTCTCCCATTCAGTGATGGTTGTTGAAGATGATGCCGAAACCACCACCGGCGACGCCACCTCTGCCACCACCTCTGCCATGGATGTTGCCGTCATGCTCATCGTACTCTTTGGAATCTCATCAACTATCACCGTCCACAAATCCCTGTCCACGAGTAGATCCTTCATCTTCAGTTTCCACAACTCAAAGCTTTTCCCTCCAAGCTTCTCGATTTCAATCCATGATCAAATCGACATCTCTGATAATTAATCCTCGAACACAAGGCTCTGATACTAATTGAACGATTCGAGACCTGTCAATCACACAAATTATAAACAAAAAGAAAATAAGACACAATATACCCAGGTTCACCCCAGAATAGGGCTACGTCATGCCAAAAGTTTCACTATAATCAACCTCATAAATCTCTCATTACAATGTGCGCTCAGTAAATAAAGAGTATTTATAAGTAACTTAAGACGCTCTAATTAAAGCTTTCGCCCTGCCGCAAAACCACGGCTATTTATGGGCCCAAACCCAAACGTCAAGCAAAAAACCAGACCCAAGGCATGTACACGGACTGAAATTTTCTGGGGCACTGCCCCTTAACCCCCATCCGCTCACCGGGGAGCAGCACCCGTGGTCGTCGGGGGTTCTACGGATCTAAACCCATGACGTATGCACCAACTTTAACATATATGCTCTTTAAGTTGAAGAGATGTAGATATGGAGAAAGTTTTTGAGTGCTTATGTGATTGAGAAGTCTTGGTCATAAAGTTAAGGCTATACCGAGTTCGTAAGCTGATGCAAAAGACAAGGCTGCTTTGCCTCAATGGGAGGTGCTCCAATGCTAATGAGGAGATATATACATTTCAAGATAGAGCAGAAACCTTTTGAAATAAAATTCTACTCTGCTGTCCCTACGAGGAAATGTTCTGTTTGTCTAGGAGTTTCATTAGAGATGCATAAAGGTGGCAACCTAATAACAAATGCCATCGTGTATGCGAGTATACCTTAAGGCACTAAAGGAATTAATTTGTCGGAAGCTTACAAGATTGTTCAAACATGGTGGTTATACGTTAATCATTAGTTTGGTGAGAGCAAAATCTGCTACTATGTGTGCATTGTTGATGGCACTTTAAACCATAGCTTTAAGGTATCACTATTTTGTTTTTTTGTGCCATGGTATCACTAGTTCAAAACTAATTATCTTCTTTTTGAAAATAGTATGCGGGCAACATTTCAGTAAGCAAGTAGCAAAACTGGATACATCTGGTGTACCGTGCAAGAGTACCCCCCTATTAGCATGTCAAATATAACCACAATTTAGGTACCACATGGCATACAAAATTGAAACAGAATGAGACTTATAGCACCAAATACAGGAAGAGACGTTATCAGCATTACCGGGATCTCTTTACCTTTTTGGAACCGTGATCTGAATCTTATATTCAGATTCGTATTCAGATTCGTGATGCATTCACGTACTGAATTCTTAAAATTGAGGATTCAAATTTTTTTTAAACTTTTAGCTTAAACTTAAAAAATAAAACTTTTAGCTAAACATAAGAAAGAAAATAAAATTATGCTCGCACTTTATTTTTAATATTATATTTGTTGATTTTATACCTTTTTGGAACCGTGATCTAAATCTTATATTCAGATTCGTGATGCATGAAATTCTTAAAATTGAGGATTCAAATTTTTTTTTAAAACTTTTATAGCTAAACACAGGAAAGAAAATAAAATTATACTCGCATTTTATTTTTAAATTTATATTTTTTAAATTTTATGTTTGTTCATTTTGATTTGGTTTGAAAATCGATTTAAGTGAAAATCTAAATTAGTTACCAAACATCACTTTTATCAAAGCCTGTTATGTTTATACTCATAAATATATCTAATTTTTTTAATTTTTAAAATACTTGTACATGATATAAAATAAAACAACATATTGCTAACCCCATCTGATGAACAGGAAAAACAAGTGAGACAAGAAAACGAACTCATGGAAAAAGAGGTAAGGGAATAGAGAAATTATTAGGGTACTTAACTTAAAGATCACCAGGATCTGAATGGTTGAATCTGTGTCCTTTGATTTTAGATTGCTGCCATGATCAGTGAAGCCGATAACTGTCCCCAGCGTGACAACAGCCTTGTCGATTTGGAGCCAAACCCCTATGCGAACAACAACAACTATGTGCCTCCTCTTGAACAGGACATGCTTCATTTGTTTTAGCGGTGTCCAAGTGCCTGAAGTATTCTTCTAGGTTACCGATGCATAAATATTTACTAGTTTGTATAAGCAAGACTGCCTGCAAGCGGTGGGTGCAGTCGATGATCGACCACCACCAAGCAGGACTCCAATTAAAAAAAAAGAAGGAATGTTTATATGTATTATGTATTATATAAATGTTGTACTCTCTACTACGTGGCACCAGCAATACCCTTATTCTGGTGATTAATAAATAATCTGTGTGAGATACTATTACTAGATTGACCAGTCTCTGTTAAAGCTGAATATTATAATATTCTCTTGAAGCTGATTAGCGGATCGATCGTGTCCCATCTCATTGTGATATGGGTTATTTAGTGGACTGAAATTATCATGATGAGGGTAAAAAAAAAAAAAAGGGTTAATTTCCTTTTGCTTAGCGGAATAAATTGATTGAACAGAAAGGGAAAAGAGACACCCGGTTCCTCTCACCAAATACTAGACCGAAGAATCTGGATCTTGTGGGTCAGCGTTTAGAGTTCATTCCCTTATCCATGTTAGTGAAAAAGAAAAAAATAAAAAAACCCTTATGACAAAAGAAATCTCATTGGCTGTTGGGTTTTTGGCACGTGCACGAAGAAGGGGCAGCCAGCCAACATGGTACGGTTGTTAGGCTTACTACCTTAATGTTCGAATTCAAATCACTTTATAATTGTAATTGGTTTATGTTAGATTTAAGTTTTTATTATTTAAAATATAAAATAAATTTTAATTTTGATTTGGTGATGATATAGTGAGACCTTAATATCTTATAATTATATTTTGTTTTAATTAAATAATATATTTAATGATAAAATTTATATATTATGCATATTTATTTTAAAATACATTTGATCACATTTATTCTGTTAATATTTGTATGAAAATATTGTTTTACTAAGTTTTTAAGGATTACTATTATTGAGGTGTATGAAAATTTTCTTATTTTTATGTATTGCCAATCCTTCCATTTTAAAAATATTGTCAAATTTGAATTTTTGAAACAATTTTGGTTTTAATAATTTTATTATTTTAAAAAATAAATTTTAAAATATATATGAAAAAAATTAATTTTAATAATTTAATAATAAAAATTAATCATTTAATTAGATAAATATTAAACGTGACAATTTTTGTGGAAAAAAAATATAATGAATTTATGTTTCAAAAGGCACAAACTTGAAAAAAAAAATTTAATTTTTCTACCAACGATTACACCTTTAAAACAAAATTGAAATGTTACCTTTTTCTCTAACAAAAAAGGTGCTACAGAGGAAATATATAAGAATTTTTCTATTTTTTTTTAATACTCTTTTAAATTCAACCACGGTAAACAGAGGGTTGACCACCGAATCTTTGATAACTATTCATTTCAAAATATTAACTGCACGAATCCAACAATTCTCCTGACATTCGGTCCTCTCTAAAATATGTTTGGATCCAATTTTAAGATTAAGTTTATTTTTAAAATTTATCAAATGGTTCAGCCAATCAATTATCTTTCTATAACACAATTGTTATGAACCTCATTATTTTTTAAAATAAAAATTAAAAAAGAAAACTAAAACAAAACACAAGTAAGACCATCTGTGCATGACAGCTGGTACACCACGGAGAGCTTTATCTTATCTTTCACTCCCCAAATCCCGAGGAAAAAAGGAAAAATCTCCCCCACGTAAATGCAGACAAATTCTTAACTCAAATCATTTCTAAATACAAGGGTTATATGCTTTTAAGTGACCAAGAATTTTGTAGAGAAAAAGCAGAAGAAAAAACAGGAACAATAAGAGCAGAAACCCAGCAATCGAGGCTATTCTACGAGTTCTGTTCTGTGATGATCCAAATTCTTAGATCACCTCCTCTCCAAATCCCAACTCCAATTACTAACCCTTACTCATTTCCTTCACCCAATGCTCCTTCTTCATCTTCTTCGATGCAGCAGCAGCCGCCTCTCCTATTGCCCATTTCGCAGGTCTCTCCCGCGGCTTTGGCGTCTTTGTTTCTCGGGGTTTCTATCGCTTTGATGCTCTTTGGTTCGGTTACATTTGTGATCGGCTTCCTTTTGTGGCCTTGGGTTATTGGTTTGGTTCTCATATTCTATTTCGTTGGGTTTGTTTCAAATATGTCCGATTTGGGTCACCCAATTCGTAATCCCAAGGATTTCCCTGGTTAGTATTGACCTTTCGTTGAATTGAGTTCTTCGTGGGATTATTTTTGTGTTCTTCATCGTTGTATTCTTTGTTTTGGATGGAAGTGTTATCACCTTATACTATATAATCAAGCAGTTTTACCATTTTATACTAATTTGCTTTATGTTAAGCTTCGTAGAGGTGTAAAACAGGGCTCGGCTTAATGGGTTTTATTGTAATGAACTGCTAATGATTAGTGGATTCTTTGTTCTTGATCATTGTATACTTTGTTTTGGTTGGAAATGTTATCACTTTATACTTAATCAAGCATTTTTATCATTTTATACTAAATTTGCTTTATAAGAAGCTTCCTATAGGTGTAAAACAAGGATAGGCTCAATGGGTTTTGTTGTAATGGTCAGTGGAGTCGGTTTAGCCTAGTTATGGATTAATAAGGGCTGGGTTTTTCGATTCATCGAAAAAAGATGAGACTTGGAGAGGCTGAATAGCTCAGGCTACTGCGCTTTGAGTGGTTAAGAAGTGGCTGTATAGACAGAGTTTAACAACTGAACTTTTCAGTCTCATTTAGTCTTTAAGGGAGCTTTGGTTAAATTAGAATCTGTACTCATTGATTTTGACCCTTGTTTACCCTACTAAATAAGCTTTGCCCTTAAGACTGTCATTTCTTTAGTAGGACTGTTTTGTCTCTTTTGTAGGTTTCTTTTCCTTGATTGAGTTTTGGAAACTTGTTCATCTGTTTGTTGGTTTGTAACTTTGTGTGGATTATGATAGAAAGATTGTGAATTTAATTAACATTTCTATGTCTCCATTTTCTGCTACTTGAGCTGTGAGAATTCCCTCTTTTTGCAGAGCTGATCACATTTATACTTGTTAGGCACCTCTTTGGTAGCTTAAGTAGACATGATGAACAGATTAGTCAAAATAACTCTGATAAAGATATTGACGTGGTGTACTTGATACAAAATCGCAAACATTGCAATAAAATGATCTTGATGAACAAAACACACAAAAATTTTAAGAATTGAAAGCTACAGACATTGTTTCATACTTTAGTGATACAACTCATCAAGAGGAAAAGATATCTGATCATCTGCAGAGAGGAGGAACTAGAGGAAGGCAGTTGCAGCAGAGGGGGTAAACTGTCATCCGGTGTAGATATGAATGCCGATAGCAATGAGGAAGATGGTAACGAGGCCGAAGTAGATGATGGTATGGACCAAGATGGAGACACCACTCGTCTGCATGTTAGCGAATTCCACCACCCTGCTTTTGCCTGGCAGTTGGAACAACAGCCCTGGCGTCAACAACACAAAGAGCACAACTGCTATAACTACTGGTCCCCAATCCGCCATTTACTTTACCTTTATGAAAGCTGTTTGTTAATTTTCTTGACCTTGTTCTTGCAATGTATCAGGCAGGGAAAATGTGTTGATATGCAAAGGGAAAGAAAAGATATGAGAAGAGTGAACTGAAACTACCATAAAAAGGAAGGAGGGAGAGAGTTGAGTGTTGGTTGGCTTGAGGAAGACAAAAAATAGACAAATGAAGACAAAGAGAAAGATGAAGAAAAGGTCCATCATCCATGGCCGAGAAGAGGGCATTGGATTCCACGTTATTTTGATAGCTTCAACCCCGTGGACGGGCTTATAATGTGGCATCTCTCCTTTTCTTTTGGACGGCTTTTACTTTGAGTTGAGAACTTGGGTCATTGCCTTTGCTGTGCTTATTTTATTACAAAGAGCAAGTTTTTTTTAGGATTACAGAGAGAAAGTTAGATAGGAAGATATGGGGAAGATAAAGTCAATAAAAGGGTTAAAAGAAAGTGTTGTTTTGCCTCTATTTGATGGCTGGAATGCTGGATCGAGTAGAAATAAGTTAAAAAGTTGATTTATTATTTCGTTTCAAATTGATTTAATTTGGGACGGAATTTTAATTGAATTGTGTGAAAAAAAAAATGTTTCATTTATCTTTGGGTTATTATCATCAAAACCATCCTTACATTTGACTGTGTTCTACTGTTTTATTGTATTTTTAAAACGATCAATTTACTCTTATATTTTAGGAACATATCTAATAAATCATTATACTGATAATTTTAGTAAAATTGACCGATGCAAGCAAATTTTTTTATGAAAGTTTATATGCACACAAAAATCATGACAATTGATGTAAGGAAAAATTTCTCAACTAGTAACATAATGACATGGGGCAAAGAAAAACGATAATCTCACACTAGAATTTTAATCTTATTAGGATATTTCAGCTCATGAAAACCCTAATCTTATCAGAATACTTTAGCCTATGGTAATTGTAGTTCTATCTTAATACTCAACATTAATTGTTTTCTTAATTGGACTCTGCTCCAAAACTATAAAAAAAAAAAAAAAATTGCTTTTATTGTCACAGGTACACACAACTTACAATCACATAGCTATATACTTTTTTTACTCTTTGATTATTCTTTCAAATCACTGACTTGGGCGTCAGAGAGTCCCTTCGAGGCACCAGTCCCAGAGACCTTTTAATTTACATGTCTCTCATGTGTGCAGAGGTCCGTGAGCTCTTCTGGTAGATTTTCGACATCAATGGAATGAAGATGTCTATGGGAGCAACAAAAATCCTATCTAAAGATGCCAATACAGATGAGTCACCAATCCACCGCAACAAAAAAAATCATATCTAAGAAAAAGTGTCCTGCAAATATTGTCAAAAACCAAATCTTCTCCTTCAGATATGTGGAAAATCCAACGATCAACGATCTAATCAAAGTGCATCACTGTATTCACCACCTCCATATCTACCACCTTGCAAAGTTTCAAGACAATCGAACATCGAAAAATCCTCGATCAGAGCCACTAAACTTCGTCAGAAAACGAGATCTTTACCATTAGATCTGTCAAAATCCAGCATTAGACAGCGAAATCCGACTACACTAGTAGATTCACCAACCTCCGATCTACATGTCTTTAAAGTTTCACGGCGATTGGATGTCGGAAAGTCTTCCATTGGAACCACTAAAGTTCGTTGGAAAAATGAAACTTTGACCGTCGATTTGCAAAAATCCAATGATAAAAAATTGACATTACGACCACAAGGTGACTCGGAATCCTAACTCGCACATTCCAGCAAAATTTCACGGCCATCTGACTATCCGACAACCAACATAAGCTAGTCAAACCGATGGATAAAAGTTTCGCACTGACATAAGCTAGTCAATGAATCTTTCTTGAGATATCAAGATCTCTACCACATGTCTTATGCCCATTGGACAATCAAATTGCATTTTATCTCCAAAATTTACCATTGCCACATGTCGCATGTTCATTTATTACTCAGATTATTATCTCATCTTCAAAAATAATTCTTTGCGACACATGTCAACTTCTCACGTTAATGCCACCTAGGCGCCATGTCAATGCCACCTAGGCACCACATCAACGTCATTTATGCACCTAGTTAGTGCCACCTAAGCATCCAATCAATTTCCAATCAACACCACCTAAACACCTAGTCAGCATCGCGTCAATCCCACCTAGGTGCCTAGTCAGTTGACTCAAACTAGTTGGTTCAACCAGGTTTGACCTCAGTTCACCCCATTGTAAAACCAGTTTAGCTACTTCAGACTCAGTTTCAGATCCAACAAGACCGAGTCCTAAAGTTTTTTGATGTGCTTGTTTCAAATCTGAGCTTAGAATTTTGAGATTTGACTTTAATAGATGAGTTGCTTCACAAACCATCTATTTTGACTCATATTTGACCAATCGGTTCACATACTTCAAACTTGGTTTCGGACATAGCCAATCTAATTCCTAAGGTTTCTTAGCCTCTTTTTCTAGAACCGATCTAAGAATTTTAAAATTTGACTTCTTCAGGCAAGCTTCTTACAAACGGGTCAAAGAAAATACTATCATTTTTTGATCAAAGGGCTTCAAACATGCCCCAAACCCGAACCAGCGGAGCTTAAAAAAACAAAAAAACATCAGATCATCCACAATCAAGAACGATCTTTCCTTGCTTCATATATTATCGAGTTTTAATACCAACTACGATATTGTAGTTACACCTCTAAGAAAAATCCAAAACCGTCAGCCAATGACGCACCATAGTCGTTGTCACCGACGCATCAAAAGTTGTCAGCCAATGACACATCTGAAGTCGTCAGCTAATGACGCATTAAAAGTCGTCAGCCAATGAAGCATCAAAGTTGTCGTCATTGACGCATCAAAAAGTGTCAACAAATAACGCATCTGAAGTCGTCAGCTAATTACACATTAAAAGCCATTGTCAACCAATGATGCATCCAAATCCGTCAGCCAATGACACATCCAAAGTCGTAAGCCAATGAGGCACCAAAGCCATTGTTAGCTAATGATGCATCCGAAGCCGGTAACCAATGACGCATTAAAAATTGTTGTTAGCCAATGACGCACTAAAGTTATCTTCACTAACGCATCAAATCCGACGCCCTAAAACTGTTATCTCCGACACACCAAAGCCGTTGTATCGAACGCACCAAATCCATCATCTTCGACGCACCAAATTCATTGTCTCAAATGCACCAAATCCTTATCTTTGGCATAATGACTAACCACAGGGCCTTGCCCTTTGAGGATCACTCACCTTAAAGCTAATCACTAAGCTCTCAAGCTCAAAAAATCCCGAAAAGAGTGCCTCGAGCACATCTCACCCTTGACATTTTTCTAGCAAAATCCTTAAAAGAGTGCCTCGAGCACCTCTCACCATTGATATTTTTCCAACAAAAACCCAATAAGAATGCCCCGAGCACCTTTCACACTCGCCACTCTTTCAGCAAAAGCCCGAGGAGAATGCTCCAAACACCTTTCACCCTCAACACTTTTTCAGCAGAAACATCGAGTAGGGAGCCCTGAGCCATTCTTATCCTCGATATATTTTTCATTAAAAATTCGAGGAAAAAGCCCATAGCTATTCTTCACCTCAATACCTTTACACGAAAAAGTCCAAAGCGAGAACCCCAAGCTCTCTTAGGCCTTGATATCTATTCACAAAAGGCCGAGCCAAGAACCCTGAGCTTTAGTAAACATCAATACTCTTAAAGCAAAAAAGTCGAGCTAAAAGCCTCGAGCTCTGGTAAGCCTCACTCCTTCCACGCTTAGTGGACTTCTTTCACGCCTAGTGAACTTTTCTCGTGCCAAATTGGCCTACTATGCTTAATGGGCCTCCACGCCTAGTAAGCCAGCCCATGGCCCAAAAAGCTCATTGCTTCCATAGCCGATTAGCCAATAGTCAAGAGATCTCATTCCTCCCACAAACTTTGCAAAACACACCAAATGTAAAGCCTCCAAAAAAGTCCAAAGAAAAATGTAAGTAAATTCCTAAAAGAGAGCCCTAGATCCCTACGACCCTCGACTTTTTTTTCCAAAAAGCTCAAAGATAGTCCCTTGAGCATCTTTCACCCTCGACATTTTTACAACAAAAGCTCGAGGAGAAGACCCCTAGTCCCTACAGCCTTCGATCATTTTTTAAAAAATACTGAGGAGAGGGCCTCGAGTTCTTACGACACTTAACCATTTTTCCAAAAAAGACTAAGGAGAGGGCCCCAAGTCCAACCGACTCTTAGCCATTTTTCCAAATAATCCGATGAGATGGTCTCGAGTCCCTATGACCTTCAATCATTTTTCCAAGTTTGAGAAGAGGGCCCCGAGTCCCTACGACCCTCAGTCATTTTTCCCAAAAAGTCTGAAGATAAGGCATTAAGTCCCTACAACCCTCTACCATTTTCTCCAAAAAGTATGAGGAGGCCTTGAGTCCCTACAACCCTCCACTATTTTTTCGAAAAACTCGAGGAGAGGGCCCCAAATCTCTACTACCATCGACCATTTTTATTAAAAAGTCTAAGGATAAGGTCCTAAGTCCCTACGACCCTCTGTCATTTTTTCTAAAAAGTTCGAGGAGAATGTCTTAAATCCGTATGTCCCTTGGCCATTCTTCCCAAAAAGTCCGAGGAGAAGGTCCCGAATCCTTATATCCCTCAAGTATTCTTCCCAAAAAGTCTTAGAAGAAGGCCTTGAGTCCCTATGAACCTCTGCTACTTTTTCAAAAATCCCGAGAAGAGGGACCCGAGTCCCTACTACCTTTGGCTATTTTCCCAAAAAGTCCGAGGAGAAGACCCTGAGTCCCTATGTCTCTGAGCCATTCTTCCCAAAAAGTTCGAGGAAAGGGCCTTGAGTCCTTACGACCCTCGGCCATTTTTTCAAAAAGTTTAAGGAGGGCCTCGAGTTTGTCGCTACGACCCTCGGTCATTTTCCCCAAAAAGTTCGAGGACAGAGCCCTGAGTCCCTAGAAGCCTCGGTACTTAAAGTTCATTTTTACCGACACAAGGGCCCAAAATCCCTGGATGCCTCAATACCTAAAAGATCATTTTTACTGAGTCAAAGGCCCCGAGTCCTTGGACGCTTCGATACCTAATTGTTCATTTTTACCAGGGGGCCGAGTCCCTAAACAACTTGGTACCTAAAAGTTAATTTTTACTAAGCACAGGGCACCGAGTCCCTATATGGCTCGATGCTTGAAACCCAAAACCCATAAAAGGACAATTTCAAAACTTGCTCTTACATGCATTTTGACAATCTACTTCTTTAACTGCATAACTTCACTCAAGGAAATAGGGGTATCTGATGTAAGGGAAAAATTTCCTAACCAGTAACATAATGACATGTGGCACCCTTAAAGGGCAAAACGGTAATCTCACATTAGAATCCTAATCTTATTAGGACACTCCAGCTTATGGAAACCTTAATCTTATTAGAATACTCCAGCCTATGGAAATTCTAGTTCTATTATAACACTCGGCATTAAGTGTTTTCCTAATTGGACTATGCTCCAAGACTCGATAAAAAATGGCTCTCATTGTCAAAGGTACACACAACTTACAATCACACAACTCTCTACCTTTTTTACTTTTTAATTATTCCTTTAGATTACTGACTTGGGCATCGGAGAGTCTCCTCGGAGCACCACCCCCGAGGGACTTTTTAATTTACATGTCTTTCATGAATGCAGGTGTCTGTGAGCTCGTCTGGCAGATTTTCGGCATCAACAACAATAAATTTTATCTTCCTTAATAGTCAAGATTTTTGTGTGCAGCGGCATCAAGTTTACCATAATTATCACTAAAAATGTTTATTATACACATTCCTAAAATGTAAGGGGGAAATTGATCATTTTTAAAATATAAGAGATATATTGAAACGCAAATAAAATATAAGGGTATTTGATGATAATAAACGTTATCTTTTTATCATACCATGTTTTAGATTTTTTCTTTTTTTCTTTTATAATATCTTGTGTTTTTTATATGCTCAAATAATGGAAAGTTTTGGTGAAATTAAAGGATAACATCATGTCAAATGTTCTGTTTTCTTTGTTGCGAGGGGGGACATGTTGTCTGCCTCATGATGACTATACTTTTTCTGAATGTATAATTTTCAGTAAAGAAGAAGAAAATGGTATGCACTATTTTTATTACGTATGGAAGAGATTTGATAGTTAAATTATATTACTTTGCTCTCGAGGATGCAGGAAATGTCCTTAACCAACTCGCGACATAGGTGCATGATTAAATTATTGTTTTTGATGTTTTAAGAGTTGGCTATTAAAAAAAACCAATGGCTTTTAGTTTAATGGTTATTAGTTTAAGTTAAATGTAATTGGATAAAAATTAATGATACGCTAGATTATCATTGAAAATAAAAAATAAAAACTTCAATATTATAAAAAAAAATCATTCAATTATGATAATCAAAACAAATCATTTAAAAAATGAAAATAAAAAGAAATTAGATACTCAAAAAGTATGAATGAAGTCCAGTTAATATGGCCTGGGACAAAACCTTTTTTTGGGGCATGGGTGAGGTGAGGACATATTGAATGTTGAAATGTTGACAGGTCCAAATGCTTGTATCCATTTTGTATTTAATGGTCCTGGACTTGGCTGTGATAGGTACAAATTGAGCCCAAAAGAAGGAAAACCCTTACCCATCCCATTTTATGGCATGGACAATCCCACATTCATTTTACACTGTCAAAACTAGGCCTTTCCTCATATGCCTTGAAAAATAAGCTTTAGCGTCCCCCCTGCTGGTGAGAAGTACATTTTTCTTAGCAGGGTTGAAACCTCACTTCAAAATATTGATGATAAAAAAAATTAGTTCTTTGCTTTTTTCTTTCTCTTAATCCTTTTTTTTGTCGCTAATTCAAATGTAGCACCTTTTTTTCTTAATATATATACTACCAAATTTCCACTTTATGTTGTTTCTTGTTACGGGCAATTTATATATACCTCTCTCATTGAACGTTTATGCCTTTGGGAGCCTGTAAACCTAAACTAGGTGCTAATTATTTTTGCTATTTATGAATGGTAATGCTTAATTTAATGATGATTATAAGACTCTTAAGTATTTAGTCATAGAAAATTCCTCAAATTTTTTGAAGAACTTTTTCAAAAAATGTCTTTTAAATGCAATTTTATTTTATTTTTAGTTTAATGAAAACTCATTGGATTGATGGGATACACAAGGGTAGGTAGCCATGTCTGATCCCTTGTCTCTCGATCCAAGATAAGAGCTGGTTTTAATACTAAATCTTTTGTGTGACGACAAATGATTTTATTATACACGTTTACTTAATACACAAGCATTTTAGCTATTTTACGAGGAGAGGTAAATCAAACAAAAAAGCATTCTAAATAAATAAATAACCTTCACACTTGCACCTGCTTTTTCAATTTTGTTCTTTATTGCATCTTTAATAAAGTTAAACCTTCATCAATCTCTTAAAGCAGGTAAAAAAGAAGCCTTTGATTCAACAAATATTATAACTTATAGCTAATAAAAGAAGAAGAAAAAAAACCTCTGTTTTGATCTCCAAAAAGCAAAACCCACTACCCATTACACACATACCTTACCTCCCTTTTAAAGCCACTGTCTTCTTCCTCATTAAGTTTAGCATCACCTCATCTCCTTCACCACCAAGGAAAATTAATCCCATCCCATTAGACATTAGTCCTCCTACTTAATACAAATGTGCATCTCTCTCTTCTCCAACTTAACTTGAAGAGAATTTTCATTCGTTTGTTTTGGAGAGAAAGAAAACTGAGAGAGAGAGAGAGAGAGTGAGGAACACAGAATAGATAAAGATGAATGCTGATTGGGGACCCGTTGTTGTTGCAGTGGTTTTGTTTATCCTGTTGTCACCAGGTCTTTTGTTTCAGCTACCAGCAAGGACAAGGTTTGTGGAATTTGGAAATATGTACACAAGTGGGATTGCTATTCTAGTTCATGCAATAATTTTTTTCTGCATTTTCACTATCTTGGTCATAGCAATTGGTATTCACATACATGTCAATTGATGATCATCGATCCAATCCAAATTTCTCCTCACCAAAATCCCATAATTGGGTGTATTAGCTTTTCTCCTTGGTCCTTAATTTCATGTTGTCATTAGTTTTTCTTTTCATGTTTTTTTTTCTTTGAATTATGTTTACTGGGCTCCTTGTTAATTGTTGTATGGTTGCCTGAAGGGGCTAATCATCATCTTTGTAATGAAGCTTTCTGCAACAAACACTTCCATGAAGTTTGACATAAGGTTTTCTGTTGTCAGTATCTTTTGGCTTGTGTGGTATTTGCTGATTTTTGCCACAATTGAAGCATGCCAGATAAGACCATGATTTTTAAGTGTGCATAAAATATAATTTAATTGCGGATTAGTATCTGCCCAAATTATAAGAAAATTCTGACTTGGTTTGGCAGGAAACGTGAATGAAATACTTAGGACCTAGAAGAGCCAAAGTTTTCCTTGTTTATGCTTGGTTTAAATCACAAATACTGTACTATCACCAAGTCCAAACCTGCATCCCATGTTAATTGGTGCAAAACAAACATAATTTCCCAATTCTAAAGCCCCACCACATGAGGATTAAAACCAAAAATAAAAACAAATTTGCCAAATTAAATAAAATCAAAAGCTGTTCTAAAAGTGTAATTGAGTCTGGTTCAGCTGATTTATCTTTTGAGTTAAGACAGATTATCTATGCAAGCAAAGGGGGGCAAAAACAAAATCCACATTTCCTAAATAAAAGATCTGTGCTTCTTATAATATGGTAACTTTGATCCAAAATGTAAGTACAACTTTCTAGCAAAACTACAATCACAACAAAGGACCAAGAAAATCAAGTCTCCACACAGATCTTGAACACTTACCGGCTCATCCGGTATAGATGTGCACGTGTACGGCTAAGATTAAGACAGCATAGATGGCGAAGAAGATGAGAGTGTGAACCGCAATAGCCTTGCCGTTTGTCTTCATGCTACCAAACTCCATCTGTCGGCTGTTTCCCGGTAACTGAAACAGAAGTCCTGGTGACAGCAGCACGAACAGCACTACGCCGATTAATACGGGTGCCCAGTCCGCCATTGCCCCCCTAAAAGATCGCCGATTTATTCCTTGTTTTGTCTTAAAACTTCAAAAAAAAATTAATGTTGATGGGAGAATGATGAAGAGAGAGGATTTAGCTTTTAGGTAACGCGATGCTATACGGGTGAGGTGATAACAGAGGGGAAACAAAAGTGAAGTTAAAAGGGGTTTTGAAAGGGAAGGTGATAGTCGAGAAATTAGAGACAATTGTTTTTGTAAGCACAAGAAAGACAGCGAAGTGAAGACCTTACATGTGTAAAATTCGATGAGCCAGCTTATTGAAGGTTTAATTACCAGTTTACCCATCTGAAGATTTATTCGCCTATATGGTTATATTTATGATTTGAATAAAATGAGGGGCGTGGCAGCCAATGAAAAGGCAAAAAGTGGGCAAACATTTCATTATTTCTGTTTTTCGGCCCAAAATGTTATTACTCAACTTTCGTGAAATTATTATTTAAATTTGGAACTCGGATGTACATTCAAATGTACGGCACTGAGTATCTCCCTAACACGACTCTTATAATTTATATGTTGTACAAGGTCTACAAATTTGAAAGTTTAGTGAAATTTTTGTTAGTGACCTTCATATCTCACCTTTTTAAATTTTATTTTTGAGCTTTAATATTGAATTGTTGATGTTTACGTGAGTGTATTTTACATAAAATAAAATTTAACATTTGAATTATATAATTTTTCTCTTTGGCCTTTTAATTTAAAATTGATCATATTATAATCTAATTTAACCCATTTTACTTAATCGAAATTGATTAAAAAGACTCAATTGTAATTGTTTTTTTATGTTAAAGAACTTAATTGCTACTTTTATAAGTTTAGTGATCAAATTGTAACCGACCCATAATAAAAAAAACTAAATTTACAATTTGACCTATTTGTTTGAAATATACTTGGTCAAAATTACCTTTTATTTCAATTTAATTACACTTTTTTGTTTGATCTGTTTTTTATTTCCCAAAATACACTTGTTATTAATTACCTCTAATAAAAGGAAAAGAAATTAATTGCTCAAAATGATGGGGGGCTACACCAACTCAGGCGTACAAAAAGAACCAAGCACTGAGTTGGTAATAGGCCCAACAAAATTACAATTCTTAGCCCATTTAGGTAGATTGTGGGCAAGAACATTAGCAGATCTAGGAATAAGAGAGGGTCCACTCCCAAAAAAAAAGAAGAAGAAAAATGATCTTGAAAATAAAAGGTGAAAAGAGAGGTGGATCAATGTTAATGTCATTCCTTTGAATGAGAAAGAAAGGGAGAGTTATTCTTGGAATGACAGAAGAGGAGAGTTGAGAAAGCACAAAAAGGAAACCTCATCAAAGTTAATTTCATTTCTTTTCATGGCAGGTAGTTAATAACAAGTGTATTTTTTAAAATAAAAACAAATAAAACAAAAATGTTTAACTAAACGAAGGAAAGGCAGTTTTGATCAAACACGTCAAAAAAATACGTTGCTCTGCTCTTAACAATTTACGATCTAACAATATCACTATCTTTATTAATAATCATTATTTTCGTAAATTTATAAGTCTCATATGATACATAAAAGTTTTTTTATTACATATAAATGATGGGAAAAAATAGAAATTGCACCCGAATAGAGTTTACTATAGGGGCCAAATAACTTAATTAATAAAATTAATTGTTATATTTCATAAACTTAATAAACTTCTTATGAACTTAAAAAAAACAAATTTAAATCTCCTATGAAATTATCCAATAAAAAGGACATTTAAATTAAAGAAGACAATTTATCACTCAACGAGTGGTCCTGTTATAATCCTTACTAGCATTATTTACATAAAATGACTTTAGGTATCAATGCATCATATGATCAGCCAATGAGAAATGAAGGCACAGCTTCCCAATTTATTCCTAGAAAAAGAAAATGTTTAAAAAAATAAAAGGCTACTTTTGCACTCAAGGCCAAGTGATGGACCCAGCTTCTCTTGTTTTTAGTACTTTAAGCTAGTGATGTATTTAAGTACAGTACTAAAAATGAGCGGTAATGGAGCATTAACCCCCGAAACCAAGCTGCTAAATATATGGAACTGCAATTGATTTCAGAGGCATAATATTTTGCAGTTAATGCCCTCCTTTAGTGCCTGTGAGATTGACATCCATAGAAAAATATGCTTTGCCTTATCCAACAAAAGCATCAAAGAAATTTAAACACAGAATAAAGTGGATGACTTTTTATAATTTTTGTTTTAGCTTTATGGGATTCCAATTCCCCTTCCCTGTGGATTTTGAACACTTGAAATATGGTTGGCATCCAAAGCTTTGTTTTGTATGCTTTCTTCATTATTCTTCTGCTTCTGTTAAAAGGTGACTCTCATCTCTTAAGGGCTGCATATTGAGGAAGTTAATTGGGAGAGTTTGTGAAGCCTTATTAGAATGAATGATTGGGCTGCTCCTCTGATAGCTGCGGCGTTGTTTGCATTTCTTGCACCAGGATTGATCTTTCAAATACCCGGAAAGCAAAGACCCATTGATTTCATGAACATGAAGACTAGTTTGGCATCAATATTTGTGCACACTGTTCTCTATGGTTTGTTTGTTATTTTGTTTCTTGTTGTTCTTCATATCCACCTCTATGTCTAGGAAAGCAAAAGGGTGTCTCTCATAAAGAAGGTCGAGGCAGACAGCTTTTTGCTCTACCAGAAAGTGTTGTAAGCTTTTTCTTTTTTTCTTTTTACTTTTTTTTTGCTGATTATGAAGAGAGACAATTTGGTAATGAGTTCATGAATTCCTACCAGGGCTCTTCTATTTGCTGCTTATTCTCAAGTAATTCATATTGGAAAAATAGGAGAGAAGTTGTATGCATTTCCAATTTTTCTTGTCTCAGTTAGTCATTTTTAGTATATTTTAACAGAGCTTAATTCTTGCATTCATCAAATTGAAATACAACTTGAAGGAAAACAAACATTAGGAGGGTATTTTATAAATTTTGAGAGATACCCTTTAGTTGATATTTCCTGTTTATGAGCCTACAAGCAATTTTAGCAATTATTTTTATTTTAAAAATGACTCCTGCAGATGCCTGCTGCTGTATAAACATGGAGTGAGTCCTAAATTTAGCTTCCAGCTTTCTGTGAAACTTTTGTTTTAATCTTGAACAACAAACTCCATAGAGAATCAAATGTTTGAATAAGTATACAATTGATCCTCCTCAACACCCAAATCTAAGGCTTGTTATCTACCTTTCACTATATAATGGGCATTCACCTTTTTCTTTTCCTCAATTTAATTGATCAATCTCTAACAAAGATAAGAAATAAACTTGTCATATTACTATGTAATTAAGAAATTAAGATGGTTTTAATGGATTTAAGTAACCTTTAGATCTGCTCTCTTTTTAGATCTCAAAGGAAAACCCTACTTCTGCTCTCTTTTAAAGCCTTAAATCTTAAAGGAAAGAGTTCATACCCATGTGACTAAAGAAGAAGAAGAAGCCTTTAGAATTGTCTGCTCTCTTTTAAAGCCTTGGATCTCAAAGGAAAATCCTACTTTGAGTTGCAGAGTTCATACCCATCTGACAACAGAAGAAGAAGATTCAAAGGAAAACCCTACTTTGAGTTGTAAATCTGCTCATTGACAGAAAACTCAAAATTGTGCCTACTCTTCTAATGAGCAGAAAACTCGAGAACTAAAATCTTAAATGTAGTAGTAGTTCTACCAATGGATTACACAAACCAAAAGGGACTACAAGAAAGCAGAACCATTTAGAAACTTAGATCAGGTCCATAAAGTAATAAAGAACCAGATTCAGATTTTCAATTTAATCAAAATATTCATATTTAAATCTCACAATTTTGATCCAAGAAAAAGATAAAGAAGAAATGACAACACTTGAATCACATACCAATCACCCCACAAACTTTCTATGAACCAACATACTCGTGGATACCAATTGCTAGCAGGAAGATACAAATGAGAGCAAAGTAAATGAAGGAATGAACCAGTATGGAGACTCCACTGGTCTGAAAGTTTCCAAACTCCACGACCCGACTTTTCCCCGGTATCTGAATTAGTAATCAAGCCATTCATATTTGTTTTTTTTTTCTTTTTTATAAATTTCGCCACATTGTCTATAAATTTTTTGAAATGTTACTAATATAATAAACTTTTTTAAAAATTACTATGCATATCAAAACACTAATTTCTATCATCAAGCAGTTTCAAAATGAATTTTTTTAAAAAAATCAAAATTTTGATATAACATTTCATGATGACCAAAGTACTTTTAGATATCATAAATGTTATTTTTTAAAAAAAAATAGAAGTATTAGAAATAAAATATATTTAACAAGGAATTTTTAGTTTTTTTTTAAAAAAAATTATAAATTTTATTTTTCAAAAATTATTTAAAGTATATTTATATAGATTTATATTCTATTATATGGAATAAAACAAATTTTGCTTAATATATTTTATATTTTAAAAGATATTATGATATTATTATCTATCGCATTCTCAAATAAATGAAAATAAAAAAATCGTTATAAAAGAAAATTAAATATTTTAAATAAAAAATTTGTTGATATATTTTTTTATAAAATTAAATAATCTAACATCTCAAATAAATGAATATCAAATATTATCATAAAATAAAAATCAAATACAAATTTTTTTATTTTAAAAATTAAAATGATACCATATATTTTTATATTTTCTTAGAAAAATATGAATTCAAATAACCTAAAAATTTGTGTTATAAACAATTTGAAATAAATAATTAATTAATAAAATTATTAAACTTATCATAATCACTTTGAGATATTTTAATATTAATGGTACTTTGGTAATCGTGAAAAATAATATCCAATTAAAATTTTGATTATTCAAATAAATTTATTTTAAAGTTGCTTAATGATGAGAATTGATATTTTAAAGTGAATTATGAATTTTAAAAATATTTAATATGTTAATATTATTTCAATAAATTTAAAAATCGAAAATTATAATCAATTTTTTTTTTTTTAGCACTCTAATCATCACGCGTAATATTGTCTCAAGGAAACTTCATGGTAGTTGAGCAATTAGTTTGTAGTTTGTATTTTTTCTGTTATTGATGTGCCACAACAAGCAGTGTCACCAGCAATTTTTGTTTACGTTGGCAAAGAGAAAGATCAAATCGGGATTATTTGATAAAAAGCGTAAAATTGACCCTAAATTAAAAGGTTCGGATCAATGTCACCAGCATTTTGGTAGTTAACTGTATTTCTCTAACTTTTTTTTTTATTTGATGTTCTTAAAGTTTTTTATATAGGGAAAAAAGCAAAGTATTCACTGTTTTAAGATTTACAATTGTGCTTTTTATTAAAAAAAAATCATTTTCTGATTGATTATGACATCAACATTCTGTGGTGTGCAGGTTCTCATCTCCAAATACTGTATGGTGTCCACATGGTTTGGTAATTTTCACATTTGATAAGGTTGTTGTGGATGTTTTTTCTCCAAACTGGAATTGGGTTTTAGGATTTATTGCAAGGGGTGGGTTCTCATAAAGTCTATATGAGGAGCAACCAGAACACTGGTTTTACGAACTCTGAAATGGGTAAGTGGGTAACTTAATTGTGGTAAATTTGTCTAAATATCCTCTTAATCTTTTGAGAATTTGAAGTTTTTTTTAACTTTTCAGTCAAATTTACATTCTCATTCATTGTTGCTTTTTTATTCGATTCGAAATTTTTAGTTTTGTAAAATTTTGATTTGAATCTGATTTGTAAATTTCGAATATCTGGTTAATCAGTTATCCAGTGGTTCAAATAATTCACAAAAAGTTGCATCGTTATCTTTTGCCGGTAACATAATAAAATCCAACAAATTGAATCAAATTTAAGTTTAAAAATGAACACAAACATATAATCTTTCAACACTAAGAACAAAATTAAAAAATATTCTCTCCATGATAGTCTTCCATGCTTATTGCTCAATCATCAATGTTGAGGAGTGTATGTCCCTAAATCAAGATTGAAATATCTACAATAAAGTTTAGAAGATAACAAATTAGAATATATATAACCAATAATCATGGAAATGAACAAAAACTATAATCTATATATGCTCAATAAGTATGTAAAGGAAGATAAAGTAATATTTGGTTCTAAAACTCATGCACCCGATTCTATTCTTTCAAGATCCTCCAAGCTCTTTTCAACACTAAGTAGGCCATGTGTAGTTCAGATTCAATCTTGTGTACAAATAAGAGCTTCCACAATTCTTGGAGTTAAAGAACTGCAAAATGAGTCAAGTACACGATTTTTAATATTAAAAGTTGACTTCGATACAACAGTTGATACGGGCATAGCCAACAAATCTCATGTCATGGAAAAGAGAACTTGATATTTTTGATCAACTAATTTCCAGCAACTCAATGTGTCAAACTTAGGATTCTCGGCATCACACTCATCGGCCATGTACTTATTCAATTCCGATTTGGTATATCCGCTTGCTTGTCCTGCTTTTTACCTCTTAATTAATGACGTCATAAAATCACCAATATTGTCTTTCTATCAACTTGCATCTCACTTGTTTCTTCATATTGAAGAGTTGATTGCACATTAGAATATGCACCAAGGAAATCATAGAACTCAAATATTGAACCAAGAGTATCCTTCAATTTCTTACACAAAAGTTCAGCTTTTCCACCATCATATGACTCACCAATAACCCGATACAGATATTCTAATTTACGACGAGGGTCAAGTATCATGGCAATAAACATCGAGTTCACATTGTCAATGTTTCCTCAATATTTTTCATCTTTGCAATAATTAAACGTACATTTATATCATCACTCAAACACCTTTTAACAATTACCATCCCCACCCCATAAATTTCTTGCATGTACAAATTATCAGTTACATAAAGAAAATTAGACTTTTTAAAAGTAGCTTAAAAGACAACAAACTATGAGTAAAATCCCAGTCTTCCTCATCAAGCAAGCCCTTGTGCTTTCTAAGTTACTTCTTATCCTTAGCATCTTGGACCTCTAACAAATCGAATGTTTTTTGAAGCATCACAAAACAGAACCTCATTACATGCAGCACCTATATCCTCATGTTGTATTGACCCTTGAACTAGTTTTTTTTTTCCCTATTAGGATATGTTTCTGGTGTATTGGGGAATGTCTATTGATCCCTAACTATAGTTTTTCTTTCCTTTTGTTGTGATATGTTTATGGTGTTTGTGTAGCAGTGTTCCTGCTATTTTAACTTTGTTTCTTGGTTGATAGCTTTCAATTTATTCACCAAAAAAAAAAAAAACATCTATTTTTCTCTTCATGAGATTTTTTCTCTTCATGGACTCCTAGTTGATCCGTCTGAAACTTCATTGGTAATTTTAGAGAATTTCATTGGTAATGTCAATATAAACGTGGGATTCAAAAAATAATGTTACCAATAAAATTCCTTAAAATTACGAATAAAATTTCGAACGGATCTAAAACTAACCAAAATATCTCCAAAAAGCCTCCTCATGCACCAGAAACACTCAAATATCATTAAAAAGAACATCCCGATCTTCATCATTACATACACAAATAACTACAAGGGAGACCCCAATACTCATTCGCGCTCAAGTTCTCGCTACGTACTGTAATCCAAAAAAATCAAACAAAAGTCAAGATGGATCAAAAAAAATTATTGCCTTTGTCCCTTTCTATGCCAAAGGTTAGCTAGCTTAAGGACATTTTTTTAAATGAAAAAAACCTCCTACATCACAAATATATCAATGACAACTTTATAGGCACGGTTTTTTATGTGAAAAAAGGTAATTTGCCACTTCAACATTGTGTGATAAAACACAAACATTTAGTGGTAAATTTTTCAAATGATAAACGTAAAAATATTAATGGTAAACAAAATTTACTATAAATAATATGTTTATCATCAAAAGTTACCACATAAAGTAATTTTCTACTTTAACATTGTGTGATAAATGGTAAAATTTTCTTATGATAAAAATAAAAAAATTAATGGTAAAAAAATTTCTATAAATAATATATTTATCATCAAAAGCATAATAAATTTAACACCAAATATAATATTTTACCACATAAAATAAATTAATTTTTAACTTACTGGAGTAATTAATCACAAACTTTAAACCTAAATAAGGAAAACAACAGTTTCCGACTGTAGGTTTAGAAAAGTTGGGTGTACAAGTAACAACTAATGAAAATTAAAGAATTTTGCACCATGTCATCATTGTTCTTATAGACATTGACTAGTGATGTTATTGTGTATACTGAAAGGTCTTAAAGGTACTTCTGAATTTGTTTTGTATTAGTGTGACAAACATTTTTTTCTAAAATTTCTCCCACACATTTAACGACCTTGGTTGAGGAAAATGGTATATTACTTTTGTAAAAGAAACGTTGAAGTGAATGCGACAGACAATGAAAATTTCAAGGAAAAAAAATATTTAGCTGGTTTACCTTGATCCCATCGAAAGAAAATGCAAGGTAATGATGAAAAGTTTAGGGCATGTTTGGGTAACAGTTTTATGTTTTCAATTTCGAAAACTGTTTTCGAAAATAAAAATTGAAAATAGTTTTCTGAAGAAAACATGTTTGGATAACTGTAACTTGAAAACTGTTTTCAAAACAGAAAACAGTGAAATGTTGTTTAGATAATCTTATTTTGAAAATAGAAAACTGTTTGGATACACTTGTTTGTAATTGTTCACAGTTTTCAGTTTTGATTTTAAATTTGAAATCTACATTAATTTTATTTATCATATTTACTAAATACATTTTTAGCACATATCAAATGATATTTGTCATGTACTCAAGTAGAGGTTTGATAGGTTGAATGATAGATTATTGACTGATATTTATATAGAAATATATATGCGCTTGGTAGAATGACACTTGTTTAGAAGCATAATAAAAAGAATTCCAACAGCAGTGCCATACCGATAAGAAAACTAGCATCAACTTGAATGGAATGATACTTACTGCAAGAAATTTATACTGTCCAATTTGTTATCTACAGCATTTGCATATAGCGATCTGTTATCTAGATCAATGCTACCTCGAGGAACACTACAGGATATAGTAGAAATGACCTGGAGAAAATTTGTAAAAAAATCAAAGAAAATATCAAGTTGAGTTTGGGCAAGAATAGACATCTACTTTCCATATGAAACACAACACATATTCAACAATAAGAAGCTAAACAAGTTCATCTCCACAAAGTCAAAACTTAGGGCTCTTTCAAGCATTTTAACGAATAAGTTGTGCCCATTACAATACACCCATTAAATTCATACAAAACCCCAGCAATCATTAACACCCAAACACAACCACATTAACCTAGCATGCACCCATCATAGGGAAACATGAAAACAATACCCCAACCACAAAATAAGAAACAAACGACATTGAAAACTTTCAATTTTCTCTCTTTGTCTCGCGAATGGATTAACTCAGCATGAGTTGCAGCTCCAATTCTCTCTTTTCCTCCAAAAGCTATTCAGCTTCCAATCTGATGAGTTTATGAGGCAAAGTGGGGAGGACTTGCTTGTCACGCGGACATGTCGGCCAGTTTGTCCATCAGAAAAAATTACAGCTCTCTTCATACCATGCTACTCCAAAACAGTGGAAAGAAAGGAAAGAAAGAAAATGAATCACGTTCAAACTAAGAAATTAATTTTACATGATGTCATAGTTGGCATGAAGTTGTGAGAGTTGAGAAAAGAGTCGTAAGAGTAGAGAAAAGAGAAAAGTGTTTTCAGTGGTTTTTTTTAGAAAATTAGGTCTGAAAAGTTGTTTTTTGAAAAGAGGTTTTTTGAAAACTGTTTTAAAAAATTACTTTTGAAAAGTGTTTTCCAAACATATTTTTAAGTTTTTGAAAATTGATTTTAGTTCAGTTTTCAAAAAAGACTTCCAAACATGCACTTATTTTTTCAGTCCTCATTTTTGTCATCTTTTCACCAAATATATGTATAAATGTTAGAAATTTGACCAAGAACAACACAGTTTTCTCAAATAAATGACTATATTTAATCAACTAGGAACACATAATGAGAAAAATAAATATATTTTTTTGGATAATGTGAAACATATCCTAACAAAAGGAAAGAAAAACTAGTAAGGGATCAATACACATGATTCAGAAGCACTACTCTCATTAAATCACCTTCCCATAATTCACGATCTCCTCCTCATCTTCAATTAATTGAAAAACCAGTGTATTATTTAACATGAGATGGTATTGTTGGGATTAGGCTTAAATTATGATAGAAAATCTAATTTAGCGTACGCTTCGTCTAGGAGAAAAAACCCAATTGAAGGTTGGATAGCTTGATCGGTATGGAGATTTGTGGCTCATATTATTTGCACCAAGCTTGAATATCGTGGTGTAAACTCCATGTTATTTAGTGTATAGACCAAACAACTAAACAACTTGTTGACTAAGACACTTAGGCACCAAGTATTTGACTATACCTTGAAGTAATTTTGGTTAGCATTAAGAGAGTGATTGGATTTCCGATCACACAAATTTTGAATGTGATTTGACACGCCTCTTGTGTCCACGAGTTAATTACACCATTCTACTCTTTCACTACACAATTTTTCTAGTAAAAATTGTGTAAAACTCTCTTCAATCTCACAACCAAAATCTCAATACAACCAATATTTTCACTCAACCCTAAAACATATTTTTACAAGTTATACTGGTGTTTTGATTTGCAACTTTTTGATAGAGAAAAATTGTTAAAACTCATTATAACATTACAGAATGTTTCTAGCAAAAAACGTGTAAAAACCTCAATGCACCCAATATTTCCACTCAATCCTTAGATCCTTGTAAAGCACTATTTTATAAATTATGCTGGTGTTTTGGTTTGCAACTTTTGGATGGAGAAAAATTATTAAAACTCGTTTCTAGCAAAAATCATGTAAAAGTTGTCTCCAATCTTACAACCAAAACCTCAATTTTATAAATTACACTGGTGTTTTGGTTTGCAACTTTTGGACTGAGGCAAATTATTAAGACTTGTTTCTAGCAAAAATCATGTAAAAGTTGTCTCCAATCTTACAACCAAGACCTCAATTCTCAATACACCCAATGCTTCCACCCAACCCAATATTTACTCTCTCTTAGACTGGCATGGTCAAATACTTGGTGACTAAGTGTGGTGTTGGTCCCTACCAAGTAAATTGCTCACCATTTGGTGATTTGGTGAGAATTCACTCTCTCTTAATGCTTATATTAATTTATAGATCACAAATACACTTGCTCACTTGCTCACAAAAAGATTTTCTCACCTCTTACTTGAAGGCATCTTTGGTCACCAAGTTACTTGGTCTCTATGCCAAGTAACTTGGAGTGATTTGGTGAGAATTCACTCTCTCTTAATGCTTATATTAATTTGTAGATCACAAGTACACTTGCTCACAAAAAGGCAGAGTGACTAAGTGTCTTGGTTACCAAGTTGCTTGGCCTCCATACCAAGTAGCTTGGTCTCCATACCAAGTAGCTTGGAGTGTGACACCAAGATACTTAAAACCTCACAAATAATATGAACTACAAATCCCAACATTAACCGAACGAGTGAGCGAGTTTCCTCCCCAAACGAATCGATCAGAATTCTAATGCCTACTAAGATTTTCTATCAGGATTTACGCATAATCCAAAAAAGCATCCACTTATTCCCCTCTAGCACCTCTCTAAGCATATTATTATATTTATAGCTCATTTGTGCGCCATTATACCCACGGGGATTTCTACTCATTAAATGCGTCAAAATGTCTGGTAAATAAGTAAATGAAAGGGGTAAAGTAGTTATTTCCCATTTAAGTGTATTTTTAAAAGTGTATGTGTAAAATGAATATTCTTGTAATACTCCAGAAAAAAAAGAGATATTAAGTAGAAAAAAATATTTTGATGGCAAAAGAATAATATTTAAAGGGAACGAGTATTTTAGAAAGGTTAAGGGTGGGTGAAGGGCAATAGATGAGGGAACAGTCACTCTATTCCTTTTCTTTTAGCCGGCCAACAAGTAAGACAATTTTTTTCTTTCTTTATTGCCCTTACCTACCCCTCTACCATTCCTTAAAATACTCTCATTCTCCCTTTAAATATTACTTATTGTCATTTTAATATCTTATTGTTCCCAAAATATCACCATCTATCTAAAATATATCTATTTTCTCCTTAAAATATTTAAGAAATATTCATTCTATACATACACTTTTATGACGATTTTGTTCTTCCATTTACTCATTTATCATATATTTTTACCTAGTCTATCTAGTTAATTATAGAAAACCTAATTAAAAATTTTGTTTTTCTCGGTGGATTAAGAAAAACCTGCATCAGCTGCAAGAAAAAAAACCCATTAAATTCAAATCAAAACCTAAATTCCTATAAAAAAAAATAAAAATAAAATCCTAATTAATGGGGTTTCTGCAACCTTTGAGCAAACTTCTACCTGCCCAAATGTTCAGACACCATTTAAAACTCTGCGGTGCCAAGGCTGAGCGTCGAAAATTGATCGTAGGGAAAATGAGCCACCAAAACAAGCAGAAGCTAGAGTTATTGGTAGAGCAGCCATTGATGAACTGGTGAAATTGTCGATGGGAGTTCATTTACTGAAAGATTTGGAGAATTTGGATTTTTAATGGTCGCATTAATTTGTGGTATAAAGTGCAACGGAATGTGAAAGAATTGTTTCACGTTTTGCTTATGTTTGGCTTTCATACATTTTGCTGTCATTTTTCCTTCTTTTAGTGACAGAAATCTGAAGTTATGATTGGCTGAGAGAAAAAGTTATAGTAAGAAAAGAGAGAAAATAAGATCATTTTTCTATCATTTGTTAGAAAAGAAAATTGAAAAGAAAAAAGAAATGATTCGTATTTTTTTTTTATATGAACAAATCACAATACTTTCAATTGAGATGATACGTGGATGAAAGTTAAAATAAGTTATTTTTTAAATATTTTTTTTTATCTAATTTTTCATCACCTTTATTAATGTCGAACATCATTTTTTTTTAATCATTTCTTCTTCTCTTCTTGCTTTCTTCTTTCCACCTTTTCAAATACAACTTAAATAAGATCAAAATTTAATCATTTTCCCTTTAAATTATAATTTCACTTGAATATAAATTGAACCAAACATAAAAGTTATGTGAAATATCAGTTTATAAGCTAATTTGATAAACTAATAAACAGTAGCAAACATACTTTAAACTGTTACATTTTTTTTAGAAAAATTTTTGTTCAATCTTGCTTCATGGGAGATGCCTAGTTTGAAAGTATCTTTTAGTGTCTAATAAGAACAAATTGAATTTTTTATCATCCAGACTAAGCAAGAACTTTTCGATTTCTGTAAAACAAACCGATTTATGTTGGTTAGAAAAGGGACAAATTACAAATAACATGTTTGGTTTGATCGAGTTTCATTAAAATTCAACTTGACTATCATTACTCATAACCTGATAAATTACATACAGCTTGACCCCATCAGTAACAAAGTGACAACAAATAGAGGACAAGCAGTGGATAAGCTTTGTTGAAGATCTTGTTTTGATAGCATTTTCTTTATCACTGACATATTTAAATTATATGTAGTTTGGTAGTTTGATTATCCAATTGGGTTTCCTGTCACCCACTTCACTGTACGTACCGAGGTATCAATGGAGAAAATTATAGTCTTTGGTTAGTAAACAATTCAGCAGATGTGACCTGTTTCTTTATTTTGGGTAAACAAATTGCGAAACGTAACCTTCAATTATAGATTATATTGCAGTTCATGGTTCCAACTATTCATTTTATTCTTAAAGTTTATGCGTTAATCATACCCTAATTTATCAATGGAATAAATTAAGGTATGATTCAAGGGATGATATAAATATAATTTAAAATCTTAAATTTATAAATTTTAAATTCAAACTATGTATATAAATTATTTTAATTTTTTATTTCTTTTAAATATAAAATAATTCATACTTGGATATTTTTAAAACTTGAACAATAAGCGTCAGCCATGTTTCCCGAGAGAAAAATAGTTGTGCAGACTTCCTTGTCAAAAAAACATCTGCTGGTCCTCATGATCCCCTTCTAGCGGAGTTTTGTTGTTTTTTACAGGCTGAAGCCATGGGCATTTGTAGCCCAAGATCGGTGCTTTTGCAATTTCTTTTGTGGTCCCTTTATCTCAAAATAAAAAATACTACATATTTCCATCGAAAACATTGATAATAGTTGATGAAGAAAAAAAAAGCAATAATTTCTGTCTTCATCAATAATTTTCGCTACTTTTATTAAAGTTTAACTTGTATTTTTTATTTCTTTCATCCTTTAAAAAAATAATAAAATTTTAATTATTTATGTATTGATAGGTCCACCATAATACATTAATTTATAGATTCCACACATTAAACATGGAAGACTAAAATTGAAATTTTCTTTTTAAGAAAAAAAAAGGGAAACCAAATCCCTCTGAATGTAAATCACTGAAAACATGTAAGAATTCTGCCCCTGCCCCTGCCCCTGCCCCTGCCCCTGCCCCACTAGGGCATGAGGAAATCTTTATTGTCACAATCATAATATATGCAACATCAGTAATCTTAGCTATTTGGATAAGAACTTGCGTGGATGGCTTGGTGGGAATGCATAAATTGTTATATTGCTCTTGGCTGCAAGAAAGGCCATTTATCACCGTAGTGTTCCCAAATGGGTTACAAGCAAAATAGTTCCCAAATGGGTTACAAGCAAAATAGTTCCCAAACACAAACACACCTGCAAATTCTGCTCTATCTTGCTGCATGGATAAATCCAAACCCATGCCACCGTTGGTAATTTGCGAAAATGCGAGACACCTAGTATTTTGTGTTTGAACGCATGAACATTGTTCTGTAAACCGAACCATGTAATAATTACTCCTGTTACTGATTTATTAGATCAGAGCCTGTTTTCCTAATTTGCCGTGGTTAACAGAAGTTATGCCAAACAAGTGTTTTATATATGTTTTTAAGCAAAAGCAAAAAAAAACAGCTAAAAATTACGGTAGTTAATTTTGATCCAAAAGTAATTAAAAACTTGATTTTATATATAGCTACTGGCTTAAAATCAGGAAGAAAATATATTTTGACATGATTTTTAATATATTTTTTATTAAACATTAAAAAAAATTTTAATTCGATACCACGTATTGTCAGAACATATAATAATAATAAAACCACCAACCAAACCAAAGAGGCATTTTAGTTTTATACAAACGAGATGAGAAATTTGTTCACCTATCATAATCTTTGTATTCGTATTTTTTTACAATATATTTGGCTAATTAATGGCAGCCCAGATGGGTCACAGAGCCACCTCTTTTCATGTAAATATCTGTAATTAAACTGCAACCTTTTTTTGGGTACGTGATAGTATAAAATTATGTGCTGTGAAAAGAAAAGCAAGATGAAGCATTTTATTATATAAAATATATATTATTGTCGGTTGCGATTTTGATTGGATGAAATTAACAGAGTCGTCACACGGATTTTAACAGATTAAATCCACAATTTAAACTTCCAGAACAAAAATGAAAAGGAAATTAAGAGAATCAATTCAACCTCACAGAAAAATTACGTGGCTTGGCTTTAGAATGTTTTCGTCCACGTTAAAATAGGAGAATTTGTGTTATTAAGTAACGATTACAAAGTGTACGGATAATATATATAATCAATCTATTTATGGTCTATGTTCAATCTTTTGGCTGCTCATAAATCTTTTATTTGCCTCAATCTTTTGGCTACCTATTGATTGTAGTAACAAATGTATGGAATACGGACGGACGTTCTTGATAAGAGAACAAGTATAAATATAGGTTTGGTCCCTAGACTCAGGACTACTCATTTTCTTTAATACACCATCAAATTGAAGAGTTTTGAGAGTCTAGAAGTACCAATACCGAGAGAATAACAGATTGTGTAAATGAAAATCTTCAATGGCCGGAGATAAGTTTACGATCCATATAATTCCGCATTTGATCTATATGCTATTTAAATTGTTTAACATGTTTATATTATATTTAAGTTTTATATTTGGTATCAGAGCATTGTTTGTCTCTGCCTTGAAGTATTAAGCAATCTGTAAAACTTTTGTTTTATACCCGAAAAATAATTTGATTTCAAAGTTTGATTTTTGAGAATTTTTTTGATGGAAAATAATGTTAGAAATCATTAGGAAATTTGATTTTTAGTATTTCTGATTTTTAAAATCTTGCCTTGGTATCTTGGAAGTCAAGATTTAGTTGGGTTTTGAAAACGGGTCAAAAACGACCCGGCTGGAGGTTGAAGACAACTGGTGTAGGAAAATATCTTGCAGTTTCCAAATTCGGTAATTTTCCAGAAATACTATATATATATATATATATATATATATATATATATATATATATATATATATGTGTGTGTGTGTGTGTGTGTGTGTGTGTACATATTTGGAAGTTCAGATTTTGGCCTAATTTTATGGATTTTCATAATTTCGCATATGATTCGTAATTATTTGCAAAAATAATGTTTATGAACCCTTATAAGTATTTATTTTATTTATGTGCTTAAAATTATGTTGCTTTATATGTATAACTTTTTTTAGTTGTGTATGCGATTTAAGTTTAAATAGTTTTAGTGTATAAATAATTTAATGTTGGACATTTATTTTTAATTTTTGGATAACACATTAAGGTTCATAATATATTAGTATAACAATTAAGTTAAAAATTATGAATAATTCATAAACAATTTGTAGTAGGTATAAAATAGCATGATCTGGGACAATGCTCTGTCTAAGGATTCTAGTTTTTAATGAGGCTTTGTCCCGACCAATTATCTTGGGAGCACTCTTAACGATTGTCTATTATGTTACTGCGTAATTGTTCTTAGGCATTAAGTAGAGCCTAAAATATAGTAAATATAAATGTCTAGTGAATCATATAATTTTAATTATTTAAAGAGTAGCCACAACATCTTTAGTTATATAAAAATTATATATTAAGTGGATTAAGATCACATAATGGACATTAATTGTAATTAATTATATAAATATAATGATTTTACCCCACAGGGATTTTATTATGTTTATATAATTAATTAAGATAATATATTAAAATTAGTTTTTCTTAATTTACCCACAGGAGTTAGGAAGAATTAATTTAATAGTTTTATCATAAAGTTAAAGATAGAAAAACATCAAACTGTAATCATTATATATATTATAAATTTAGTAAAAATAGTTTGATAAAATCTATCATAAAGTATAAAAAGAATTGAATTAAAAATTTAGCCCACATGTAATTTTTAATGAAAATTATATTCAATTTCAGCATGTTTTTACATTAGTAAACATATGTAATTTAGAGTATTAGACCTCAAATCTTGACATAAGCTTTTGGACTTTATGCAGTTTCTCAACCCATTAGCTTTTCTGATATCCGTTATAACATACCTGAACTTAGAGGAGATAATTATAAGGTATGGAATAAGAGGATTCTCCTCCATCTAGGGTGGATGGACATAGATTATGCTAGTAGGAAGGATGAACCACCTGCAATCGCCGATAACAGCACTCCAACTACGGTCACGCTATATGAGTGATAGGAGCGATTCAACCGGCTCAGCATGATATTTATCAAGACTAAGATAATAGTTGGTATACATGGTTCTGTCGACCAACATGAGAAAGTCAGTGATTTGCTGAAAGCCATTGACGATCAATTCGTCACTTTAGAAAAGGCATTGGCAAGCACCCTGATAATGAAATTATCATCCCTCAAACTCACTAGCATAAAAGATGTGTGCGAGCACATAATGCAAATGCGTGACATTGCGACTCAACTTAAGAAACTCGAGGTTGATATGTCAGAGTCCCTCCTGGTGCACTATATTCTGAACACCCTTCCAACTCAGTACGAGCCTTTCAAAATCTTGTACAACACACATAAAGACAAATGGTCAATCAATGAATTAATGACCATGTATGTTCAAGAAGAAGAGAGATTTGTGATGGAACTGGGTGAGAGTGCAATGCTCGCTACTACCCGTGGGAAGAACAAAGCTAAACGTATCAAATCTCAAGCCAATCACAAAGCTAATCAGAAGGGGAAAGGTAAAATACCACCTCAAGCTGATATCAAGAAAGAAGAAAAGTTTTTCTTTTGTAAAAGGAATTGACATATGAAGAAGGAATACATCAAATTCCAAAAATGGCTTAAGAAGAAAGGTAATCCAACCTCGTTTGTTTGTTATGAATCTAATATGGTTAATGTTAATATTAACACCTGGTGGATTGATTATGGATCTACAATCCATATTGCAAACTCCTTGCAGGGTATGCAAAACCTAAGGAAGCCAGTGGGAAGTGAGCAAAGCATCTTATCAGGCAATAAGATGGGCTAACATGTGGAGGCAATTGGAACTTGTATTTTAACTTTAAGAAGTGGCTTTATATTAAAATTGAAAAGAACCTTTTATGTACCAAATTTCTCACAAAACTTGATTTCTGTTTCCGGACTTGTACCATTTGGATATTCCTTTAATTTTCAAGACACATCTTTCAGTTTATTTTATAAAACTGATTGTGTTAGGAATAGTATTTTATCTGATAGTATTTATTGTCTTTATTTGTAAAATGATGCCACTTATAGTTCAATGCATGTTCAAACTGGAGTTAAAAGGTGTAATATTAACAAAGACTCCTCTATGTTATGGCACCGGAGATTAGGACATATCTTCATAGAAAGAATTAAGAGATTAGTGAATGAAGGGGTACTTAGTACTCTAGATTATATTGATTTTTAGAGTTGTGTGGACTGCATTAAGGGAAAGCAGAGCACAAATCCAAGAAAGGTGCTAATAGGAGTTCAGACATATTAGAAATCATTCATACTAATATATGTTGTCCAGACATGGACGCACATGGTCAGAAATATTTCGTCACTTTTATTTATTATTACTCACGATATATGTATATCTATTTGCTTCGTAAGAAGAATGAAGCATTGGAAGTCTTCAAAGTCTTTAAGGTTGAAGTTGAGAATCAATGCGGAAAGCAAATACAAATTGTGAGATCCGATAAAGGTGGAGAATATTATAGTAGATACACAGAAAGTGGACAACCACCTGGTCTTTTTACTAAGTTTCTTCAAGAACATGGAATCGTTGCCTATTACATTATACTTGGTTTCCCGAACCAGAATGGTGTTGCAGAAAGAAGAAACTGAACATTGATGGATATGGTGCGGAGTATGCTTAACAACCGAGTTTACGACATATGCGCGTTTGGGGATGTCCGTCTGAGGTGAGGATTTATAACCCACAAGAGAAGAAACTAGATCCGAGGACCATTAGTTGGTATTTCGTTGGATATGCCGAAAGGTCCAAGGGTTACAGGTTTTATTATCCAACTCATACTACTAGGATTGTAGAATCAAGAAATGCTAAGTTTATAGAGAATGACATGATCAGTGGGAGGGTTCGGTTCAGGAACTTAGTTCCTGCACATGATCTTATAGAACCTACACATGATCATATAGAATCTCAACCTTCATCAAATGATATATTGATTATAGTTTATAGCACACCTCAAGAACAAAATCGTGTTGACCAATCAATCATTGAGGTTCCACAAGCTGCTAACAATATTCTAATAGATCAAGCAGTTCAGGAAATACCACAAGCTCCTGAACAACCAGTTGAACTACAAGTTCCCCTAGGAGACATTGGTACAACATTAAGAAAATCTATTAGAGACAGAAGATCAACAATTCCTAGTGATTACATTGTGTATCTATAAGAATCTGACTATAATTTTGGAGCCGAAAATGATCCTGAAACCCTTTCACAGGCCATGAGTTGCAAAGGGTCAACCTTGTGGCACAATGCCATGAAGGAAGAAATGACTTCCATGAAAAACAATGGAGTCTGGGATCTTGTAGAGTTGCCTAATGGGGCGAAGGTCATTGGTTACAAATAGGTCTTTAAGACCAAGAAGGATTCATTAGACAACATTGAGAGATACAAAGCAAGACTCGTTGCTAAGGGATTTACTCAAAAAGAAAGAATCAATACACAGAGACTTTCTCTCCTGTATCTAAATGTAATACCCATATTTATAAGTATTGAATAAAATAATTCTTTTTAAAAAAAAATTGGGACATAGATGTTATTAAAAAAAGGGGGGGGCTGGATGTCTTTGGACATCTAAGAGAAGGAAAATAAAAAAAATAATAATATAAAAAAAGTAAAAAAAAAAAAACCTCAAAGGTCAAGATAAGTGGGCAGTAGTTGCAACTGCCAAATTTAAGAAGGCAATTAAATTGCCTTGCATGTCTCCAAATCGTGGAGACCCTTGGAGGGGGCTGTTGAAGTTTTTACAATCCAAGCTTTCCTATATATATAGTAGATGTAAGCGTATAATTTTTCTCAAGAGATTACGTTTAGTTCCTTTAAAATATCAGTTTTCTTAAGACATTTGGGAGTTCAAAGAAAGTTTGAAAGAGCAAAATTTTGAAAATATTATGGCAAAATTTTGTAGAGAATCCAGAATAATTATCAGAAAAACAAAAGGTAATATTATAGTGTTTATTTTTGAAATTTTTAGTATTTATAAAATTTCCCTAAATACAAAGTGGGAATTTTCAAATTGAGTGGTTTCTAACGAATTGAAGGATAAATTATAAATTTAATATAAATATGATATCAGGTGTTGATGATCTACAATCGGAGGAAGTTTCTGCGAGGAACGGGAAAGGTAAGAAGGTGATCCACAGGTAGCTTTAAGTCCTACGTGGTGAGTTGAATTTACTTTAAGTAGTCTAAATAAAAAAAATAAAAAATTTAGTGATAATATTAAAATAAATTATTAGCTTATGTTGTGGTGATAGATAAAGATTTGACCGATATTTATATGAATTTTGGACATTTAGAAAATTATTAGGAGAGAAATAATATTTTTGGGGATAATAAGTTGATTTAATAATAAAACGTGAAGTGAGATTTTTGATGAGTTATATTGATGTTTTGATACGAATTTTGAGGAGATGAATTTTTATGGATCTTGACAAACTTTAATAGATGGTTTGATGTAATTTTGGAATAAGAGAGAATTAGTGGAATTTTATATAATTTGATAAAAATCAGGATGATTTGATAGGATTTGGGATGAAATTTAGTGGATCTTGGCAAGCTTTAATGGATGATTGATGTGATTTGGGATGAGAGGAATTTAGTGGAATTTTTGTTATATAAATTTGAGAATAATCAGAATTGTCAATTTAAGTGTGTTGAATTTATGTTGTTTTTTTACATTTCTGTTCAGATGTATATTTCATATCATTGCTCATATGCATATGCATTTAATGAAAAAGAAAAAAACTGATAAGGCAGTCGGTCTTATGAGATTAAAAGAACTGGGAAGGCAGCCGATCTAATAAAAAAATGAAAGAACCGGGAAAGCAGCCGGTCTTATGAGATTGAAAAAACCGAGAAGGCAACTGGTCTAAATGAGAATGAAAGAACCGAGAAGGCAGCCGGTCTAAGATAATAACAACCTGTCGACATGTGAGAAGATGTTCCCATCATAATTCATGCATTTGCATTTGTTTTAATTATTTCTGCATTATTGAAATGCTGAGGTGTGGTATGTTATTATGAAATTGTTTATAGATGATTTGGTCTCTCAGAGAGAGAAAATTATGGTAAGAAAGAAGTAGAGAATGATAAAGACCATCTAAATGATGGACTTTATGATGTGAACCTCATTACGAGGTATTTATGTGATAATTGATGGTCTTAAGGTAGATCAATGATTGAGAAGAAGAGATTGATAGAAAATGAATCTTATGACATATGTAATAATAGTAAAAAGTTGTCATCAGGTTATGTGAAAAATAAATGATTAAATAATGAAAGACTATTTATGGAATTTGGAATACTTTTAGTAAATTAAATTCACTGAGCTTGTGAAGCTCACCCCTCATTGTACAATGATTTCAAGTAGTAAATAGGACAAGTAGTTTGGTGGGTCAAAAGTCAGACAGATTCAATTTCTATAAGCCACGTATGTGTCAATATCCTCAGACTAGGGAAAAAAGGAAATAAATAATATTTGTAAATATTCATGCATATTACTTTGTAAATTATTTGTAAGTTAATATCAGATTTATATACCGCCCCTGTTGAGAGTTGAGGATTTTAAAAAAAAATTGTTAGTATTATTTTTATGTTTGCATATATGTATTGTGCTGGGATTCTCAAAATGTGGTGACACCGTGGCCAACCCAGGATGGGTCATTACACTAAGAAAGATTCTGATCGTATTATGTTGGCATGTTATAAAAAAGTTACTTTTACTTTGAGACAAGTGAACCAATCAAGGAGTGCCAAGTGGAGGGTGAAATTGGAAGTTTATCCTTAAAAATTAAAAGTCTTATTGGGCTTGAAATTTGGGCCAAAAGTGTTTGGGCTTAGGAAAGATCAACGGGCTTTAGTGGGTTTTGGATTGGGTCAAAATTTAAATGAAAACTTTGGCCTTAGATTAGTTGAATCAAATAATGTTCAATTGATTTAAACCCAAAGTAAATTAAATGGATTGAACAAAAGGGTCTTGCAATTGCTCATACTCTCCAATTAAATCCATACTTCCCCATTTACCAAGTCTGAACACACTAAGATCAAAGATTCGTCATAGGAACCTACGCGTGATCCGTTAAAAAATTTTAGAACGAAATTGGGTGTCTATAGATGCTCAAAGCACATGACCAGTGATCCAAGTGTGTTCAAAGAGTTCACTCTAAGGGATGGCGAACACATCACCATTGGAAGTAACACAAAGATAAAGATTATCGGGTATGGCAAAGTAGGTAAAGATTCTTCAACTATGGACCATGTTTTATATGTGTAAAGACTTAAGCCAAATTTACTTAGTATTAGTCAATTATGTAACAAAGGCAACAAAGTCATATTTGAATTCTCTCGTTGTCTTGTAAAATACATCAAGAGCAATAAGATTAAGTTTGTTGGCCATAGACATGATAATATCTACTTAGTTGATTTACAATCTTTACCTTCGAAAAATGAAAAGTGTTTTCTCGCTTTTAATGAAAACCCATGGTTATGTCATAGAAGGCTTAGCCATGTGAACATGGATTTACTTAAAATTCTTTCAAGAAAAGATTTAGTTATTGGTCTTCCTAAAATAAAGTTTGAAAAAGACAAAGTTTGTGATGCTTGTCAAATGGGAAAACAAACAAGAGTTTCATTTAAATCCAAAAAGGTGATTTCAACTTTTAGACCACTAGAGCTTTTACATATTGACTTGTTTGGTCCAATAAGCACTATTAGTGTAGCTGGCCATCAATATGCTCTTGTTATTGTTGATGATTATTCAAGATATACCTTTGTTATTTTTATTGATTATATGGATGAAACCTATAAAGGTTTTGTAAATTTTTGCAAAAAGGTTCAAAATGAAAATTGAACTTTTATCTCAATTATTAGAAGTGATCATGGAAAAGAATTTGAAAACCAATTTTTTTCAAAATTTTGTGATGAAAATGAATTTGATAACAATTTTTCAACCCCTAGAACTCCTCAATAAAATGGTGTTGTTGAGAGAAAAATATAGTATTAGAAGAATTTGCAAGAAGGCTTTATGAAAATAATCTACCAAAATACTTTTGGGCAGAAGCCATAAATATTTCCTGCTATGTTTTAAATAGAGTACTAATTAGGTCTATGCTTGACAAAATTCCATATGAACTATAGAAAAGTAGAAAGCTTAATATCTTTTATTTATGTGCTTTCAGTTGCAAATGCTTCATCCTAAATACCAATAAACTAATATATGTAAATTTGACTCTAAGACCGATGAAGGGATATTCTTAGGATATTCAATCTCTAGTAAAACTTATATAGTCTTTAACAAAAAAACTCTAGTGGATGAAGAATCCGTACATGCAACCTTTGATGAATCTAACCCAATTGGTAGTAAAATAGTCTCTCTTGATGATGATGCAGATCTTATTCTAAGGGTGAATGCATCTACTCCCATTGTTGACCTAAAGAAATTCAACCTCAAACAAATCAAATAGTAGATGCTCCCAATCTTGATCAACCTTCCAGAAGTCATCAAGGAAATGAACTTCCCAAAGATTAGATGTATGTGAGTTATCATCCAATCGATCAAGTGATTGATGATCCTTCACAAGGGGTAAAAACTAAATCTTCTATGAGAAATATTTGCAATTGTGTAGCTTATTTATCTTAAGTAGAATCTAAGACCTTTGTTGAAGCCGAAATGGATGTTGATTGGATAAATGTTATACGAAAAGAATTAAATCAATTTGAAAGAAATAAAGTGTGGACTTTAGTTCCTAGACCAAAGAATCATACTATCATAGGAACTAAATAGGTATTTAGAAACAAAATGGATGAAAATGGAATTGTAACTAGGAACAAGGCTAGACTTGTTGCTGAGGGTTACAATCAAGAAGAAGGAACAGACTTTGATAAGACAAGAGATCGTCGGTAAGAAAATATTTAGTTCTCATTCCTAATGAATTAAATAGAACTCATTCCCAAAGTTGGGAAACCTGATCATATTTCTCAATTGAAACCTATTGTGCTTTGTTGTACTGTGTATAAAGTGATCATTAAAGTCCTAATGAATCGCTTATGAATTTTCTTAAACCAATTGATTGCATCGAATATGTTGGGATTTTACCTCTAAAAATCCACATACTCAAATTTTAGGTAAAAACACAACCACAACCACAACAATTAAATAGGAAAAAAAAATAAAGAGTTAGAACACCAATAATTAATGTGGTTCGACAACCTCTTTGCCCACATTCATCAACAAACCAACTGTTTTACTAATCTTCAATTGCAACTTTAGGAATAGTAAAGTTGTCAAACTCTCACCCCAAAGTCATAATACAACCAAAGCTCCCAACCTATCTCTAGTTGTAAGTATATTCTCTATTTGATAACCCAAAACCCCAATACACCCAAAACTCTCATCCTAACTCTAGTAGTAAACCCCTATGCTTTATAATGTATATGGGAATTATAAATGTATCTCAAAACTTCACTAGAACCCTCTTTATATAGAGGATATTTTCCTAATCCAAATAAGAAAAGAACAACAACATAAGAGACTACTATTACTACTCCTATTAGAATAAACAACTATAAAATAAGAAACCACTTTTCCTAAACCAATTAAAAGTCTTCATTGTGGGAATTGAGCCAAAATTCTAACAAATCCCCATCTTGGCTCAAATCCTCTATCTCATCATCAAATTTGACTTCCTTATTTGGTTGGTGAGATTCTTTCTTTTTGTCTTTCTATTTCGTCTATTTACCTTTTGAAGCAATTATCCTCTTATTCAACACGTACAAGCTCTCTTCATTCCAGGTATCTCTCATCACTACCTTTGAACCATCAAGAACTTGCATCTCGTCATCCTCATTAGCCTTTCCATTATCACTCTGCTTCATTCTACTCAACTCCTCCAAGTCCTTCATCGCGGCCTTGTTTTACAATTGTGTGTGTTCTTCTTCCTCATTGTAGATGTACTCTTTATTTGAAAAATCTAGAGACTTTGATCTTGATCTTTCCTCCACCTTTTTTGAAGTGCTCTACTCGCTCACTTTGTCTAGCTCTTCTCTTGATATAATCACAAACAATTATTCAACATCGAACACACTTGACCTTTTCAACTTCTCTCTCTCTAGAGGTACTACATGAACCTCTCCATCCATCCAAACTTCCTTGCCCATCATTGACATCGTGACTTTTTCTTTCGGTGGCAAGTACTTCGTCTTTATCAACATACTACTCAACAAATTAGTGATAATGGAATTGAAAAAACTAATATTCATCATAATTTCTTTCATATTCAATTAATCAAATAGCTACATATTAATCATGCATATATTTTGTATTTTTGTCATTGAAACCACAGCTCTGATATCACTTGTTGGGATTTTATCTCTAAAAATCCATATACTTAAATTTTAGGTAAAAACACAACCACAACAATTAAATAAGAAAATAAAATAAAGAGCAAGAACACTAAGAATTAATGTGGTTCGACAACCTTTTTGTCTATATCCACCAACAAACTAACTCCTTTATTAATCTTTAATTACAACTTTAGAAAAAACAAAATTGTCAAACTTTTACCTTAAAGTGACAATAATATAAGAGACTACTACTACTACTCATCTTATAAGAATAAACAAATATAAAATAAAAAATCAAATTTTCTAAACCAATTAAAATTTTTTCTGGTAAGAATTTGAACCAAAATACTAAGAGAATCAAAATAGTTTTATTCTTGGTAGACAAACAACAAATAATATTCTTACACTCAATAACTGATTCACAGTATCTAAAAGAAAAATAAATAAATTAGATGACACTAAAAATAGATTTAAAAAACGCTTATGATCATTTGCGTTGAAAGTTATCGAGTAAGACTTTGGAGATTTTTGGTCTCCCGAACAAGTGGATTTATATGATTATGTTTTATGTCACATCAACTAAAATTGAGGTAATTCGGAATGGTGAGAAGAAAAAAGTGTTTCAAGTTGGAAGGGGTTTTCGGAAAGATGGACCTTTACTTTTGACAGTTCATTTATCATGACTGCATATACATAAACATGTTTGCCACGAGGGATAAACCTTTTTATTAGACAGGTCTCAAAAGTTATCAGGGGTACTATAAATGTGAAAGGGTGAAAATACTTTTAACGAAAACAAATATGTGATGATAACATAACGTGTTGACTTGAGCTTTTCTGTGTGGCCCAGATCTGGACCACGTGAAAATTTATGCCCCGTAAAATATGCATGTGTTTATGGATCCTTTTGAAATTAAATATTTTTTTTTGAAAGACTTGAAATTAAATATTGCCTTTTCTTTTTTAAAATTGAGTGAACGAAAATCACAAACAACTTGGATTGCAGTTTTTTTTTTATTGTTTAGTTCTTCTCTTCTTGACGCAATTCATCTGTTTGA
Source organism: Bretschneidera sinensis (assembly GCA_023935145.1). Taxonomy (NCBI): domain Eukaryota; kingdom Viridiplantae; phylum Streptophyta; class Magnoliopsida; order Brassicales; family Akaniaceae; genus Bretschneidera; species Bretschneidera sinensis. Next base: position 131,573,788 of record CM043697.1, read on the forward strand.
ATTGTAGATGATTTTTACGTAATTTTTTTTTCGCAAATGGTCCATATTGATCAATCATATTAACCAAAATTAATCATAAACCTTTTTTATTTGCTATCTATACTTATACTATTATATATATTATTATATTATTATTAATAAAATCAAAACTTTTATTCAGTGTTTACGTTTCAAAATGTTTTATAAACCCTTGTTTAAATATATAAATAAAGTTATATATGTGACTCAATTAATTCAAATTTTTTATATTTTCTCTCATGTTTTTATTTCACATTATCCTGATCTGACTTAACTTCTCTATTTTTATTCTCTTTATTTTATCTATATTTTTAATTGTTATTATTTTTTTTGTGATTCTAATCGGATTGTTCTTATTTTGTGGTTTTTTTGTATGTTCTGTTTTCTAACAAAAAAAATGTGACAATTATGCTACACACACGTAACGTGTGTTGAGATGCTAATATTAATAAAGAGAAAAATCGAATTCGAATTTTTACGTGAAAGACTTGAATGATACCATTAGGCTTAAAACCTATAATCCTTGTAGGATTTTTTTTTCTCTTTCAAATTTTAAATTTAATGGTATTTGCGCGCTTTGTTATCAATTGAAGTAAAGGATCATAAGGGGCACAATAAATTTTTATAGATTAATAAATAAATTTACATTTGAATGTTCTGATTTTATCAAATTAAATTTTTTTTAAATCCATCCAATAAAATTGAAGTAAGATAATAAAAATAGACGATTGGATTGAAAAAGAATGCTTAAAAACAAATTTACACTCATTAAAAAATAAAAATTAAATAAACATAATAATAAAACCTTAAAAATAAATTTATTTTTTCTTAAATAGTTTTTGTTTGTCTAGTGCTTCCAACTAAACAGTCCCATTATTACCTTATTTCATACAGTTAATGGCAAGCGAGGGAATTCTTGCTAATGTTGTTGCCTACCAATGCCATGTACTCTTCAATCTCCCATTTTTATTTTTTACTAACTCGATCAATATTAGGTGGAATATTACTAGCACGTGGTAGGTTGATCTCTTTGATCCTTTTTAAGGCTCCATAACAAATTAATTAATCAATGAAAATATAATCTATATTTTTTTTCCTCGTCAAAAGTAAGGTAGGTTAAATCATTGTATTAAAAAAAACACTAGACAAGCATAAATTTGAAAAGAAAAATGAATAGGGTTGATTTAGTTGTGAATTTTTTTTATATCTATTTTTTAATAATTTACATATTTTTAATATAATTTAAAAAATAAAACTTTTCCATCTTTTCAACATATATGTTGAAAATATAATAAATAAATAAATATTGTTATCTAAATTATGTTAAGTGTATGCAAATTGTTAAAAAAAGTTATTATGACTATAAAAAAATATTATTTTAGACCACTTATTTTTTTCTCCTAAAGTTTCATTTAAAAATCTCATATTTATTATATTAAAATCAATTATCATGATCTTTCATCTAACATACATTCATGCAAATTTTAAAAATACAAAAATTAATTTGTTTTGATAAATTTTAAATTATACAAATTTTTGCATAAAATTTGAAGAGTTTTAGATCGTTGATGAAATATGAGTTAAATGATACATTAAAATGATGATATTTAATTGAAATTTGTATATTTAGCCAATTATGTTAATTATTTTATATATTAAAATTTTATTTTTTAAATTAAATTTCACAAACTTTTTATAAATTTGGCTTTTTTTTGGCAGAGACGATTATATTTTATCAAAAAAGATAAAATATGAAAGATAATTCTGTAATTCTTTTCTGTTTCAATGGCATAGTTAAAAACAGAGTACGGATAGATGGATAATCTAAGTCATTGAATCCAAAGCATGTTACACGTGGCACGCACCCAGTGGATAATAAAAGAGAAAACCGAAATGACCTTAGGGGAAGAAATTTTAAAGCTCATTTATGCTGAAAACTTAATCGATAATTTTGAAAAAGTAATGTAATGAACATATTCAACTAATTTTATCAGTAACATTTTAAAAAATCACCGAGCTGGTAAGAATCTTTCAGAAAACAGCACATCATCATCATCTTCATCTTCGACCTTCGTCTTTGTTTTGTTGTTTTGCGCATAAAATCAACAAAAGTTCCTCATAAAAGCAAAACACACACGACATCTCTCTAAAATATAACTCTCTAAAATATAATTTTTCCTTCTTTCTCTTCTTCTCTTTTTTCCCCGATTTCTTCCATTGAAAGGAGGAAAACCCAGAAACAAGAAACACACATAATCACCAATTCTTGGGTAATATTGAATCATCATGAGAAGTTTGAAAGGTAGGTTTGGTGCTTTTGTCAACAATAGATGGCTGGTTTTTGTGGCTGCAATGTGGATACAGTCCTGTGCAGGGGTTGGGTATCTGTTTGGTAGCATATCACCGGTGATAAAGAGCTCATTGAACTATAACCAGAAGCAGATTGCGAGATTAGGCGTGGCTAAAGATCTTGGGGATAGTGTTGGGTTCTTGGCTGGGAGCTTATGCGAGATGTTGCCTATGTGGGGTGCTTTGCTTGTTGGTGCTTTGCAGAATTTTGTTGGGTATGGTTGGGTTTGGTTGATAGTTACTGGTCGAGCTCCGGTTTTGCCTTTGTGGGCTGTAAGTATCAATCAAAAAATACTACTTTTCCTTTCCTTTCCTATTCTTTTCTTAGATTGCCTTGTTGATCTTTTTCCTTTTGATTTTTATTTCAGTTATTTGTTGAGGGATTATGATTATTTGTTAATGTGTTGATCTATCTTGATTAATATTATAGTTAATGATTTCGTCAATAGTTCAATTGATCTGATTCAATGAGTTGGTATTGCAAGTTCTTTTCTTTTATACCAATAAAAAAATTATTTTCTTTTATCGTCATTCCTTTTCAAGTATTCTTTGTCAGTTGAAAATGGGTTCTCTGTTTCAACTCATTTACCTTTTCTTTTCTTTTCTTTTCTTTTTGCTTCCTTTTTTGTTGGAACGATCTGCCTCATAATTTTGGATTGTTCTTGTTATACGTTTTTATCTTTTTATATTTCTGTTGCAGTAGATTAAAGGGAATCGTTTGTTAAAATTGGAAGATTTTAATGATTGATGCTTAATCCAAGGAGAAAGAAATGCAAGGTTTTTAAATTGATCTACCAGACTTCAAAATCTTGTGTGTTAATTATGTACTACCATGTTAATCGAAGAGACTTCAACTGTTTTTGCTTGACCAAAAATGGGTTTTGAAGAATCTGCACTAAAGGTGATTTTGTTCATCCTCCTCTATTTGAATGATGCATTTTCTTTCCCTTGTCTGAATCTATCACAATTTGATTCTTATTCTCATCGGAGTAGTTATCTCAATTTCAATTCTTTTTGTCATTTTACATTTGATATGCTTTAGTTCAGACATCTTGCACCTTTTTTTGTGGGGGCTGGGGGGTGATGATTGAGCGCTTGAAGGCCGGTACTGATATGTCCAAAAGAGTGTGATGTATCATCTTTGTAGTGGCTTTACTAGATTCTTTGTCTGATTCTGATTTATTTAAGAGGAGTCAATATTCTTGAAAATTTTTAACCTATCTAGAATGGATTATGTGCTCTCTGAATTGTGTGTGGTCTTCAGATTGGGGAGAAGGATAAAAAAGAGTGTTTTGTTTTACGTTTTAGATGTATCTATTCTGGTTTGATTTATAAATTATTTAATTGAAATAACAGAGCTTTCAATCCTATATCCCATCTTTCATTGGTAAAATTGCTAACCTATATCAGTTTGCAGATGTGCTTTCTTATATTCGTGGGAAACAATGGAGAAACCTACTACAATACAGCTGCTTTGGTTTCTTGTGTGCAAAACTTTCCCAAAAGCCGGGGTCCTGTGGTGGGAATACTGAAGGGCTTTGCTGGGTTGGGAGGAGCAATTTTGACTCAAATATATACAATGATCCATTCACCCGATCATGCATCTCTTATATTCATGGTTGCAGTTGGGCCAGCTATGGTAGTTATTGCTCTAATGTTCATCATAAGACCTGTTGGAGGTCACAGGCAACTCCGTGCCTCAGACAGATCTAGCGTTACTTTCATTTATAGTGTCTGCCTTCTGTTGGCTGCTTATTTGATGGGAGTCATGCTTGTTGAAGATCTAGTAGATTTGAGCCACAATGTGATAATAATTTTCACGGTGATTTTGTTCATCCTCATCTTTATTCCCATTGTGATTCCTGTGTCATTGAGTTTTTGCTCAGAGGCAAGAGATCCAGCAGAAGAAATTCTTTTGCCCAATCAAGAGAACCAAGAGCCTGGAAGATCCGGACACTATGAACATGAGGTAATATTAAGTGAGCTGGAAGACGAGAAACCTAAGGAAGTAGACTTGCTTCCAGCATCAGAGAGGCGAAAACGAATTGCTCAATTGCAATCAAAACTATTCCAAGCAGCTGCAGAAGGGGCAGTGAGGAGGAGGAGAGGTCCCCATAGAGGGGAAGACTTTACCTTGATGCAGGCTTTGATCAAGGCAGACCTTTGGCTTATCTTTTTCTCACTTCTATTGGGTTCTGGATCCGGGCTGACAGTGATCGATAATCTTGGTCAGATGAGCCAGTCTCTAGGGTATGATAATACACATGTATTTGTATCCATGTTCAGCATTTGGAACTTTCTTGGTCGGATTGGCGGGGGCTACTTTTCTGAGATTATTATAAGGTACAAACTGATCACTTATAAAAAAAAAAAGTACAACTGACCGCATTTGTCCCTTCATTCTGATTAAATTTTATAATATTGGTTTTTGGTCTTTCTAATGAATTTATGTGATTTCAGGGACTATGCTTATCCAAGGCCAATAGCAATGGCTGTTGCCCAACTTGTTATGGCTGTTGGGCATGTGTTCTTTGCTTTTGGATGGCCTGGAGCAATGCATATCGGTACTCTGCTGATTGGGCTTGGCTATGGTGCCCACTGGGCGATTGTGCCAGCTACTGCTTCCGAGTTGTTTGGCTTGAAAAAATTTGGGGCTTTGTACAACTTTCTCACCCTGGCAAATCCTGCAGGTTCACTTGTCTTCTCAGGTATAATTGCTAGCAGTATATATGACCGTGAAGCAGAGAGGCAAGCTCATGAGCACCATCTCCATCTGCACAATTCGAGGTCAATCTTCTCGACCATGCTTGCTCTGGACGAACCACTTAAGTGCAAAGGTGCCATATGCTTCTTCCTAACTTCTGTGATTATGTCTGGATTTTGCATTATTGCTTTTGTCTTAAGCATGATTCTTGTGTATCGGACTAAGATTGTCTACACCCATCTTTATGGAAAATCACGCAATTGATTCAAAAGAACTGTAAGTGGACCTTTCTGACTCGACCATTTCATCCATTTTACGGTGGTGTTTGTACAATCTTTAGCTAGGTTTGTGTTTGATGTCATCAGATTTGTGATAAGAGTACACGTAGTATTGCAAGAAAGAGGGAGGTGAGCACACTCCAATTTGTGTCTTGAGAATATATAAACATGTCGTATTTGTTCTTTCCTTCATATCGGCAACTGGCCGCTACAATCCAGTGTGGAAGCTTCTGCTCTAAATGTTGAGGTGTTATTCATTTTCCATCTTCTTATTTGAGCAAACAATCTGTGTTATATTTTGAATATTAAAGTCAGTTTTATTCTATTGCTGCATTCTTCTTAAGTTTTCAGCTATGATTTGAATGTTCAAATTCGTGCTGATCCAGCCAAAGGTATAACTGTTGCTGCATTAATACGAGCGATGATCTTTTTTTTTTTTTTTTTCTTTTTACAATGGCATGGATTCCTCAGTTTTTCCCAGCATTAGAGATAAGGGTATATGATTGCATAGGAAGTTTTATCTCCTTGTAAGACACTTGCACTAACAAATGAGGGAATTTCATTTTATAGGGAATTTTTTTTAAAAAAAAAAAAAAAAAACTAAAAAATTGTGTAGGCGCCACAAGTTTTTCGTCAAGTCCCATTGTTTGGCAGGATATCATCCATATGAGCCAACTGTAGGACCATTGAAAATTTTCTTTAAAGTTGAGCAGAAGTTTTCGCCCTAAGTTAAGTATTCTTAAAGTAAATTTTGGATTAAGCAAGTTTTATCAGCTAGATTGAATTAAAAAAGTTTTGGCTAACATTTATGATTTATAAAATAATTTTTGAAACAGTTTAATGTAAAACAACATTGAAACTATAAATTATAGTGTTTAACAAAATAGCAGTGAAAAAATTTATTTTGACACAAATTCAGAGTTTTTGACAAAAACTATTTTGTAAACTTTCCCAACGAGATATATGGTTGGCTCCACTTATTAGCTGGTGGAACAAAAAAACTTGGTTCCACATAACATGATAAATTCCAGCTTATTTAATCCACTTTAAGTGGATTTTGGAGACCATTTTTTATTTTATAAATAAAAAATTGGATATCTCATTCGATTAAAATTTTAAAATGCTTCAATTTTGATATGATTCCAAGTTTTCTGTACTCCTGTTTCTTCTGTTGATGAATTTTATTTACTAATTGAAATTGGACTTTTGAATATAAATATAAAATAAATTTTTTCTCAAATTATTGGAAAGGATCATGATCCATATACAAATATTATATGAGGGTGGGTCTGCCGAGGATCATGTTGTAAAATGACAGCTGCCTAACGACCAAGAAAGTGACCTGTACAGTGGTTGCTTGTGGAGCCGTTCTCGCGGTTACTAGGAGAATTATACTGCCCTCAGTAAACACCGGGGCCCTCGAGAAACCATAGAGCGGGGTGGAAACTGGCCCTAGTTGGGCATCTCTCAACTGCATTTGTTGAAACGCGTCATAGAACAGGATGCCGACCGAACTCCTGTTGTCGACCAGCACGCGTCTGACTTCGTGGTTGGCCACGAGAAGGGAGATGACCATGGCATCGTCATGCAGAGTCTGGACACCCTCTACATCTTCGTTTGTGAAAGTGATGGCCTTGTTCACCTTCCTTTGTTTGTGGGGTCCGGTGACCGAGGCCACCGATAGGGCCTACATTTTTTCGCAGTGTATTAAGGTGCCCCTTGCCGCGGGGCCTCTATAGATGGTTTTGATGATTTTGGTCGTGGCGACCTCCATGTTTCTTTTGTTGGGTTCCCCGTGGCTTGGCCCAAGACTTTTTCGGGTAGTCCGAATCATCCCGTTTCGATCGGACAAGCGCTTGGGACTCCTCCGATAATTTCTCAATTTGGGGCCCTGTGAACTCTTTTAACTGTCCTATGCTAATAAGGGCCTCTATCTGGTGCTTCAGGGCTAGGCAGTCTTTTGTGTCGTGCTTGTGGTTTCTATGGAACCGACACCATTTACCTCGATCCTCGTTGAGATGTAATGGTCTCGGGGGCCACTGTAGGATCGCCCTGTCTTGAATTTGCATTAGGACGTTGGTTTTGGACGCATTGAGAGGGGTGAAATTCCTGAAGGGCCTGTCCTCGCGGAAAGGTCGTTTGACGGGTTCGCGATACGGACTTGTGGGGCCCCTTCTCTTTTTCTCTGTGTCCCCTTCTCATTCTCTTCGGAAGGCCTGGTCATCTTCCGCTAGCATGTACTTCTCGACTAGGGCCAAGATCTCATTCATGTCGCCGGGTGGCTGTCTGGTGAGCTTGAAACTGAAGATTCCGAATCTCAGCCCATTTTTGAATGCCAACACTTGGACACTTGGGTCGAGGTCGAGGATTTCCCAGGCATCGGAATTGAACCTCAAGATATATGCTCGGAGTCTTTCTCTTTTTAGTTGGACAATGTTGATAGGGACTCCGAGGTCTTCTTGGGTCCTTTGTTGCTAAGAAAATGTGATGCGAAGGCGTAGCTCAGCTCCTTAAACGTGCTGATGCCCCCCGGTTTTAAACGAGAATACCATGTTCCGGCCGCCTTATCTAGAGTCAGGAGGAAGGCTCAGCACATCACGGGATCAGAGTGTCGGTGGATCGTCATCGTGGTTTTATAGTGCTGGAGGTGGTCCAGGGATATGTGGAACCTTCATAAGGTTTGATTTGAGGCATTCGAAAATTTGGCGGGAGGAGGGCCTCGAGGTCTTATTGGGAGAAGGTTGGGTCTTGGACATTTCGTCTAGGATACCGTGATTATGACACTTTAGTGCTTCATTGATACTTCCCTCAATGTCCTCTATTCGTTTGTCAAGGTCGAGACTGCTTCTGGGCGATGGACTTTCTTTGGATTTGACGGTGTGAGGTGGGAAGGACTTCGCCGTGGAACAGTCGTCAACAGGGAGCCTATGGCTAGCTGAGCCTGTGCGGCTAGGATTCTGCCGAGGGGGTGTAGGTGAAGGCTGGCGAGCCCCTCGGCGAACCTCAGCGGCTAGATTGGTCACTAACTGCGAGAGTTCCACGAACTGTGCTTGGAGCATAGCCATAGTGGGGTGCGTGGCGGGGGCTTCTCGGAGATCCTGGGGGTCAACTTCCGTACAACGGGGGTGTTGGGTCCCGGAATGAGGCAGTGGGCCGCCTCCGAAGGACCTTCGTTCGGACATGATAGAGGGTCTCGACCCGGACTGTTTGGTATGGGTGCTAGCCCCGGCTGCCCCCTTACCAGTATTCCTAGTGGCGTTTTTAGTTGGCATGGCAACATATGAGTTCTTTAGACTACTTCGCTTTTACTGTTAGTGAGAGATAGTGAAGTTCCCACAGACGGCGCCAATCTGTTGCTACCAAAAACTTGCTGCTGAGTTGGAGGCCGGGCCTCAGAGAGAACTTGCATAGGGAAGACGAGGTAAGCTAAGGAGTCATTGGAGGGAGATGCCTCCGAAGATGCTTCGATGCCTTTATTAGTGTGAGTTTTTTTTGAATTGCGGAGATGGCGGTGTATTTTTAGTAGGTCCAGAATGTGATCCCTTTTGACGCACATACCTAGATCCTTTTATAGTGCTTTGGAGATGAGGTGGCCCACGTGCCAAGGACGAGGGTATCCTGGAGATCCCATCGTTTGGACCAGCGCTATCCGCATGTTGTTTTGCTCTATTGGTCTGAGGCTGTTCGCATGTCGTTTTGCTGTTTTGATCTGAGGTTGTCCACGTGTTGCGTTTTCATTTGGTGTGTGTTTTTGGGCTGTATCACCCCCGAACCACATGTTGTCGCCACTACCAACACGCATTACCCACCTGTTGTCTTTTTTTTTTTAGTCACCACATTTTTTGTTCGCTTATAAAATTATTCAAATTCGATTAGGTTTTTAGGTTATTTGTGCTCAGCCCATTGTTGCTGGGTCAGTTAAATTAATTAAGTAGTTCTATCTCTTAATAAGATAGACATTTAGCAATGCTATTATAAGTGTTAGCTGGGATTGTACCAAAAGGACTGTAACTGTCCATGATTACTGCATCAATGTAAACGATCAATGGAATATCTTACTGAAAAATCATGAATTGAAAGAACGATGGGAAAACATAGCATTAATATAAAATTACATCACATATAAACGTACAACACATTCATTTGAGACCTTTAATCACATGTTTTTCTATCAATGTGTATTTGACAAGAGAAGAGATTTTACTTTACTTGGTTATTCATCTGCCAAGTGTATTATAAGCACTAACAAGTTGGTGGTATTTCGCTACCATGAACACGACGATACATAAATATATTTATTGTTGTATGTCAAACAGAAGGACGTTTTTACGTTGTAATGGAAAGAAAGGAAAATGATGATACGTGTGTCATATGTGCCTGTCCTTTTCTTTTTATTTCTTTCGACCCAAACATTGAGTTTTTTCAATTTTGTTTAAGAAATTAACATTTTCGATTTACTAATATAGCTTATATAGACTTACACCCTCATAATTAATGTGACTAAAACACTTTTAATTTCTTTTTCTTTTTTTGTTTACATTTTAAAAGTTTATGTTATTTAATTTCCTTTGATAATTAAGCATGTGGACTCTAGTAAAGAAAATGATTTGTGTCATGCCCACTTTATATCAGTACTATAGCCTATTAAATAGGAGTGGATTCAAGCTTAACTGAGTCGAAGCTGAATATTAATATATTCGAACTCAATTCGATTTAAAATGAACAAGTTCGAGCTCAAATTCGAATCGAACTTAAAAATTAGATTCGAACTCGAACTCGATAAATTTTTTGATGTCTTGAGTTCGATAATAACCCTTATACCATAGTTTTGTTGTGTGTTCACAACCTATAAAATGCATATGTAATGCAAAATAAAGAAGAGAAGCAAGATGGAATTTACAACTTTAAGCTATATTTGTCACAAAAGTGCTTTTCATATTTGGTTTAAGCCTATAGAGATTTATTATTTCAGTAATTGATTGTTGGGTATCGTAATTTTTATTGTTAAGCTTTCCATGTACTGACTCTGGCCAAGGGACACCAGTTCAATCTTCAGACTGTCAATATAAAGAGGAAACAAAAAGAAAAAAGAAAAAATTGTCCATGCAATAGATATAGCGATAGCATTTTAGTCTTCCATACTATAATTGTATTAATTTGATCAAAAAGTTATCATCTAACACAGGTTCATGAAAGATATATGATACAAAGGTTCATGAAATTATTGGGTGGTATGAGAAGGGAGAGAAATAGATTTTTTTTTTCCTTCACTGATGAAATGGACCATTGTATAATGTATTTTTTATGAACACAAACTAGACAATAATTTTTTCAATTTGATCATTCCACTTGTTACCTAAATGATTTTTTATTTGGGTTAAGTACCCTAAAGTCTAAAAGCTTATTATAATTTAAAGCATATCGTAAAAATGTAATAAAGCATATTATAATTAAAATGGTAAATTTTATTGCACTATTTTCAAGTTTGCTGAAATGACACTAACGTGCATAATTTTTTTAAATCCCACAATTCACCCCGAAATATTAATTTTCACCATCAACTAGCTTCAAAATGAATATATTTGAAGAATCAAAATTTTAATTGGATATTATTTTTCATAATGACCAAAGTACCCATAGTACAAAAATATTTCTAAGTGATTATGATAAGTTTAATAATTCTATTTATCAATTATTTATCTCAAAATTGTTTATAACCCAATTTTTTGGTTATTTAAATTCATATTTTTCTAAAAAAAATAAAAATAAAAATAAAAATATGCAATATCATTTTAATTTTTAAAACAAAAAAATTTGTTTTTTATTTTTATTTTATGATGGTCGTTGATATTCATTTATTTGATATGTTAGGCTATTTAATTTTATAGAAAAAAACATATCAACAAACTTTTCATTGAAAATATTAAATTTTCTTTAATAACGGTATTTGATTTTCATTTATTTGTGAATGGGATGGGCAATGATATCATAATTTTTTTTAAATATAAAATATATGAAGTAAAATTTGTTTTATACCATATAATAGAATATAAATCAATTTAAAATATACTTTTAATAATTTTCGAAAAATAACGATGATAATTTTCTTTTAAAAAGCCCTAAAAAATTCTTTGTTAAACATGTTTCTTCCCTAATATTTCTGTTTTTTAAAAAGTAACATTTATGATACTTAAGAGTACTTTGGACATCATAAAAATTAATATCCAATTAGAATTTTGATTGTTCAAATAAATTCATTTTGAGATTTATTGGTGAAAATTGATATTTTATAGTGAATTATGGGTTTTAAAATGATTTGGTATATTAATGTTATTTCGATAAATTTAAAAATAATGTATTGTAATTTATTTTAATTAAAATATTCATTAAATTAATTGAACAAATATTAATGTTTTGAATCTTCTGATCATTAGCCTACCACGAATGAAGAGTGTTGTGATCCGAGACTGAGGGCCACGTGATCAATCTGGTTGTCTATTTTATAACATTGAGAACTTCGCGGTTTGGTGCACTTTTCTAGCAAGTCGTGGATGAAAATAATAATAATAAAACTTTCTTTTTGGTACGGTTGCAAGAGATTACAAGGCTCTCAAGGAAAATAGGAAGAGGAACAGTGAAGGAAAGAGAAGAAACGATGAAAAAAATTGATATAATTGATATCTTCTACTTTTTTTGGATTAACAAGATAAGAAAGAAAAAAGAAAGGAGCTTATTTTAACTTTCGGTCTTCAACCATTCAAATATAAAAGGGTTGTAATTTGTTTATATGAAGAAAAAAACATAATCATTTTATTTTTTTCCTCACTTTCCTTTTTTATTAAATGGTAAAATAAATCGTTATTATTTTTTTTTTTATCGTTTTACTTTTTCTCTCAACCAATAATAAGTAATAAATAAGACTTATTTAAACTTAAATATTTTAATCACAAAAGAGAGAAAAACTTACAATAAAGAAACAATTTATCAAAGAGACAAATAGAATTTCAAAGCTCTTGCTAAATTCTCCTCCGAAAAAAACCATCCGCCTTACATGAAAATCAGCATATATATATAAACTATTTCGGTTTTTAACAAGTTTGGAATCCAAAATTATTACAATACTATTGAACTTTCGACTAAAATAAAGTGAAGCAAACTTTTATTATTACAAGTTTAAAAGATAGCTGAAAATTTGAGAAGCATTGTCGTGACTTGAAAAGTACCGTTGACAATTGGATAATTGAGTAACTTTATCTTTCTGTCTTTTGTTGAAAGTTGAGAAACATTATCGTGACTTGAAAAGTACTGTCTGCAGTTGAATAATCGAGTAAGTTTATCTTTCCGCTTTTTACTGAAAGTTGAGAATTATTGTCGCGATTTGAAAAATATTGCCGCCAATTGAATAATTGAATAACTTTATCTTTCTTTCTTTTGTCAAAAGTTGAGAAGTGTTAATAATTATAGATCAAACGGATCTTGAGCACATAGGCCTCCAAAAGGATCATCATATGGAGATTGAGTAGTATCACAGTCTTGATCACAACCATCATCTGATAACTGAGATAATAACTTTTTCTTTCTTTCTTTTTTAGAAAATTTTGAAGCGGATGAGGAAGAACTTGAAACTTTCTGCTGTTCACTGGATTTACAAAATTGAGAATTTTTCTGAAACTAATTCTGAAGAGTATTTATATTGACTGAATAACAATAATACCTGACCCACAATTTGATCTTGAAATTTCGGTTGAGAACACTTTGATAATTTCAATGATCCAAATATCCTAACAGGTGCAGTGTGACTGGCGGTGATGGTTTCTTTCCTAAATTAACCAGACGAAGCCTATTTGGACACGGAGACATGGGCCTTCAAAAGTTTCAACATCTCCACATAAGACTTCAGATTGGGCCCATATTAAGCCCAATAAGAAGAAAACCACCAACCGTGTTCTCTAAGTAAAATTTTCAGTTTTCTTTCTAAAAAAAACCCTGTAAACCCTAAACACTGAAATTCCCCAAATTCGTCTTCGAGTCGTAGGTAGTAAATAAAAGATCTACTGTTTAAAATCTGAAAAAAAAATTTAAAAGAAAAGGAAAAGGAAAAATGGCGTTGACAAACTTTATATTGACAGTGGCTGGAGTTAGCGCAGTGGTACTTCTGCTGAGGAGCGACGTCAAGCAATCGGCTGCCATTTTTAGGCGCAACGTCAAGCATATTCGCCACTGGCTCGAAGAGGAATCCTCTGCTGCCTCCAAGTTAGCTCTCTCTCTCTCTCTACATAAATGCACACAAGCTTTCCTTTTGGTGTTTTTATGTTTCGGTTTAATAAGAAGTGAAATTTTTAGGCTGTTTTAGTGGTGGTTTAGTTGAAAGTGTAGGAGCTGGATTTGTGAAGTTAGGGTTCTTGTAGGAGTTGAAATTTTTATGTCTATTTGTGCATAGATTAGGTTCACATGAATATTGCAAATGATTGTTTGTAGCTACACGTGCAAACTTAACAAGTTTTGCACTACTTTCAGTATGGACTTAAGTATAGAATTTAGTTCATTTGATTTTAAATGAACTGAAACTATAATTTATTTGTAAACGAATTCACAATTCATTTTCAAATGAAGTGAAACTAGAATTCGCTTGTGTTTCAAATGAATTGAAACTAAAATTCATTTACAAATAAACTCAAATGAATTTTTATATTTGGTGTCTGTAGAATTAAAATGAATTTTGTGTTTGGGATCAACAAAGAATTCAATTTATTTTTTAAATTTTACTTAATACGCTTAATTATATCACGTTTTAATTCATTTAACATATAAAATTTAATTTTCTTGATATTATTCAACAAAATTAACACTATTTCATTTTTCAATTCACAAGATGAATTTATAATCTAAAAATGGAATCTGATTTTTTTTTGCCGGATGAAATCTGAAAATTAAATATTAATTTAACCATATTTTTTATAAAAAAATTGTTAGTTTTAGTGTACATCAATTTGAATATAATAACATATTCATTTTATTTTTATAACCTATTCTTTCATTTTATTTTTATTTTATTCTAAAACAATAAAGGAACCAAAAGTTTGGTGTTCCTAACTAAATATAAATCAAGGAAGCATGAAACACAGAGATAAAAGATGAAGAGAAATAGAAGAGAGGGAGGAGGAAGGGAAGGGTAATTTTATCCTTCTAATATTATAAAAACTCATGTCTAGAGTTCATTTGCAAATTTTATTAATTTGGATAGAATTTTTCTATAACTAATTCAATTCTACTAGAATTCATTTGAAAATGAATTCCACATTTTTATTAACAAACCAAACATATAATTAATTCATTTGTAGATGAATTCCACACTTTATTAACAAACCAAACATGTGGTTAATTCATTTGTAAATGAATTTCACACTTTATTAACAAACCAAACACAACCATCTATAGAATTCAAATGAATTCCACAAAAATTATGGAATTCATTTAAACCAAACGGAGTGTTAGAGTTGATGCTCAGTGATTGGGATTCTAGTAATATGTTGAAATAGTGGGTCATGTTTAGCACTGATTCTGGGTGTATCAAGAACTTCACTACTGGTCATTGTGCTAACTGTGCATTAATGACAATTGTCTGTCTTCATGTTTACATTTGGCTGAGCTAATCATGGAGTGCTTTTAATTTCTACAAATTAGTAATGACTAGGAGCCTCATTTATGTATCAGGTGATTTAGTTAATTTTTTTTTTTTTTTTTTTTAGTTTCATTCTTGTCTAGTTCGAACTAGGAATGGTATGTTTGTGACAATCACCTAAATGTTAAACCTACCATGCTCTTCTCATGTCTAAGGAAATCCAGTTTTTCTGTTTAAGTGTTCAATTTGCTTATGTACTCAATTTCCAGGTAATGTACCCAACATCTGAGAAATTCTACGGTTTGGTTGAACTTGTTAGACAATGGCACTGGGTTACGATAAACTGGGGTGGATATGCTTCAAGATAGAGAAAATTGAACATAGAAAATCCTATTTGGTTGGGTTGAGGCTTTTCTGAGATGAAATTGGCTACAACATATTATCTTGTTTCACATAATTTTGTAAATCTTTGCTTTATCTTCCGGAATAGCTTCACTAAGGGTATTCATATAAATATGTGAGAGAACATGCTTGTTCCTATTCTGGCCATTGGTAATATGAGTGTGTTCATCCTAGGACATGGCAATGAATATTCTTAATGGCTATTTTAAAATGGTAGAGTATGGTAACTTTGATTTTCCCCACTCCATTCGTGATGAAATGTTTAAATTAGATTTGAGATTATGCGGTTCTGTGGTTCAAAAACAACTTTGCTTGTATTTTTCTCATGATGCCACGCAAGTAGTTGCTAGTGATAGTAAAATGAATCCGTGAATTTTAATGGTTCTAGTTAGATTTCAAATATTTACTGCAAGTTCAACAAGTCTGGCTGACAGCTTGTTCTCTGTAGGAGGTGTTTTGTGATGAAGCATTCTTTGATGTTGATTAATTGGTATTGGGAAAGCTTCTTGTTCTTGCAGACTTAACAGTAGGAATTGATTTGTGGAATGCTGGAAACATAATTTTAGTATCGAGCTTAACAACATTTCTTTTATGGAATAGGTTGTGTACTTGTGTTTTATAATCTGAAATTAACTGGAAGGGATGGTAAAAGCGACCGTCAATGTCAGTTACTCTGTTGAATCGCTCTGAACATAATGTTGGAAAAGTGGTATATAGTTTCAGCATCAAAAGATTGAATGAATTTTAGAAATCGTTTCAGTGAAACGTTCTGGAAGAAATAATCCTTATACAGGTGGATGTGATATTCTGAATATTACTTTAGAAATTCTTACTTTGATATCCTCAATATATTCATTGGATTGTGCTTCTGACTTTCTGTTTATGAATGCAATAGTTGCAGCAGCTCGCTTGCATTCATCAGTAATGCTTGTTTATAAGATGCACTTTTATAGACTTCATTTGACCTTAATTTGTTTATAAGCTGCACTCTTATAGAATTTATTATGACTTTGATTGATCTCTTTTCAGGGCAGCAGAGAAGGTGAAGCCGAAGGAGCTGGAAACAAAAGTTCCTGAAAAGGACGTTCCCAAGGAGAAGCATTAATGTCTGAGGTGGCTGAATTGGTTGCACGAGAGTTCATAGTTGTTCTTTTCTCCTTTTTGAGTTTTTGATGGGGTTTTGTTTATAATAAAAACTAAATTTTGTTAATACGTGGATATGTATACACCTAGAGTTTCTCAAAAGTTAGCTTTTTGAGTTCATTTTTTGGTCAGTTAATTTACTGATATATCTACCATGAAGATAGCTATGTTTCTTAAGTACTTTTATTTTTGGACTTGTAACATGACCGATGAAAAGAAAGTTTAATAAAATCTCATCCGTTCCTTTGGTTTTCTTCTGCAACAGAAAATATGGAAAACAAGGAAATTAGGGGAGATGCTACTGTTTGGAACTTGGAAGGTTGTGTGTGACGTTAGGATGTTTTATCTTTTGGTTCAAAAGAGACCAATTAGGCTTATGGGCTACCCATTACTTTCTCCTCTTTTATCTTTTCTATTCCAGTTCTCAAATGCGAGTGAGGTTTGATATTTTATATCTTATGTGATGATAAACTATTCTATGAATTAAGTCAGTGGGTACCAACGATGTTAGGAAGCTTTAGAACATATTTTTTTTCTTTTTTACTATTGTCAACTTGCACAACTCAAAGTTTGTTTTGGCTTGATATATAATCTACAGGAAGCTAACAGAAAAGTAGGCTGCATATTTCACATTCTTAGTTTACAGGAACTTTAAAATTCTCTTCCGTTGCTTTTCTTTTCTCTCTATTTCATCTTCCCAGTTTTCATCTTTACCAATTATAGCTTAAGGTAAAATGACCCATGCTAAAAGCTACGCATCTAGCTCTTGAGATCATCCCATCAGGAAATGTCAGATTGAGAAAATTGATAGAAATTGGCTTCCCTGTTATATTGACATTGACCTTTGTGATGCCTTTTGTCCTTGAGGCATCAAAAAACATGAAACCAACAACTGAAATGATAATTGAATAACTTGGTAACATGTAGCAGTAAGAAGATCAATTGCTCAAGTCTTGATATATCATAACCAACCTCCTCATGGTTTATTTCACAGTTAACGGTAAAAATTTGAGAAGATTGCTTTATTTACTAGCAGTTTTGTTGCAATATACTTATATTTGTGGTATTACTTCTTAAATAGATTCGTTGGTGATTTCTTCCTTACATAAATATTCAAATAATTTGTTTTGTTTTGTTTTTTTTTTTTTTTTCGTGTTCAGGGTTTAGTTATTTGATTTGAAGTCCTTTTGCAATGAGGCCTCCCTCTGTTTTCGTTAGTGAATAGGTATGGCCTCTCGTTGATCATTCAGTGATTGGTGATCTATACTCCTGTTATAAAGCTAAAAAAATTTAACCTGTTTTTGGCATAAAAACCACCGTGATGTTAGTGAATGAGTTTTGACCATCGAGGTGTTGTCTAACCATCCTTAAATAGTTAATCTCGGCAGCAAATTTTCGGGACCTTCAGTGTTCAAGCATGTAGCTTTCGATTCGGTTTCTGATGCAGTTTTCATTTGGACACCCTTTTTTGTCTTTGGCTGTCAAGAGTGAGTCTCAGGAAAAACCATAAAATCCTTCTCAAAAAATAAATTGTAAAAAAAAGACCAAAGCAACATTTAAGCATGTATATGCGAGGAATTCTTGCACTCGCTGGTGCAAGTGGAGAGAAAGTACACCGAATGCATCCAAGTCGTCCAAGAAAAGAGAGAGAAAACAAGTGCACTCTTCTCTTGAATGACTTAGATATAATTGATGCTCTCTCTCCATTTGCACAGGGTGTAGGGCAAGAATTTTTCTATAAAAGCACAGCACAAGCATTGTAGGACACTCACTACCGATGGTACCACCAAAACCAGTAACAATTGCGCTAGCAGTACATGGAGAAGCAAACATTAGACATCTTACATATTGGGATGTTTGAGTGGTCGTTAACAATTTAAGCACCATGATATGAAAAACACATGACATCATGTATATTTAATGTTTCCTTTAAAACTAGATCAAATTAACAAATAATGAAGCGATTGTGAGATGGTTATTTAAGACCACCCTTGCACAATGTGCAACACACTGCTGATTTCAAAGTTGGATTGTAACTAAATATTTATGCTAACGTTACTATTACGAAATTGAAATGCAAATTGCTGGAAATCTATTGAAATTGCATGAACTACACAAATAGTAAAAGCATAATATTGGTTTGGTGATTTGGTAAGGACCTCTACAAATTCAGTTTATGCATTATTTATATGCTTGCTCTAACTTTGTCCAGAACAACCACTTTACCCATGTTGACTTTAAACCGGTTCTCATTTTTTAAAATTTGTTAATTTTTTTAGTTAAATTAAATTAATCCCCAATAAAATTTATTAAATAACAATTAAAATACCAATTGATAGGTAGCTTGATTTAATTTGATTAAATTTTTTTTATTAATTTTTAAAATAAACACAGACTTAAAATTGACTTTAAACCCACCCAAACATATACTTCATATGTTGAGTGCTCACCATTATGCCTCAGCTCAACTCTACGAGGGCTTTGGTGTCATTCATTTGATTATGGATACAAGTATCATTGACCAGCTTAGCGTACACTCCAGTTGACAAAACATTTGAAGTGACCCAAGACATGTATTCTAGATATATCCAAGAATTTGAGTAACAAAGTGTTGGTGCTAAAAATATGTTGCTGGATAAAGAGATTTGGTTACTGGATTTGCACAAAATAAACGGGCAATGATGATCTAAAAAGTTACTGGAGGGAAAGGGAGTAATGCCTCCGGATACTTTCTGATGCTTCAATTAGTTCTTTGAATTTACCTTTCTTTTCTTTTCTTTTCTTTTTGCTTCCTTTTTTGTTGGAACGATCTGCCTCATAATTTTGGATTGTTCTTGTTATACGTTTTTATCTTTTTATATTTCTGTTGCAGTAGATTAAAGGGAATCGTTTGTTAAAATTGGAAGATTTTAATGATTGATGCTTAATCCAAGGAGAAAGAAATGCAAGGTTTTTAAATTGATCTACCAGACTTCAAAATCTTGTGTGTTAATTATGTACTACCATGTTAATCGAAGAGACTTCAACTGTTTTTGCTTGACCAAAAATGGGTTTTGAAGAATCTGCACTAAAGGTGATTTTGTTCATCCTCCTCTATTTGAATGATGCATTTTCTTTCCCTTGTCTGAATCTATCACAATTTGATTCTTATTCTCATCGGAGTAGTTATCTCAATTTCAATTCTTTTTGTCATTTTACATTTGATATGCTTTAGTTCAGACATCTTGCACCTTTTTTTGTGGGGGCTGGGGGGTGATGATTGAGCGCTCGAAGGCCGGTACTGATATGTCCAAAAGAGTGTGATGTATCATCTTTGTAGTGGCTTTACTACATTCTTTGTCTGATTCTGATTTATTTAAGAGGAGTCAATATTCTTGAAAATTTTTGACCTATCTAGAATGGATTATGTGCTCTCTGAATTGTGTGTGGTCTTCAGATTGGGGAGAAGGATAAAAAAGAGTGTTTTGTTTTACGTTTTAGATGTATCTATTCTGGTTTGATTTATAAATTATTTAATTGAAATAACAGAGCTTTCAATCCTATATCCCATCTT
Organism: Bretschneidera sinensis; assembly: GCA_023935145.1. NCBI lineage: Eukaryota > Viridiplantae > Streptophyta > Magnoliopsida > Brassicales > Akaniaceae > Bretschneidera > Bretschneidera sinensis. Next base: position 131,593,857 of record CM043697.1, read on the forward strand.
TCATTGGTAAAATTGCTAACCTATATCAGTTTGCAGATGTGCTTTCTTATATTCGTGGGAAACAATGGAGAAACCTACTACAATACAGCTGCTTTGGTTTCTTGTGTGCAAAACTTTCCCAAAAGCCGGGGTCCTGTGGTGGGAATACTGAAGGGCTTTGCTGGGTTGGGAGGAGCAATTTTGACTCAAATATATACAATGATCCATTCACCCGATCATGCATCTCTTATATTCATGGTTGCAGTTGGGCCAGCTATGGTAGTTATTGCTCTAATGTTCATCATAAGACCTGTTGGAGGTCACAGGCAACTCCGTGCCTCAGACAGATCTAGCGTTACTTTCATTTATAGTGTCTGCCTTCTGTTGGCTGCTTATTTGATGGGAGTCATGCTTGTTGAAGATCTAGTAGATTTGAGCCACAATGTGATAATAATTTTCACGGTGATTTTGTTCATCCTCATCTTTATTCCCATTGTGATTCCTGTGTCATTGAGTTTTTGCTCAGAGGCAAGAGATCCAGCAGAAGAAATTCTTTTGCCCAATCAAGAGAACCAAGAGCCTGGAAGATCCGGACACTATGAACATGAGGTAATATTAAGTGAGCTGGAAGACGAGAAACCTAAGGAAGTAGACTTGCTTCCAGCATCAGAGAGGCGAAAACGAATTGCTCAATTGCAATCAAAACTATTCCAAGCAGCTGCAGAAGGGGCAGTGAGGAGGAGGAGAGGTCCCCATAGAGGGGAAGACTTTACCTTGATGCAGGCTTTGATCAAGGCAGACCTTTGGCTTATCTTTTTCTCACTTCTATTGGGTTCTGGATCCGGGCTGACAGTGATCGATAATCTTGGTCAGATGAGCCAGTCTCTAGGGTATGATAATACACATGTATTTGTATCCATGTTCAGCATTTGGAACTTTCTTGGTCGGATTGGCGGGGGCTACTTTTCTGAGATTATTATAAGGTACAAACTGATCACTTATAAAAAAAAAAAGTACAACTGACCGCATTTGTCCCTTCATTCTGATTAAATTTTATAATATTGGTTTTTGGTCTTTCTAATGAATTTATGTGATTTCAGGGACTATGCTTATCCAAGGCCAATAGCAATGGCTGTTGCCCAACTTGTTATGGCTGTTGGGCATGTGTTCTTTGCTTTTGGATGGCCTGGAGCAATGCATATCGGTACTCTGCTGATTGGGCTTGGCTATGGTGCCCACTGGGCGATTGTGCCAGCTACTGCTTCCGAGTTGTTTGGCTTGAAAAAATTTGGGGCTTTGTACAACTTTCTCACCCTGGCAAATCCTGCAGGTTCACTTGTCTTCTCAGGTATAATTGCTAGCAGTATATATGACCGTGAAGCAGAGAGGCAAGCTCATGAGCACCATCTCCATCTGCACAATTCGAGGTCAATCTTCTCGACCATGCTTGCTCTGGACGAACCACTTAAGTGCAAAGGTGCCATATGCTTCTTCCTAACTTCTGTGATTATGTCTGGATTTTGCATTATTGCTTTTGTCTTAAGCATGATTCTTGTGTATCGGACTAAGATTGTCTACACCCATCTCTATGGAAAATCACGCAATTGATTCAAAAGAACTGTAAGTGGACCTTTCCGACTCGACCATTTCATCCATTTTACGGTGGTGTTTGTACAATCTTTAGCTAGGTTTGTGTTTGATGTCATCAGATTTGTGATAAGAGTACACGTAGTATTGCAAGAAAGAGGGAGGTGAGCACACTCCAATTTGTGTCTTGAGAATATATAAACATGTAGTATTTGTTCTTTCCTTCATATCGGCAACTGGCCGCTACAATCCAGTGTGGAAGCTTCTGCTCTAAATGTTGAGGTGTTGTTCATTTTCCATCAAACAATCTGTGTTATGTTTTGAATATTAAAGTCAGTTTTATTCTATTGCTGCATTCTTCTTAAGTTTTCAGCTATGATTTGAATGTTCAAATTCGTGCTGGTCCAGGCCAAAGGTACAACTGTTGCTGCATTAATACGAGCGATGATCTTTTTTTTTTTTTTTTTTTTTCTTTTTACAATGGCATGGATTCCTCAGTTTTTCCCAGCATGAGAGATAAGGGTATATGATTGCATAGGAAGTTTTATCTCCTTGTAAGACACTTGCACTAACAAATGAGGGAATTTCATTTTATAGGGAATTTTTTTTTAAAAAAAAAAAACTAAAAAATTGTGTAGGCGCCACAAGTTTTTCGTCAAGTCCCATTGTTTGGCAGATTATCATCCATATGAGCCAACTGTAGGACCATTGAAAATTTTCTTTAAAGTTGAGCAGAAGTTTTCGCCCTAAGTTAAGTATTCTTAAAGTAAATTTTGGATTAAGCAAGTTTTATCAGCTAGATTGAATTAAAAAAGTTTTGGCTAACATTTATGATTTATAAAATAATTTTTGAAACAGTTTAATGTAAAACAACATTGAAACTATAAATTATAGTGTTTAACAAAATAGCAGTGAAAAAATTTATTTTGACACAAATTCAATTTCTTAAAAAAAATTAATCCTTTTTAAGAGTTTTTGACAAAAACTATTTTGTAAACTTTCCCAACGAGATATATATGGTTGGTTCCACTTATTAGCTGGTGGAACAAAAAAACTTGGTTCCACATAACATGATAAATTCCAGCTTATTTAATCCACTTTAAGTGGATTTTGGAGACCATTTTTTATTTTATAAATAAAAAATTGGATATCTCATTCGATTAAAATTTTAAAATGCTTCAATTTTGATATGATTCCAAGTTTTCTGTACTCCTGTTTCTTCTGTTGATGAATTTTATTTACTAATTGAAATTGGACTTTTGAATATAAATATAAAATAAATTTTTTTCTCAAATTATTGGAAATGATCATGATCCATATACAAATATTATATGAGGGTGGGTCTGCCGAAGATCACGTTGTAAGATGACGGCTGCCTAACGACCAAGAAAGTGACCTGTACGGTGGTTGCTTGTGGAGCCGTTCTCGCGGTTACTGGGAGAACTATGCTGCCCTCAATAAACACCGGGGCCCTCGAGAAACCATAGAGCGGGGTGGAAACTGGCCCTAGCTGGGCATCTCCCAACTGCATTTGCTGGAACGCGTCATAGAACAGGATGTCGGCCGAACTCCTGTTGTCGACCAGGACGCGTCTGACTTCGTGGTTGGCCACGAGAAGGGAGATGACCATGGCATCGTCATGCAGAGTCTGGACACCCTCTACATCTTCGTTTGTGAAAGTGATGGCCTTGTTCGCCTTCCTTCGTTTGTGGGGTCCGGTGACCGAGGCCACCGACAGGGCGTACGTTTTTTCGCAGTGTATTGAGGTGCCCCTTGCCCATGTTGACTTTAAACCGGTTCTCATTTTTTAAAATTTGTTAATTTTTTTAGTTAAATTAAATTAATCCCAATAAAATTTATTAAATAACAATTAAAATACCAATTGATAGGTAGTTTGATTTAATTTGATTAACTTTTTTTATTAATTTTTAAAATAAACACAGACTTAAAATTGACTTTAAACTCACCCAAACATATACTTCATATGTTGAGTGCTCACCATTATGCCTCAGCTCAACTCTACGAGGGCTTTGGTGTCATTCATTTGATTATGGATACAAGTATCATTGACCAGCTTAGCGTACACTACAATTGACAAAACATTTGAAGTGACCCAAGACATGTATTCTAGATATATCCAAGAATTTGAGTAACAAAGTGTTGATGCTAAAAATATGTTGCTGGATAAAGAGATTTGGTTACTGGATTTGCACAAAATAAACGGGCAATGGTGATCTAAAAAGTTACTGGAGGGAGAGAGAGTAGTGCCTCCGGATACTTTCTGATGCTTCAATTAGTTCTTTAAATTTCTGAAAGAGAGAGAGAGGGAGAGCAATGATGGTGTGTAAGGAATGAAAAATGAGAGTTGTTATTTACGCGTACCTTAAGAGCCATATATATAGCCTGTGAAGGAATCAATTTACTTATTTGTAATCATTTGCTTTGTAGAGAGAGACGACGTGATCTCTAGAATATTGCGTATGAGTAATTGAGCCTTGGTGCGTAGGAGGACAGAGGGCTTTAACAACCTCGTGGTGGAATTATCCTCGTGCCCTTTGTCAGGTGTCATCATCTGGTTGCATGATTTCTAAATGGCCTTTCTGCCCTTCATCATTCACCACGTATATTGATGTTATTAGAGGGTAAATTTCACCTGCATTAGATGCCCCCCACTTCCATAAGTGCGTTCATGTGCTTGAGGAAGTAAGAATAATAGAGTTTTCATCGTGATTTTAGGTTGGTTTCTTGTCTAGTTTGGGGTTTTAAAATGCTTGGTCTCTGGTTGTCAAATACTTGTACTTGGAGACTTGAGTCCTAGCATATGATGATCAATTGAAATGCTCGAACTTGGAGACTTGGGCCTAGGCATATGATGATCAATCGAAACTCTCAGACTTGGAGACTAGGGTCCGAGCATATGATATTCAATCGAAATGCTCGGACTTGGAGACTTGGGTTCAAGCATATGATGCTCAATCGAAATGCTCGGACTTGGAGATTTGGATCTGAGCGTATGATGCTCAATCAAAATGCTCAGACTTAGAGACTTGGATCCGAGTGTATGATGCTCAATCGAAATGCTCAGACTTGGAGACTTGGGTCCGAGCCTCAATCAAAATGCTCAGACTTAGAGACTTGGATCCGAGTGTATGATGCTCAATCGAAATGCTCAGACTTGGAGACTTGGGTCCGAGCATATGATGCTCAATCGAAATACTCGGACTTGGATACTTGGGTCCGAGCATATGATGCTAAATCGAAATGCTTGGACTTGGAGACTTGGGTTTGAGCGTATAATGCTCAATCGAAATGCTCGAACTTGGAGACTTGGGTCTGAGCGTATGATGCTCAATCAAAATGCTCGAACTTGGAGACTTAGGTCCGAGTGTATGATGCTCAATTGAAATGTTCAGACTTGGAGACCTGGGTCCAAGCATATGATGCTCAATCGAATGCTCAGATTTGGAGACTTGGGTGCGAATATATGATGCTCAATCAAAATACTCGGAGTTGGAGACTTGGATCCGAGCATATGATGCTCAATCGAAATGCTCAGTCCTGGAGACTTAAGTCTAATGATATGATGCTCAATCGAAATGCTCGGACTTAGAGACTTGGGTCCAAGCATATGATGCTCAATCGAAATGGTCAGACTTAGAGACTTGGATTTGAGCATATGATATCCAATAGAAATGCTCGGTCTTAGAGACTTAGGTCTGAGTATATGATGCTCAATTGAAATGCTCGGACTAGGAGACTTGGGTCTGAGCATATCATGCTCAATAGAAATGCTCGGACTTGGAGACTTGAATCCGAGCATATGATGCTCAATCAAAATGCTCGGTCTTGGAGACTTGGGTTCGGGTATATGATGCTCATTCAAATTGCTCAGACTTGGAGACTTGGATTCGAGCATATGTTGCTTAATCGAAATGCTCGGACTTGAAAACTTAGGTTCAATCGTATGATACTTAATCGAAATGCTCGGACTTTGAGACTTGGATTCAAGTATATGATGCTCAATTGAAATACTCGAACTTAGACAGCTTTAATCTTAGTTCCGAAAGAATTTGACTTATTTATTTTTTGAGTAACTATGGGTATGGGCTTTGGACTTGAACCATGGGCTTACGTTATGGGCTTTGGACTTATTTGGCTTTTTGGGCTTTATTACTTTGGAGTAGGGCTCGTATTTATTTGGGCCCATGAATGGTTTTATGTTTTGTGGTAGGGTTTTTAGGCTCAGGAGAACATCTTCTAAAAGCATTTATTGATGGCGTGTTGTACCGTTGTCTTGGGTGACAAAATGATGGCGCACATACTCGATTATACGAAACGTTCTGAATTTTTACAGTTGTATGTGAGTTAATTTCCCTCGTAGGCTATGTCTGGATTTTTATAAAGGGTGAGAGTTTCTTCTCATTTCTTCACTTCACCCATTTCTGCTCAAGAGAGAAAGTTGAGAGCACTTGGAGTCTTTAGTGATCAAGGAGAGGTTGATTTCCTGAGGAAAGCTCGGATATTTGGAGTTTTTCAGAGTTTGAAGAGCGTCTGGATTTTGCGGAGCATACAGAGCTATTCATTTTCTTTAGATTCATACAACCGGTGAGTTGTTTCTTCTCTCATCATGTCTTCTATAGGTAGACTTAGTAATAGTGGTAGCAAAAGTAGAAACTATGATGAGGGTAGGAGTAGTGAGGAGTTGTCAAAAGAGTAATGATGCCATAGGCTTAGACTGTCTTTTGAGCGACGGAGAGGCCTCAGGAGAAAATGATCTTCAGGAGGGTCCCCTTATAGTAGTACCTTATAAAGAGGAAGATGATTCTTCTTATTCTTCCTCAGAAGATTATAACGTCCTTTCAGAATTATGAGGGGACATAAGAATGGAGGAACAGATACAGTGGTCATACGGGGAAAATTTCGTGTCAAACAAGTTAAATGATGAAGCTCTTCAGGCCCTTAGGCTCGATTTTAGGATTCCCGAGGAATTTGTACTTAGGAATACTGAGGTAAGGGAAAGAGTTTGTGATAATCTTCGAAAAGGGGATTCGTATGAGATATGTTTCTATGTCCAACACTTGAAGGCTGAGCTCAGGTTCCCTCTTCATCCCTTCTTCTACTTTGTCTTGAGATATTTTGATATAGGTCTATGTCAGCTAGTACCAAACTCCATGTGTTTGATTATGGCGTTCATATATGTATTTATGAAGGAGAAAGAGTTCATGAATATTAACATTTTCAAGGCCCATTTTCAAATTAGTAAGCACAATCATTATGGTTAGGTGGTGATAAGTTATAGGTCAAAGAAAGGGTTTTTGAAGAAGAAACAATCCTCCATTAAACAATGAAAAAATACCTTTTTTTTTCATTTAAAGTGATAAGGACTTTAAAGTTTCGCAGACGTGGAGTATGGATCGCATGAGGAAGTGTAAAAAGCTGAACCTTTTGAGTAGCGAGCAAGAAATAGTGAATTGCATGATATTCGTGCCTATAGATGTTGACATCTTGTACGATAATGAAAAGTTAGCGAAGCTTGGTCTCAGTGGGTACCTTTCGGAAGTTATCCCCTTCCTTTCGGAAGTAATCCCTTTACAATAAATGTTGTAAAGTAAATGGTAGAGAGACAACAAATGAAAGCTTATACAACTGAATAATGTCTCTCTTTCAAAATAAAGCTTGAAGAATGGCTCAACATGAATATTTCAAAGCTTTTTTGAGTTTCAATTAATGAATGACTTGATTATGTGTGTTCTTCTCTTTTTGAATGTCTTCTCCTCCTTATAGAATGATCAATAGAGTGGGTTTATATAACCATGTATTAATATGGTCGTTAGACTTTAATTTGAAATGATTGTAGCTTTAAAAGCTCAGATTTTGAGTCTCAACGGTCATATTTTTTGAACTACCAATCGATTGGGTCTTGATACTAGTCGACTGGGTCTACTTAAAAAATCTCATTTTTAAGGCAATAGTGGTACCAGTCGACTGGGTTGATCTTATCAGTCGACTGGGGACTGTTTGTCCATTTTACTACTCGACTGGTATGTTTCATCCAGTCGACTGGGGATTCACTGTCTATTTTCCAGTCTTCTGGTATGTTTCACCCAATCGACTGGGGACTGTTTGTCCCATATACCAGTCTTCCGGTATATATACCCAGTCGACTGGGTTGTCTTCCAACCCAGTTTTTCTGTTTCAAAAAGTGTTTTAACTTAAATTGTTTGATTAAAAAGTTCTGTTTAAAAAACCTTTTGTGTGCGAACCATTGGACAAGATTTTCAATGTACAAATGAGACTTACACTTTGTTTTAATAACTTAGACCTATACTAGTGATAAGGATTCATAATATCTATATGTTTGTTATATTTCCTCATGTTTTAAAGGTTATAAATGCTTAAATCTTGGATTTTGATTATGTTTCGTATTTTGTGGAGTAGATTGAGGAGTTAAATCAAATTAAATTCAAAATCAAGAGATTTGGACAGGAAAAATCGGAGCTAAAAAAGATATACATTCCAGAAGCGGTTTTTGCTTAAAGCGTGGGCACGTCCTGTTTTCCCAGAATGTTCACAGAAGCAGTCAGCAGATAAAGCGTGAGCGCGCCTTACTGGATCTGAGAATCTGACCTAGGGTTACGAATTTTTTGGAGAAAAAAGGATATGTATGATAGCTGGAAAGATTTAGTTACCTATTCTTATCTTTAGGAAAGTATTTGTCAAGACTCCCTATTAAGGTTTAGAAGAAGGGAAAGATCCAAATTTAAATTGTAGTGTCCAATCGTCAAGGGACTCTTTCTCTTGTTTAAAAAAGAAAATTTAAATTGAAGACTTTGGAGCCTATATGAAGACTTTGGAGCCTATATAAAGGGAAGGAAGAAACCCTAATTAAGGGGGAGACAGCTTGCTGCCCTAGAGACACAGATTATTCCCAAGAAAAATTTGTCTTCTCTTTTCTTTAGGCGTTCTTTTAATTATGAGTAGCTAAATACTTTTCTTCCAGCTGAAGGATAATTGAAGTTTTGGTTCTTCAAGAATTGTGAGATCTAAATAATTTTCATTGTTTTTTTTATTTCTTCACTATTTATATATCTTCTATATTTATTAAAAATTATTGTCTTGATTGATTGATGCAAAGGGCCCATTGTTCAATTATCAGGTTAATAAATTGCCATTTAGAACTTTAAATCCGTAATTTTTTAAATGTTCTAATATTAATGGTAAAATAACATAGTTGATTATAGAGAGATTTTCGATTTATGTTATGAAGATATATAATCTAGTCTAAATGAATCGAGCTTGTATATTTGTTGGCTAGAATTGGTAGTCTCTCTAATTATTAATGCCGTCGATAGATTAAATCCTAAGAGCTTGTTTAGGGTTGTTTATTAACAAGAGAAGTAATCAAAGAGCTTGTTTTGGTTATCAAGAAAGTAAGGAGAGATAGGTTGTTAGAGCTTGTTAATAACCATAACCAATTTAGTGAATAATAGAAGATTTTATCCTTGTATCTGTGATTAATTCTCTGAACCAATTTTGAAATTATACCTTTTGTTGGATATTTGCTTGCTATTGATTTCTCCTTAGTTTTTAGTTGATCATAATTACTTTCTCTTTTATTTCACTTCGAAATTTCAAACTCCTCTTTTTGTTTGCTTTAATTTTCATTAAAATAAATCTAATCAATCTTTGTGGATACGACCTTACTCATCACTGTTACAATTTGTATCTCTTGAGAGTGAGAATTTTATTATTTGTTAGATTCGACACCCACCAAATTTTTGGTGCCGTTGCCGGGGATTGGTATTAATTAGATTTATTTTATTGCTTCGTTCTTCTCGTGCAGGTGAACTCTAATACGATCCTGAGATTGAGAAGACGGCTCGGAAGTTGAGGAAGGAAGCTAAATTGCGTGACAAACAAGCATCTTTATCCTCTCCCCTCGGATTTAATTTAGTACCTGACTTGGTTGATTCATCTAGTGATTCTGAAATAGAAGAAGCAATGGTCTTGAGAATGAAGATCCTCACAAGCATCTGAAGGAATTCCACGTGGTGCGTTCAAGCATGAAACTGCAAGGAGTGACCGAAGAACAAATCAAATTACGTGCTTTTAAATTCTTACTGACTGAAAAAGCAAAGGATTGGTTATTTTATTTTCCCCCTGGCTCTATAACCACATGGATGGAGATGGTGGGATTGTTTCTTGATAAATTTTTCCCTGTATCACGAGCTGCTGGCATTAAAAGGGAGATATATGGAATAAAACAGAAAGATACAAAGACCCTTCATGAATATTGGGAAAGATTTAAGCAACTCTGTGTAAGTTGCCCACAACATGGAATTTCTGAACAGCTCCTCATTCAATATTTCTACGAAGGGCTCCTACCCATGGAAAGGAAGATGATGGATGCAGCGAGTGGAGGTGCCATAGTGAACAAAACTCCTCATGACACTAGAGATTTGATCTCCATCATGACTGCTAACTCACAACAATTTGGATTCAAGCAAGGCACATCTCCAATAAGGGTGAATGAGGTAAGTATATTTTCCCTTGAAAATCAAATATCCAATCTAACTTCTATTGTTCAATAGTTAGCTATAGGAAATATGCAACATGTGAAAGCTTGTGGGATTTGTGCTACCATCGGTCATCCAACTGACATGTGCCTTACACTTCGAGATGATTCCTATGAGCATGCCAATGTAACTGGAGGATTTCCAGGCCCACCACAAAGGAAATACGATCCCTATTCAAATACCTACAACCTAGGATGGAGGGATCATCCCAATTTCAGCTATGAAGCAAGACCACCATTCCAACACTTTCAGCATAGACCACCTGCTCCACCACCACAACAAACTTCCATAAGTTCAGGTATGTCTCTAGAAGAAATTATTAAATCACTTGCAACTAACACGCAAAAATTTCAATAGGAGACAAGAACAAGCATTCAGCAATTGGAGAATCAAATGAGTCAACTGGTATCTTCTATGAAAAGAATGGAATCTCAAGGTAAATTGCCCTCACAAACTGTAGTTAACCCAAAACAAAATGCTAGTGCAGTTACCTTGAGAAGCGGGAAAGAGTTGAAGGAACCCAGTAAGGCAGCACGTGGAGAAGAAATTGAAAAAGAAATAGTTGCTCCTCAACCTCAAACTGACCAGCCTAGAGGACTCAATAGTGAACAACCAAAGACGACAAATCCTCCTTTTCCTATTAGATTGACTAAATCCAAGAAGGAAGAGGAAGAGAAGGAAATTCTTGAAACTTTTCGCAAGGTTGAGGTAAATATTCCCTTGATGCAATTAAACAAGTGCCTCGATATGCTAAATTTCTTAAGGAGTTGTGCACCAACAAGAGGAAGTTGAAAGGTAATGAAAAGATAAGTATGGGGGAAAATGTTTCAACCATCCTCCAGAAAAAATTACCTCCAAAATGCAAGGACCCAGGTATGTTTACTATCCCTTGCAAACTAGTTGATGCTAGGATTGAGAAAGCAATGCTAGATCTAGGAGCTTCAATAAATGTCATGCCTCTCTCTATTTATTCATCTTTGAATATTGGTCCATTAAAAGAAACAGGTGTGATTATTCAACTTGCTGATAGATCTAATGTATATCCTGAATGAGTCTTGGAGGATGTCTTAGTACAAGTTAATGGGTTGGTCTTTCCTACTGATTTTTATGTTCTTGACATGGAAGAAGATGACTCTTCTAATTCAACACTAATGTTATTAGGAAGGCCATTTCTAAAAACATCTAGGACGAAAATTGATGTGCATGATGGTACACTCACAATGGAATTTGATTGTGAAATTATTAAATTCAATAATTATAACGCCATGAGGTACCCTAATGATGTGTCTTATGTTTTTGTTATGGATGTTATTGATCCGTTGGCGTAGGAAATCTTTGATCTAATTGATGATGATAAGCTAAAAGTTACACTTAGCAGGCATTTCACTCTTGAAGGCCTACAGAAGATCTTGAAGAAGTTTGTGTTGGAGTCCGACTTGCAAGATGCAATCTACGAAGTGGAATCACTTAAACCTGTAAGGTATGATGTGTCTTACATTGAGTTCCCTCTTTCTCACACAAAACTTCTTCCTTCTATTATGTAGACACCAAAATTGGAATTGAAACCTTTACCAGATCATCTGAAATATGCATTTTTGGGAGAAGAAGAAACTCTTTCGGTGATAATCTCAAACAAACTCTCCATATTAGAGGAAGAAAAGTTGAGTCGGATGCTTAGAGAGTATAAAGAGGCTATTGGCTGGACTATAGCTGACATTAAGGGATTGAGCCCTTCCACATGCATGCATATGATACTATTAGAGAAAGATTGTAAGCTTTTTAGAGAAGCCTAACGCCGACTGAATCCACCAATGATGGAAGTGGTAAAGAAAGAAATTTTGAAACTTTTCTATGTAGGTATGATTTATCCAATTTCAGACAGTAAATAAGTAAGTCTGGTTCAAGTTGTGCCAAAGAAAACAGGTATAACAATAATAAAAAATCATGATGGTGAGTTGGTGCCCACTCGAATTCAAAACGGGTGGCGGGTTTGTATAGATTATAGGAAGTTAAATGCATCAACTAGAAAAGATCACTTTCCTTTTCTATTTATTGATCAAATGCTTGAACGTTTGGCTGGTCGTACTCATTATTGTTGTCTTGATGGTTATTCAGGTTTTCATCAAATCCAAGTCGCACCGGAGGACCAAGAAAAAACCACCTTCACATGCCCGTTTGACACTTTTGTATACCGACGAATGCCATTTGGACTTTGCAACGCTCTTGCGACATTTCAAAGGTGTATGGTTAGTATATTTTCAGAGTACATAGAAAACATCATAGAGGTATTTATGGATGACTTTACAGTCTATGGTGATTCTTTCGATACTTGTTTAACTAACCTTACAAAAGTGCTTAAAAGATGCATAGAAACGAACATTGTTCTGAATTATGAAAAGTGTCACTTTATGGTTGATCAAGGTATTATTCTAGGCCATATTGTATCTTCTAAGGGAATTGAAGTTGATAAAGCTAAGATAGAAATTATCAAATCTTTGCCTTACCCTACAAGTGTGCAGGAAATTCGCTCTTTTCTTGGACATGCAGGATTTTATCAACGCTTTATCAAGGATTTTTCCAAGATCACTCAACCTTTATGTAGGTTATTGCAAAAAGATGTGGTGTTCGAATTTGATGAGGTGTGCAAAGGTGCATTTAATAAGTTGAAGGATATACAATTATCTGGCCACCGAATTGGGATCTTCCGTTCGAAATCATGTGTGACGCAAGCAATCATGCAGTTGGTGCCGTTCTTGGACAACAAGTTGGACGAATTTCTCATGCCATCTACTATGCTTCAAGAACACTTGATAGTGCGCAGAGGAACTATTCAACGACGGAAAAAGAACTTCTAGCTATTGTTTTTGCTTTAGAAAAATTCTGTCCATATTTACTTGGCACTAAAGTAATTGTTTATTCTGATCATGCAGTTCTCAAGTATTTGCTGTCAAAGAAGGAGGCAAAACCCAGACTCATTCAGTGGATACTTTTGCTACAAGAGTTCAATTTGGAGATACGCGATAAAAAAGGTGCAGAGAATTTGGTCACCGATCATCTCAGTAGATTACCCACAAATGAAGAACCATCACCATTACAAGATGACTTTCTAGATGAGTATCTATTTTCTATTGAAAAGTCAATCCCCTGGTATGCTGATATTGTTAATTATCTAGTTACTAGAAAACTGCCAGATAATTTGTCTAGAGCTCAAAGAGATAAAATCAAAAGTGATGCTAAATATTATGTTTGGGATGATCTTTATTTGTGGAAACCTTGTTCTGATCAAATTATTCGAAGGTGCGTCTCTCAGCAAGAAACTCCTTCCATTTTGAAAATTTTTCATTCATATGCATGCGGAGGACACTTTTGTCCCAAAAGAACAGCTCGTAAGGTGTTAAAATGTGGATTGTTTTGGCCTACTTTGTTTCATGATTCATATGTGTTTTGTAAAGCATGTGAATAGTGTCAGAAAATTGGAAATTTAGGGCACAGAGTCCAAATGCCACTCACCCCTATTATTGTTTGTGAAATATTTGATGTGTGGGGTATTGATTTCATGGGCCTTTTTCCTTCTTCTCATGGTAATGTTTACATCATTCTTGTTGTGGATTATGTTTCAAAATGGGTAGAAGCTAAGGCTACTCGGACTGACGATGCTAAAGTTGTTGTAGATTTTGTCAAATCTCATATTTTTGTCAGGTTCGGCACACCAAGAGCTATAATCAGTGATCGTGGGACTCATTTTTGCAACAGAGTAGTAGAGGCTTTATTCAAGAAATATAATGTTACCTACCGCATCTCCACTGCTTACCATCCGCAAACAAATGGGCAAGTTAAAGTATCCACTAGAAAGATCAAGTCCATACTCAAGAAAACTGTCAACCCAAATAGGAAGGATTGGAGTATGTGGCTTGATGATGCACTATGGGCCTACCGAACAGCCTACAAGACCCCCATAGGTATGTCTCCTTACCATTTGGTATTTGGCAAACCATGTCATCTCCTAGTCGAACTAGAACACAAGGTATATTGGGCTGTTAAGCATTGCAACATGGGAATGGATTAATCAGGCGAACAAAGGAAATTACAATTGCAAGAGTTGGAGGAAATCCGCAATGATGCCTATGAAAGCTTGAGAATATACAAAGAAAAGACCAAAGCCTTTCATGATCAATTGATTTCTAGGAAAAAATTTTCTATTAGTTAGAAAGTTTTACTTTATCACTCTAGACTGAAGTTATTTCCTGGTAAATTGTGTTCTAGATGGGTAGGTCCTTTTATTGTTACTAATGTATTTCCTTATGGTGCAGTTGAAATACAAAGTTCGGATACAGGTAAAACTTTTAAGGTCAATGGTCATCGTTTGAAACCTTTTTATGAAGGTTTTTAAGTGTATAATGTTGATCAAATTATTTTGGAATGTCTGACTTATGGCGATTAAGAGGTGGCAACGTTTAGCCAAAGACGTTAAAGAACGGTGCTTTTGGGAGGCAACCCAAATTTTTGTCTTACTTTCCTTGTTTTCTTTATTTTATTCCTTTTTCTTTTATTTAGATTATTTTAGTTTTTTATCTCATGTTTCGAAGTGCATCTGATTTTCTTTCCAATTTATTTGGCAGGAGATGATTTTCGTAACCTGTGGGCACGCCTTATGGAAAATCTTGAATCCTGGAATTGGGCAACAAACCAGAAGAAATCTTTGAATACAACATGCCCACGCCTTATTCCAATTGCTCTCCTGCCGCCTCCTTCACCTACCCGCCCAACCCCGCGCCAGACCACCTGTACTGCATCACCAATGGTGAGGGCAAAATGGCGAGCTTCACTGTGTGCGCCACCCGTGCATAGTGCTCGTTATTTCCAGTGCGACACTAGGCACCGATCATCCAGCACCACCAGGCGCACACCCACACACTATCGCAGCCAGACGTGCGCGATCGCCCAGCCCCGCACCACCTTAAAACCACTGAGTACCACCCCAATCCACCCCTGCACCTCGTCCAACCCCGCGTGAGCAAAACAGCTCTTGGACGCCCACCACACAGCACTCCACCGATCCACTTCTATCTCTATTCCTCACGCCATGGGAAAGAGAAAGATTGCTCAAAGCCAATTGAACACATAGTAAGGAACCCCTCCAGTGTGTACAAGAGCCAGAATTGGGAAAGGGAAGCACATTCTTCCACCTTCAGAATTAGATTTGAAAGGACATTTGACGTTCAATAAAAAGAAAGATAAGACAAGGTATCAGGACATCTGTAGGCAGTCAATAATCCCTTGTAAGTATATTCATCACCCTACAATGGAAGCTTTGGATATCTCTACTACTGTGTTTGAGCTCATTGACAATATAGGGTGGTAAACTTACTTTTTCATTACTTGCCCGAAATTTATTGAACTAGTCAGATAATTTTACACTACTTTTGAGTTCAACAAGCCTAATAATTTCACACTTCACAGCCCATAAGTAGTCATGTTTAGATTAATGGGAAAAGAATTTAAGCTCTCAATCACTGAATTCAACATTACCTTTGGATTTATCTCTGAAGAATATGCTAAGTCTGATGAATATTTGAACAGTTCTTATGATTTTAGTGAGGCCTTTGAACCAGTTAGATTGTATAACACTCTGTCCACTGCTGATCACTATGACCCAAGTAAATCCAAAGATACCTACCTCCGTGATTCTGTCTTGAAATAGATTCATAGGTTTCTTGCCTTCATTTTTTCGGGTAGGAAGGATTCTACTGCTGTGTTGTCAAAAGCTGAAGGTGCATGCAAAACAAAATCAAAGTGAATCTTGGGTGTTGGTTAGCTTCATAATTTGCTGGTGTCCTTAAAAACAAGCGTCCTTTGATTTTAGGTTCATTAATCACCCACTTAGCTGTTCATGAAAAATTGATTGATCTTGAGAATAATGATCTTCATGTTGTTTATAAGATGTTGCCCTTGGACTTATATTGTTTGGAGGGGATGGGGTTAGTTGGAAGCAAAGAGGGTATCTTCTATTTTTATCCACCAGGACCCGTTCTGACACGACCACAACGCAAGCTCCTTGACGCCAACGATGATGACGAGGTCGAAGAATCTACAGACTTGCCTTCCACGTCCACTGCATCTTCCCAAGGACAATTTGGCGATCAGCTTGCGAGACTTGGAGACCAAGTTGCCAGATTGGACAGAAACATGACAGCTTTCTTTGCTTAGATGAGATTCACACCACCTTCACCCCCAAGCACGTGACTGATATCCTGGTTGATACTCAACATTTTCAGGGGAGTTTTTTACTTACTCTTGTTCTTTTATAGTTTTTGAGTATCTATTTTTGATACATTGAGGACAATGTATGTATTAAGTGTGGGGGAGGGTCTTTGACATATGAATTTGATATTGCTTTGAACTTCACTTTTAGCTCCATTTTAATCAATTTTTGGGTCATTTTTCAAGAAAATTTTAAAAAATCCAAGTGATACTTTAGTTATTGTTTGTGATCATTCTCTTTTAAATTCTAGATTCTGTCGATGCTTGTCTTAAATGATTTGGATTATTGTGAATTATTAAGATAAATTGAGGCGTAATAAGGGATTAGCATGAATGGTTGACTTTTTATTTACTACACAGTGATTAATTGCTCTTGATAATTAATTAAATGAAAAATGTGTGGGATCTAATGCACATGACCCTTTTTGTGCGCTTTTGAGCCAATGAGCATTCATATTATATTATGCTCCATTTTCTTAATTGAGTGATTGTCATACATAGTTGATTTTTCTAGAACTTGCTTTGTTATGCATGTTAGGAGACTACATTGTTGAATTTGATGCATTGAATTAATAAGGGCATTTAGGTGGAGCCATTTAGCTTTCTTAAAAAGCCTACCTTGATTTTTACCTTAGAAAGCCAATTTTGAACCTTGGCATTTTTGTTGGAAGTTAACCATGGTATAAGCAATGTCAACCCATTCTTTTGTCGATTTCCCTCTTTTGAACCTTGAATTAAAGGATCGTACTAGCTTGTTCACATGAAGCTTCAAATTATCTTTGAAAGGATTGAAAGATGCTGGGAATAAAGTGATTCAAGTTACAAGTGCTTTGGTTCTTCAAAAAAAAAAAAAAAAAAAAATAGGCGGCCAGAAAGAGAGAAAAGTTGTGCAATTTCAATTGTTTGGAAGTGAATTGATTGAAGAAAACATTTGATGTTATTGAGTTGTGCTTTGTGTGGAGAAGTTGGTATAGTTCCTTTGATAAAAGTACCTAAAAATTCCTTCTCACCACACCTTACCTAAGCCCCGTTACAACCTATTTAAGACCCTTAGATTCTTTGCATTCAATTCAATCCATTGATGATAAAGATGTGATATATTAGCAAGCTTATGGTAAAGATCTTCTATGTTTTGACTTGAGAGTTCATTGATACCCTAAACACTTTGAGCATATCGAGTGAATCCAATGAGAGGGTGTTAGATCCTATTGCATTTTGATTTCGAGAAGATAATTGAGGTGATTGTTCATGGGTGTGGTTTATAAGAATTTACTCTATGAAATTGTTTGTTTCTTATTTGTCCTTAGATTTAAATCTTTAAGGCATGATAATTTGGATATAGAGGATGAGTAAAGGTAGAAGAAGGAACGATGATGAGAAAAGGTGACGAACTTGAGCTATTGAATGCTTGAGGACAAGCATTGTTTAAATGTGGGGGAATTTGATAAGGATTCATAATATCTATATGTTTGTTATATTTCCTCATGTTTTAATGGTTATAAATGCTTAAATCTTGGATTTTGATTATGTTTCGTATTTTGTGGAGTAGATTGAGGAGTTAAATCAAATTGAATTCAAAATCAAGAGATTTGGAGAGGAAAAATCGGAGCTAAAAAAGATATATATTCCAGAAGCAGTTTTTTCTTAAAGCGTGGGCACGTCTTGTTTTCCCATAATGTTCACAGAAGTAGTCAGCAAATAAAGCGTGAGCGCGCCTTACTGGATCCGAGGATCTGACCTAGGGTTACGAATTTGTTGGAGAAAAAAAGGATATGTATGATTGCTGGAAAGATTTAGTTACCCATTCTTATCTTTAGGAAAGTATTTGCCAAGACTCTCTATTAAGGTTTAGAAGAAGGGAAAGATCCAAATTTAAATTGTAGTGTCTCTATCATCAAGGGACTTTTTCTCTTGCTTAAAAAATGAAATTTAAATTGAAGACTTTGGAGCCTATATAAAGGGAAGGGAGAAACTCTAATTAAAGGGGAGACAGCTTGCTGCCCTAGAGACACAAATTATTCCCAAGAAAAATTTGTCTTCTCTTTTCTTTAGGCGTTCTTTTAATTTTGAGTAGCTAAATATTTTCTTCCAGCTGAAGGATAATTGAAGTTTTGGTTCTTCAAGAATTGTGAGATTTAATTAATTTTCATTGCTCTTTTATTTCTTCACTATTTATATATTTTCTATATTTATTAAAAATTATTGTCTTGATTGATTGATGCAAAGGGCCCGTTGTTCAATTATCAGGTTAATAAATTGTCATTTACAACTTTAAATCCGTAATTGTTTAAATGTTCTAATATTAGTGGTAAAATAACATAGTTGATTATAGAGAGATTTTCGATTTATGTTATGAAGATATATAATCTAGTCTAAATGAATCGAGCTTGTGTATTTGTTGGCTAGAATTGGTAGTCTCTCTAATTATTAATGCTGTCGATAGATTAAATCCTAAGAGCTTGTTTAGGGTTGTTTATTAACAAGGGAAGTAATCAAAGAGCTTGTTTTGGTTATCGAGAAAGTAAGGAGAGATAGGTTGTTAGAGCTTGTTAATAACCATAACCAATTTAGTGAAGAATAGAAGATTTTATCCTTGTATCTGTGATCAATTCTCTGAACCAATTCTGAAATTATACTGATGCGATGAAATTGACACTAGCAAGTGCACTAATCGTTCAAGTAATAAAATGGTGAGTAAATATCGTTCCCAATGAGGACTGAGCAAATACTATAGAAATTATGACTCAACTCTTGCTGTTATTTGAGCAAATGAGTAATTGTAGGAGAAAAGTTTACTAGCAATTAACTAAAAACAGAAGCAATAATAATTAACGGAAGATTTGCAAACTTTGGAATGAAGACTCTTATGAACTAACGTGCTAAGGACTTGACTTCACCTAAACCATAATTGACAAGAGTTTTGAATTGACAAGTTTCACTTACTATGTTTTTCAAGATGGTAGAATCCCCAATCAATTGGTTATTCTTATTCCAGGTCTAACCACAATCTCAAGAATCATCAACTTCAAATATCCATATTCCATGTCTATTCTATATTGATTCAAATTAAGAAGCATTAAGTGTTTTTGGATTCCTTTCAGTTAAATCTCCCTATTCGGTTACGATTTAAGCGGACCACACGAACTTCCTAGAATCCCTATTCGGTTACTCCTATTCCATTCATGGCATGTTTTACCCTGGCCTTTGCATAAATAACAATCCAATATCATATTTATTAGTTCAACCATTCATAAAAGCATGGCTTCTCTATTCGACACATCACCATGCCTAAAGAAGGAATCAAAATAATAAAAAGCATTAAGAGCAATAAAACACACTTTTTGAAAAACACATTAAATTCCACTTGTCCAAACAACAACTCAAGATAAAGGTTTAGGATCCGTCTATCCTTAACACAAAAATATCTACTCCATAATAATATTCAAACAACCCATGTTCATATTATAAAACATCAACATAGCTAGATAAGAATAATACAAAACCGGAGAAGAATGATTTAAAAGCTTGATGCGTAGCCTCCCGGAGTGTCTCCAACTCTCCTTTTGCGTCTCTTCTCCTCCAAATTCAGTTTTCTTCTTCTATGGCCACCCCCTTCTTGTTTAGCTAGGGTTTCAATTTATAATTTTCAGAATCCGCGGGTTGGCACTGTAGCGCCAACATCTCGGCGCTACAGCTTCAGAATGAATTCCTAACCCTAGTCTGGCGCTGCAGCTTCAACATCCCAGCACTGCAGCGCCAACTTTCTGTCCAAATCCTCTCTTTTTATCAGCTTCTAGCATGGCAGCACCAACATCTCGGCGCTGCAGCCTTGAGATTCTGTCTCCTTTGCGCATTTTGGCCTTCCAGTGCTCTCCAGTGCTCCAGCAAGTGTCTGCACAACAGATTTCCATGACTTAGCATTGATCATTCAACTAAAATAACTTTTTAGTAAAATAAGATAGACTAAACTCAAATTGCTAAAAACATTGCAACATAATTCTAATGCTTAAGATTAACACCAAAAACGTGCCTAAAAACAGTATAATAACATGATTTATTCAGAGTTATCACCCCCCCAAACTTACGTTTTTGCTAGTCCTCAAGCAAACTAGAACAAAATTCTATGCACACACAACCTAAGAGTGAGAGATGGTTTGATTAGATTTGATATAACATGCCTCAAAGATTGCATATAGATTATAACGCATGAAAACTTTCCAAATGCTGCTAATGTTTAGAATTTCAAATTTATTGCCAGCTTTATCTTACATCAAATTCTTCAAACGTGTGTGTGTGTAACACCTTTATAAACTTAATCGTTTCACCACTCTGATCGGTTTATGCAAGCAGGTAGGATAAAACCAATCTTTCAAAGTCCATAAGCTTGCTTTTCACACCACTCTCCACTAATGTAGGCCATGACAATACCCAAGATCACCAGGACTTTATTCAGCTTATAACTTTGGCTAAGGTTAAGGTATGGTAAAATATTGATTTAAGGCTCACATCACCTTAAGCACATTAACCAATAACAATTTTATTTCAAACTTTCCCTCAGTTATCATGGAATACTTCCAATGCTTTTGCTGTTGTCACATCTTCTTCTTCTTTTCTTCTTCTTTTTATTTATTTTTTTATTTTTTATGTGCTTGTACTATAGTAGCACCAGTCTTTATTTCCATGTGCATTAATGAAACCATAACATAGCATGTACACGACAATCAAACATGGCTTTGCCAGCTGCCTGTGATAGGCAGAATACAACTTGATCAAATAGTTCGTGTGGTACACTTTTTAACTTCGATCTTTCCCTTGGTCACTCTCGATGGAAAATATTTGGTACTTAACACAACCAAGTCGAAGACTGCTTTCTCTTGCTCAATCCTCTGCCACCACTTAAGAGAATAGTCCATTCATTAATCGATGTGCTTACAGGTGAAAGGTAGAGTTGTAGCAATTTTTTTTTTCTTTGAAAAAGAAATAGGTTAGATGATCGGGTGACAAAACAATAAATATCCAAGCTCAAAAGGGGAAAACTAAGGATAATCACATATCAAGGGTTGGCTAGAAAGGCTCAAACTTTCCAAACATGGCCTGGATCCTTTCTTTGGTATAGTACTACCTAGGATTTCGCCGCGAATGGTCTTCAAACAAGTTCTAGAGTCTAAGAGATCACAAGAACTACACTGCTCACATAAACATTCTCCGAAACAGCAAGACAACAAAGTGCTTAGGCGTAAGTGCTCATTGTGTTCAAAGAGTTCGATGTAAAATAAATCCAACAACAAATTCAAGCACACAGAAAAACACAACATTTTTTAAATTTTAATGGCTATAATCAAGTCAATCTGTTTCTCATCATTGGCAGAATCAAAATCAAACAACAGAAAACACTCAGATAAAACAAATAGAAAAAAAAACTAAAAACATGAGCAGCGCACAACACTCAGATAAAGTTCTCACCCCCAAACTAGAATGATACATTGTCCGCAATGTATAAAATTGGAATTATAAAGTAAGAGAAGGGAACTCCCCTGATTAGTCGGAGGCCGAATCAATCGTCTTTGTTAATATCCTCATCCTCTGGATCATTACGATTACCGGGATATGGTGGTAGTGGAGGAAGCTGCTGTGAGTCGATACCCAAATGATTGGCAACAATCCTCATCATCTGGTCATTGGTTTGAAAACAACCTACAACGTAGGATGCCTGCTGTTGACTCCATTGTCGAAGCTCATAAAGCTCCGTCTCAACCACTGTCAGACGATCAAAAAGTGATATATTCCGTTGTTGGCATGCTGGAGGAGGCTGTGAGGAAGAGGCGCCTGGGCTCGGTGCTTCTTCTATATCCATGATCCGATAGATAGCCCTGAGATCTAACGGATGCATTGGCTGTTTGATTTGTTCTCCCGCAGTCCAAGTAACGCCGCTCGATCCACAAAGAACTGTTATCAAAGATGGGAAATACAACCCCGCACTGATCGAATTTGCGCTGTATAGAATGCTGTTCTGGATAATGCGTCCCACATCAATACTCAATCCTTGGTAGATGGTGAATAAAAAGATTGCTTTATCTTTTGTGACATCACTTAAATGGGTCGTTGGAAGCAAACGAGCGCCCACAAAGTAATGCCAAGCTTTTGCAGTCCTATCCATTGCACTTGATGGAAATGAAGTCCGCTCATCACCGAACAATTTCCGTTGTGTCTCAACTTTGCAAAGAACCCGGAGTACCTCGTCGAGGTCAGGTGCGCTGGCATAAGCACTGTACTCATCTATTGGGATGGTGGGGGTGGCGAGCAATTTGTTGATTATGCCTCTGTCGAATGCCACTAATTTCGCTTTAACCATTACCTTCAGATTCGTGTGCTCTGCGGCATTTGCATAAAATTCACGCACAACCGGAATAATTGCAGCTTCTGGTGTTGTGCAGAATTGTTCCCATTTTCGAGCAGTGATGATCCTGTGAATGAGGGGGAAGTGTCCCTTGGTGATATTAAATCCCCGTTCAGGAATTGGGACTTTCTTGATTTGAGAATGCTCAAACCTCTGTTCTGCTTCCTTTCAGACAAAAAGCTCGGAATTGTAACTGGTGGAGCTAGGTCTCGTGCATTTGGGAGGAGCCGTTTAATCAAGACTTTTGTGCTTTAAATAATTACACTTCAAACTGTAGAAAATAACCAAGAGCAACACCCACTTCCACACACACCGAGATTCCTAAATAAAATTTTTTCAGTAGAACTTTCAATCCAAGTTGGGCAATTGCTTCAATCAAATGAGTCTTGAATAACCCAGCATAATAGAGTGCAAATTTAACTCATTAACACCAGAAATTTATTCAGCTACAATACCCTTCTCTCCCAACGCACAGTCCCATGAAAATTTTCAGCATAAACTTATGAAAATGCAACTTATTCATTCATACTTTCCTTAATTTTTCATCAAATCACCATGTATTATAAGCTACCCATAAACAACTCAAGTGATTTCACTTAAAAAATCTAAAGATTGGGAGTCTCAAAGTGGAGAAATCTTACTTGATTAGAAGACCTCAACAGTACTCAAAATCACTTGAGATGAGTGATTCTCGGGAAGAATAGAAGCAATCCATGGTGTAAAATGCAAAAGACCCTTGATTATGTGTTGCGATGGGAAGGAGAAGTGAAATTTTGGTGTTTTGGAGAGGGAGAGCAGCTGGAAATTGAATTTTAAGTGCCCTAACTATGGAAGGGCTGTGCATTTAAATGTCAGCTTGCAGCCTAGCGCTGCAGGTTCCCCTTTTCAGCGCTGCAGTGCTGAATTTCTGACTTGGAGAGGCGTGAGTGTAGGAACAGTGTGGGGGTGCTAGTCTTGAAGCTGCAGCACTGAAATTGTGAGGCTGCAGTGCTGGATCTCTGACCTGGACAACGTATAAATAAAAGACCTGGTGCTGCAGTGCTGAAAATGTGAGGCTACAGTGCTGGATTACTGTCCTGACTCCAAGTAGAGCTGAAAATAAACCAAAAATATACACTGTAAGGCCATAAAAATTGACAGAACAAATAAATTAAACAAAACAAAAGAATTTGAAACACACAAAATAACTTCAAAAGGCAAGAAAAACAAAAAGGAAGAACCAAAATGGTAGTTCTAATTTATAGTCCTTAGCTTGACTTTCGGATTCATGGCTCTTGGAGAACGGTGATGGACGATTGAGGGTCAAAAGTCCCCATAATGTAGTGCTTCAATCGGTGCCCGTTAACCTTGAATGTCTCCTTGTTTTTCTCGTGTTGAACCTCAACAGCACCAAAAGATGAGACACTGATCACAGTATACGGTCTAGTCCATCGAGATTTCAGTTTTCCCGGAAATAGACGAAGTTGGCTATTGTACAGAAGAACTTGTTGCCCTGGAACAAATTCTTTCCTCGAGATGTGTTGATCATGCCATTTTTTTGTTTTTTCCTTGTACAGCTTTGCATTCTCATATGCTCATAGTCGAAGTTCTTCCAATTCATCAACCTGCAACAAACGCTTTTGTCTTGCAAGGGTTATATCAAAATTCAAGAATTTGGTGGCCCAGTATGCTTTATGCTCGAGTTCAACAGGAAGGTGGCAGGCTTTACCAAAAACTAGCCTATAGGGTGACATTCCTATGGGTGTTTTGAAAGCCGTTCTATATGCCCACAAGGCATCATCTAATTTAAGAGCCCAATCTTTCCTAGAAGTATTCACAGTTTTTTCTAAAATTCGTTTCACCTCCCGATTTGAAACTTCTACCTGACCGCTTGTTTGTGCATGGTATGAGGTGCCGAGTTTGTGAGTCACTCCATATTTTCTTAACAA
Source organism: Bretschneidera sinensis (assembly GCA_023935145.1). Taxonomy (NCBI): domain Eukaryota; kingdom Viridiplantae; phylum Streptophyta; class Magnoliopsida; order Brassicales; family Akaniaceae; genus Bretschneidera; species Bretschneidera sinensis. The sequence continues at coordinate 131,618,585 of CM043697.1, forward strand.
GGTTTTAAATTGACGATTGTCAAAGTGTTTACCTCGATCACTAATTATTGTCCTAGGAGTTCCAAATCGTGTAAAGATGTTTTTCTTGAGGAATTGGAGAACTGCTTTGGCATCATTAGTGCGGGTTACTATGGCTTCTACCCATTTAGACACATAATCAACAGCAACTAGAACATACTGGTTTGACAAGGATGCAGAATAGGGTCCCATGAAATCAATGCCCCAAACGTAAAATATTTCGCAAACAAGAATATTGTTTAAAGGCATTTCATTTCGTTTAGAGATGTTACCAATTCGTTGACACCTATCACATGAGGAGACGTAAGCCTGGGCATCCTTAAACAAAGTTGGCCAATAGAAACCTGATTGCAATACCTTTGCTGCTGTTCAGTTTGCACCAAAATGTCCTCCAGCTTCTCTGTCATGGTAGTGATACAGAATATTGTTAAACTCATGCTCCAGCACACATCTACGAATTACCTGGTCTGCACACAATTTGTATAGATGCGGATCCTCCCAAAAATAATGCTTCACGTCGGACATAAATTTCTTTCTTTGTTGATAAGTGAAGCGCCCTGGGATCCAGTTTCCTATAAGGTAATTAGCGAAATCAGCAAACCATGGTGTCTCAGATACTAATAAAACAGAATCAAACGACGAAAAAGAAAATATTTTCTCATCCGAAAATTCTTCGTTGATGTTGATGTTGGTCTCTTCTAATTTTTCGAGCCTTGATTAGTGGTCTGCTACTTGATTGTCAGTCCCCTTCTTATCTTTGATTTCTAAATCAAATTCTTGAAGAAGGAGAATCCACCTCAACAATCTTGGTTTTGCGTCCTTTTTCGCTAAAAGATACCTTAAAGCTGCATGGTCAGTATAAACAGTAGCTTTTGATCCAATAAGATAGGATCGAAATTTATCAAATGCAAGTACAGCAGCTAAAAGTTTTTTCTCGGTGGTAGCGTAGTTCAGTTGGGGTCCGGTAAGAGTACGACTTACATAATAAATTGTCCTGAAAGCCTTATCTATTCTTTGACCAAGCACTGCTCCAACTGCGGTGTCACTGGCATCACACATTAATTCAAACGGGAGGCTCCAATCTGGGGCGACTACAACAGGGGCGGTCACCAATTTATCCTTTAATGTAGCAAATTCCTGCAAACAATCAGCAGAGCAGTTAAACTTCACATCTTTTACAAGAAGATTAGAAAGAGGTTTAGAGATTTTTGAAAAATCCTTAATGAATCTCCTGTAAAATCCTGCATGCCCCAGGAAACTTCTGATGGCTTTGACTGATCTGGGCCGGGTCCAATCATCCAAATATATTCGGTACCCTTTTTCACCCCTTGTGGGTAGGGACCTATCGTCCTCACACATCACTCCCCCCTCAATAACATACCGTAAATTTCAATGCATGATATGAAATGAAATAAAGTGATGAACATAATCAAATTCTCAACAATCCATACAATCACACAACATTCAGCACAAAGGTTTTGAAATCACTATCTCATCATTAATATATAATTTACTTATCTTACCACATAGTTATAAATATAATTATTATATCTAAATAGCGAATTACAACTCTTATGCAACCTTATTGTTTTGGTTTCCCCACTAACATTCATGCTTACCAAGAGTAGGGTAATACTCACCTTAAGCCAAACACTAGTCGTGGATCACTTCTTTACCTTTTCTACGATCATCCACCACACCTATTGAAATGTCATTATAACAATTAAGACAAACTACATAAAAAAAAAAATCAATGAGCATAGTATTAAAAACTTAGATACTTAATAAGAAATCAATCATTCCATTTACTTACACATATAAATCAAAGAAAATACTACTAAAGTTCATTCTTCTCCTTAATCACCTATTTTCACTCTTTCCCTTCTTTCCTTCATTCTTTACTCTATAAAACTCGCAATTCATATGAACTTAAATTTCAAGACACTAACTTAGAGTAATTACCAACAAATCCCAACTTATAAAAATTATTCATTCTAAATATAATTTCCCAATCAAGAAAAATTCTCTTACTTAGAGGAATTTCTTTTAATTCCTAAAAGAGTTTCAAATTTACAGCCCATAGTATAATTCTCTAACAATATCCATCTCAACAATCATGTTATACAAGAATAAAACTTCACACTTTGTACATATAATCACCCTAAAAATCTTCAAACTTCACACACCCTTATTACTTTCTTCCAAAATTCCATAATACAGAAATTTCCAGATTTCTTTCAAATTTTTCCCCAACTTCAAATATTTCAAACTAGACCAATTTAAATTCAAATCACCACAAATAAAGTTCTAGATAAACTTTAGGAAGTATACTTTAACTTAAAAATAGTTGGGACACAAAACTACCTCAAATTCTTGCTGAAACACAACTCACAAAACTGCCCAGAGCACAAATTATTTCCAGAATTTCTGCACAATTCTCCCAAATTTGACAACTCATATATCACTCAATTTAAATCCAAAAGACCTCAAACAAAATCCAAAAATCAACATCAAGAAGTCCACTTTAAGTTTGTAGTTGAACACTTTTCGAAATTACCTTAAAATCTGCACGAAAAAGCCAAGGTAATAAAACGGGATGTTCTTCCCCTGCTCGGAGCGTGGGATCCACGCGCCACTGTAGCCCGCTCGTGGAGGCTCACCTCCCCGGTCGGAAGATAGCTAATGGTGGCAGAAGAGGGTTTCCAAAGTTTGAGGGCAAAAGGATCTTGGATGATTGGGTTAAGGTCAGGTCAAAGTTTGGAAGAAAAAATGAGTTTTTGAGAAAGAAAAAAAATCTGGTGCTTTCCTTTCTTTCCTCTCTCTTTCTGCCGAGCTCTCAAATTGCTAAATGAGAGATTTGCTGATTTAGGTTAAATTTTAGCTTATATACTCCCTCAATGACTTGGCTTTTTACCACTCTACCCATCCCCTTCTTCTTTTATTAATTGACATACCATTTCCTTTAATTTTTCTTCTAGTATTTAAACAACCCCAAAGTTTTAGTTTCTTACTAAGAGATCCCTAAAAAAAAAATTAAATTATAAAAACTTAAAAGAAATATCGGGTTCTACAATATGTGAGCACCATATCCTATACATTAACTAGGAGCTAGTTTTTTCTACTGAGTAAATTTATATATTTTTCAAAAAAAAAAATAACTCCATCATTAATATTTCGATCTAATCTTATTTAATTTTTATTTGAAATTTTGTTAATAAAACTTGAGACATTGGAGGGATAAACATTATCAATCCTATGAATCAAACAAAAGTTACCGGACCAAAAATACAATAGTTCACCATTAAACCCATACCATTATAATGCTAGTTTAATCCCATCACAATATTTCTCGGGAAGAAAATGTGTTTTTTGTATTAACACAAATGAAAAGAAAAAAAAGAAATGGACGCTCGAAAGACTATTGTAAATATTTGAGTTAATTTTATTTCAAGGATGCAAAAGCGTCCGAAGAGGAAAATTCTCAAGAATATGGATTTGCTTATGCAATTTTTGACATACATACTTTTAAAATAAAAAAAAGATAAGAGATTACGAATGTAGCAGCAAAAATGTACATCAAAGAGTTAGGCTTTATTCTTGTGAGAGACTAGACCGAGTTGATTGATAAATTATAGCAATTGGAGGAGAGTGATTAGGATAAGTTCAAAGCTAGGGAGTGGTAAGAGTAAGGTCTGATTTCCAAAGGATGTTCTTTTATTTTATTGGGGATCTTGATGGGATTAGTTTTAATGATGCTCATAGTATTGTGATTTCGTTTGTTCTTCAATGAATAAAATTTCAATTTAGCATTCAATAAGTGGAAGAAAATTTTAAGATTAAATTAATAGAGATTAAGTTTTCGTTCAAATACATTGAAGAATAATAATTTAGAGATTAAATTATTAAACCATGAGTTGCTTATTTTGCTTTTGAAGCCCTTTGTTGTTTGTAATTTCAGTCTATGCTTACTTTTACAAATAAAATCTCTTTACGAGTTAAAATAATAATAATACAGTTATGACAAATCATCATTATTTTCACTCTTTAACTTATTCTTAACATGCCAACTGTTATGTTTATTGGCCAAAAGTCAGACGTATTTCGTTTATAACTCCAATAATCACAATCCTTCTGTTACAATCTAAATATAAAAATTGCAAAATTAAATATAATGATTTATCATGAGTTAGTATGAAAATGAGAATTAATTAACAACGCAGAACAGGCGATAATGGTGAAAATAATTAATTAATTGTAATCTAAAACAATTCATTGCTTATCAAAGTAGTTGATTTGTGGAGTAATAAGAAATAATTAACATTAGAAAAAAGAAACTATTGTAGGCATCTACTAAAAGGATTTAAAAAACAGTAGTCGAATAATTTTACGTTATTGTCATGTGTTAATTCAACTAACAAGCTTCTTAATTATGACCCTGAACAGAAGATCCTTCTTTCTCTTCATTGTGGCTTTTTTTGGCCAAACATTACGTGAGCCAATATTCATAAACTGGTTAACAAACCACTTATTAATCAATTTGGAGAAAAAATTAAAGAAGATCTTCATTTCATCTATCACTGAGGTAGTTCTTCGAGCTTAGTTATAATAGCACAAAAACCTTTGAGCAAAAAACGAACAAAAGGCCGACCCGGGAAGACAATAGCCCAACAATCGTCAACAATTCCATCCAGAGTGTCGCAGCAAGCTCCTGTAAGATTGCCAAGGTGCCTGTGCTTTATGGCATCTTCAATTGCTTCAAAACAACCTCGAACAGTTTTGACAGAGGACCAGCATTTCTCAGGGCTTATTGTCCCCTGGGCTACTGTAAATGGAATAGATTTCACCATAAATGTGACCAACAATAAGATGGTTAGCATTTTCGCTGCCATCGCTTCTGTTCGATGTGTCCAAAAATCAAAATGAAAAAAAAAAAAGCGCTACACTTGAAAGTATTCTAGAGAGGGATAGATGCTTGTATTTTGCATGGTGATGGAAGATGTACATGTATTTATAATACTTGGGTGGAAATTTTTTTGGAATTCTATTCAAAAGAATCATGACATGGATTTCATTCTAAATTAGTTGGGAAAACCAGATTTTCTTCCTTCTTTGGTAAGGATTAGTTTATTTGGTTAATTAGGTTGTATTAAGAGTAGTGGGTGTGCCTTTAGTAATGCAGAATAGAAATGAAAATATCTCTTATTTTGGTATTTTGAGATTACCTTCTAATTACAATATTCTTAGAGATCAAATAGTAGTATTTAGGAATCTGAAATTTAGGCAATTAGACATTTAAAATGATTTGATTTACTCTTTTTTGAGATCAACTCTGTAATTTTGTTTTGTTTTATTTTTATTTTTAATGTAAGGCCTGCAATACACATAAATTTTGATAATAAAGTGGTCTCCACTATGTCGCAAAATTGAAAGACTCTAAATCTATGGGAAAAAAAAAACAGTGTATTGCAAGCTTTACTTCATAAGTTTTACTGAAGAGGAGTTGATCCCTTTTTATTTTGATTAGGTTTGGTTATCGAGCTCCATTGTGCAAGATAAAATGATGTTTACAAGGCTTAATTAGGATGACTATAGAATGACATATCATGTTATGGCCTTACGGGGTTTGAATGAATAAAAATATACAATGTGAGAACAGGAGAAATGTCTTTAATTTCTATATAGTAACACAAGACGTTGAGGAACCAAAATATTCAAATATAAAATAGTTTACATTCTCAATTAAGAATTTCATTCCAACTTGATAAAACGAGATGATCGATAATTATTCTTATAAAAAAAATTAATTTTTTTTTTGATTTGCCTATATATTTCAAACCCAAAATTTTGAAAACTTGAGCATTTTCCATGTTTAACTCAATGGATCCTAAAAATTTGAAAGAAAAGAAAATCCAAAGATAAATAAAAACACAAAAATGGATGTCCAAAGAAAAATTAAAGGACAATAAAGACAATTTAACAAAGCTTAGCGAAAAAATTTGATTGATAAGTTAAGTATTCTAACATTTAAATTGAACAATGAATTTTAGATCTTTTTCCTATTGAAATAGGCATTTAGATTTGATTAGTTTTGCACCCTATTGCATAATTACTAAAACTTAAAATATAACCACATAAAGAATTCTTGTGCGGTAACCCTATAATGTTTAATTTTGTGGTCATAACTTATAATCCGAAATTTTAACTGTTTTTAGTAAGCCATTACAATTTCAATAAGATACCATACCAATGTTGAAAACCATGTAAAAGCATATATTAAAATAAATATTTTCATTTGGTCGCAATCAGCCTCGAGGGTTGTAGATACCATAACCAGATGTCCTCCAGATCTGGCCGGGTATATATAGTGACACAGAAGAGAGAGGTGAGCGAGAAAGCAAGGCAGATATAGAGAATAGAAAATGGAGAGAGAAAATATTAATTTTTTCTAATCAACATAATATATATTTTTTTCCAAAAAAAATTAAAATCCAACATTAAAATTTGTACCCTTAATCTTATCTAATTTTCATTTGAAATTTCGTTATTCAAATTTAAGACATTGGTAGGATAAACTTTGTCAATCCTATGAATCAAACAAAGGTTACTAGGACTGAAGATACAGTAGTCCACCTTGAAACCCATTCTCTTATAATGCTAGTTTAATCCCATCATAATATTGTTTGTGAACCAAACGTGTTGTTTTTGTTAACACAAATGAAAAGAAACAAAGGGAATTGACTCTTAAATGACAGCAATAAATTCTCATGATGGGGAAGTTGTAGATTACAGTGTTTAATATAGCTTGGGTTTGTAAGAATATGCATTTGATTCCTCAATTTTTGACATACTTAATTATAACAAAAATCAGAAGATATGGAATGCAACAATTTAAATAGATTATTAATTGATTGATAAATTATACCAATCGGAGGAAAGGGATTAGAATAAGTTCAAAGCTAGGGAAAGTGATAAGAGTAAGGTTTGATTTCCAAAGGATGTTATTTTAGTTTGTTCGGGTCTTAGTTGGATAAGTTTTGAACACTCTCAAATTGTGATTTTGTATAGTTTGGTTTATTCTGCAATGAATAAAAATTTGAATTTGGTCTTGTAGAAAAATTTTAAGATTAAATAAATAGAGATTAATTTTTCCTTCAAATGCATTGAAGACTAATAAATTAGAGATTAAATTATTAAACCATAGGTTGTTTATTTTACTTTTACAAAGACAATCTTTGTACATGTTAAAAAAGTAAAAATTTCTAAATCATGATCCGATGTGAGTTTCATCAAATGGTTCACAAAACTTTTAGTAGATATTTTCTAAAACAATGTAAATTTATTCAAGAAACTACGTTGAGTCTAAAAGGATATAATCACTGTCGTATCAACTTATCGGCACCAAATAAGAAACTCAAATAATACACATTATTTCTCAAGGCTCGTTCATTATCACTTTGACTTCTTTAAAAAAACTGTACTAGCATACCCATAACAAAAGACTAAAGCTTTAAAAAAAAAAATTGTTTTGTTTATTAGGAAATTTAGAAAAGAACCACCAAAGCAATATTAATTAGCTGACATTATTCTAAATTAAAGAACATAGCAAAAGTGCCAAATAAGAAGCTAATAGCTAAATATGTGAGCACCATATCCTATACATTAACTGGGAGCTAGTTTTTTCTACTGAGCAAATTTATATATTTTTCAAAAAAAAAAAAATTTCCATCATTAAAATTTCGATCTAATCTAATCTAATTTTTATTTGAAATTTTGTTAATAAAACTTGAGACATTGGAGGGATAAACATTATCAATCCTATGAATCAAACAAAAGTTACCGGACCAAAAATACAATAGTTCACCATTAAACCCATACAATTATAATGCTAGTTTAATCCCATCACAATATTTCTCGTGAAGAAAATGTGTTTTTTGTATTAACACAAATGAAAAGAAAAAAAAGAAATGGACGCTCAAAAGACTGTTGTAAATATTTGAGTTAATTTTATTTCAAGGATGCAAAAGCGTCCGAAGAGGAAAATTCTCAAGAATATGGATTTGCTTCTGCAATTTTTGACATACATACTTTAAAAAAAAAAAAGATAAGAGATTACGAATGTAGCAGCAAAAATGTACATCAAAGAGTTAGGCTTTATTCTTGTGAGAGACTAGACCGAGTTGATTGATAAATTATGGCAATTGGAGGAGAGTGATTAGGATAAGTTCAAAGCTAGGGAGTGGTAAGAGTAAGGTCTGATTTCCAAAGGATGTTCTTTTATTTTATTGGGGATCTTGATGGGATTAGTTTTGATGATGCTCATAGTATTGTGATTTCGTTTGTTCTTCAATGAATAAAATTTCAATTTAGCATTCAATAAGAGGAAGAAAATTTTAAGATTAAATTAATAGAGATTAAGTTTTCGTTCAAATACATTGAAGAATAATAATTTAGAGATTAAATTATTAAACCATGAGTTGCTTATTTTGCTTTTGAAGCCCTTTGTTGTTTGTAATTTCAGTCTATGCTTACTTTTACAAATAAAATCTCTTTACGAGTTAAAATAATAATAATACAGTTATGACAAATCATCATTATTTTCACTCTTTAACTTATTCTTAACATGCCAACTGTTATGTTTATTGGCCAAAAGTCAGACGTATTTCGTTTATAACTCCAATAATCACAATCCTTCTGTTACAATCTAAATATAAAAATTGCAAAATTAAATATAATGATTTATCATGAGTTAGTATGAAAATGAGAATTAATTAACAACGCAGAACAGGCGATAATGGTGAAAATAATTAATTAATTGTAATCTAAAACAATTCATTGCTTATCAAAGTAGTTGATTTGTGGAGTAATAAGAAATAATTAACATTAGAAAAAAGAAACTATTGTAGGCATCTACTAAAAGGATTTAAAAAACAGTAGTCGAATAATTTTACGTTATTGTCATGTGTTAATTCAACTAACAAGCTTCTTAATTATGACCTTGAACAGAAGACCCTTCTTTCTCTTCATTGTGGCTTTTTTTGGCCAAACATTACGTGAGCCAATATTCATAAACTGGTTAACAAACCACTTATTAATCAATTTGGAGAAAAAATTAAAGAAGATCTTCATTTCATCTATCACTGAGGTAGTTCTTCGAGCTTAGTTATAATAGCACAAAAACCTTTGAGCAAAAAACGAACAAAAGGCCGACCCGGGAAGACAATAGCCCAACAATCGTCAACAATTCCATCCAGAGTGTCGCAGCAAGCTCCTGTAAGATTGCCAAGGTGCCTGTGCTTTATGGCATCTTCAATTGCTTCAAAACAACCTCGAACAGTTTTGACAGAGGACCAGCATTTCTCAGGGCTTATTGTCCCCTGGGCTACTGTAAATGGAATAGATTTCACCATAAATGTGACCAACAATAAGATGGTTAGCATTTTCGCTGCCATCGCTTCTGTTCGATGTGTCCAAAAATCAAAATGAAAAAAAAAAAGCGCTACACTTGAAAGTATTCTAGAGAGGGATAGATGCTTGTATTTTGCATGGTGATGGAAGATGTACATGTATTTATAATACTTGGGTGGAAATTTTTTTGGAATTCTATTCAAAAGAATCATGACATGGATTTCATTCTAAATTAGTTGGGAAAACCAGATTTTCTTCCTTCTTTGGTAAGGATTAGTTTATTTGGTTAATTAGGTTGTATTAAGAGTAGTGGGTGTGCCTTTAGTAATGCAGAATAGAAAGGAAAATATCTCTTATTTTGGTATTTTGAGATTACCTTCTAATTACAATATTCTTAGAGATCAAATAGTAGTATTTAGGAATCTGAAATTTAGGCAATTAGACATTTAAAATGATTTGATTTACTCTTTTTTGAGATCAACTCTGTAATTTTGTTTTGTTTTATTTTTATTTTTAATGTAAGGCCTGCAATACACATAAATTTTGATAATAAAGTGGTCTCCACTATGTCGCAAAGTTGAAAGACTCTAAATCTATGGGAAAAAAAAAACAGTGTATTGCAAGCTTTACTTCATAAGTTTTACTGAAGAGGAGTTGATCCCTTTTTATTTTGATTAGGTTTGGTTATCGAGCTCCACTGTGCAAGATAAAATGATGTTTACAAGGCTTAATTAGGATGACTATAGAATGACATATCATGTTATGGCCTTACGGGGTTTGAATGAATAAAAATATACAATGTGAGAACAGGAGAAATGTCTTTAATTTCTATATAGTAACACAAGACGTTGAGGAAGCAAAATATTCAAATATAAAATAGTTTACATTCTCAATTAAGAATTTCATTCCAACTTGATAAAACGAGATGATCGATAATTATTCTTATAAAAAAAATTAATTTTTTTTTGATTTGCCTATATATTTCAAACCCAAAATTTTGAAAACTTGAGCATTTTCCATGTTTAACTCAATGGATCCTAAAAATTTGAAAGAAAAGAAAATCCAAAGATAAATAAAAACACAAAAATGGATGTCCAAAGAAAAATTAAAGGACAATAAAGACAATTTAACAAAGCTTAGCGAAAAAATTTGATTGAAAAGTTAAGTATTCTAACATTTAAATTGAACAATGAATTTTAGATCTTTTTCCTATTGAAATAGGCATTTAGATTTGATTAGTTTTGCACCCTATTGCATAATTACTAAAACTTAAAATATAACCACATAAAGAATTCTTGTGCGGTAACCCTATAATGTTTAATTTTGTGGTCATAACTTATAATCCGAAATTTTAACTGTTTTTAGTAAGCCATTACAATTTCAATAAGATACCATACCAATGTTGAAAACCATGTAAAAGCATATATTAAAATAAATATTTTCATTTGGTCGCAATCAGCCTCGAGGGTTGTAGATACCACAACCAGATGTCCTCCAGATCTGGCCGGGTATATATAGTGACACAGAAGAGAGAGGTGAGCGAGAAAGCAAGGCAGATATAGAGAATAGAAAATGGAGAGAGAAAATATTAATTTTTTCTAATCAACATAATATATATTTTTTTCCAAAAAAAATTAAAATCCAACATTAAAATTTGTACCCTTAATCTTATCTAATTTTCATTTGAAATTTCATTATTCAAATTTAAGACATTGGTAGGATAAACTTTGTCAATCCTATGAATCAAACAAAGGTTACTAGGACTGAAGATACAGTAGTCCACCTTGAAACCCATTCTCTTATAATGCTAGTTTAATCCCATCATAATATTGTTTGTGAACCAAACGTGTTGTTTTTGTTAACACAAATGAAAAGAAACAAAGGGAATTGACTCTTAAATGACAGCAATAAATTCTCATGATGGGGAAGTTGTAGATTACAGTGTTTAATATAGCTTGGGTTTGTAAGAATATGCATTTGATTCCTCAATTTTTGACATACTTAATTATAACAAAAATCAGAAGATATGGAATGCAACAATTTAAATAGACATTATTAATTGATTGATAAATTATACCAATCGGAGGAAAGGGATTAGAATAAGTTCAAAGCTAGGGAAAGTGATAAGAGTAAGGTTTGATTTCCAAAGGATGTTATTTTAGTTTGTTCGGGTCTTAGTTGGATAAGTTTTGAACACTCTCAAATTGTGATTTTGTATAGTTTGGTTTATTCTGCAATGAATAAAAATTTGAATTTGGTCTTGTAGAAAAATTTTAAGATTAAATAAATAGAGATTAATTTTTCCTTCAAATGCATTGAAGACTAATAAATTAGAGATTAAATTATTAAACCATAGGTTGTTTATTTTACTTTTACAAAGACAATCTTTGTACATGTTAAAAAAGTAAAAATTTCTAAATCATGATCCGATGTGAGTTTCATCAAATGGTTCACAAAACTTTTAGTAGATATTTTCTAAAACAATGTAAATTTATTCAAGAAACTACGTTGAGTCTAAAAGGATATAATCACTGTCGTATCAACTTATCGGCACCAAATAAGAAACTCAAATAATACACATTATTTCTCAAGGCTCGTTCATTATCACTTTGACTTCTTTAAAAAAACTGTACTAGCATACCCATAACAAAAGACTAAAGCTTTAAAAAAAAAAATTGTTTTGTTTATTAGGAAATTTAGAAAAGAACCACCAAAGCAATATTAATTAGCTGACATTATTCTAAATTAAAGAACATAGCAAAAGTGCCAAATAAGAAGCTAATAGCTAAATATGTGAGCACCATATCCTATACATTAACTGGGAGCTAGTTTTTTCTACTGAGCAAATTTATATATTTTTCAAAAAAAAAAAATTTCCATCATTAAAATTTCGATCTAATCTAATCTAATTTTTATTTGAAATTTTGTTAATAAAACTTGAGACATTGGAGGGATAAACATTATCAATCCTATGAATCAAACAAAAGTTACCGGACCAAAAATACAATAGTTCACCATTAAACCCATACAATTATAATGCTAGTTTAATCCCATCACAATATTTCTCGTGAAGAAAATGTGTTTTTTGTATTAACACAAATGAAAAGAAAAAAAAGAAATGGACGCTCAAAAGACTGTTGTAAATATTTGAGTTAATTTTATTTCAAGGATGCAAAAGCGTCCGAAGAGGAAAATTCTCAAGAATATGGATTTGCTTCTGCAATTTTTGACATACATACTTTAAAAAAAAAAAAGATAAGAGATTACGAATGTAGCAGCAAAAATGTACATCAAAGAGTTAGGCTTTATTCTTGTGAGAGACTAGACCGAGTTGATTGATAAATTATGGCAATTGGAGGAGAGTGATTAGGATAAGTTCAAAGCTAGGGAGTGGTAAGAGTAAGGTCTGATTTCCAAAGGATGTTCTTTTATTTTATTGGGGATCTTGATGGGATTAGTTTTGATGATGCTCATAGTATTGTGATTTCGTTTGTTCTTCAATGAATAAAATTTCAATTTAGCATTCAATAAGAGGAAGAAAATTTTAAGATTAAATTAATAGAGATTAAGTTTTCGTTCAAATACATTGAAGAATAATAATTTAGAGATTAAATTATTAAACCATGAGTTGCTTATTTTGCTTTTGAAGCCTTTTGTTGTTTGTAATTTCAGTCTATGCTTACTTTTACAAATAAAATCTCTTTACGAGTTAAAATAATAATAATACAGTTATGACAAATCATCATTATTTTCACTCTTTAACTTATTCTTAACATGCCAACTGTTATGTTTATTGGCCAAAAGTCAGACGTATTTCGTTTATAACTCCAATAATCACAATCCTTCTGTTACAATCTAAATATAAAAATTGCAAAATTAAATATAATGATTTATCATGAGTTAGTATGAAAATGAGAATTAATTAACAACGCAGAACAGGCGATAATGGTGAAAATAATTAATTAATTGTAATCTAAAACAATTCATTGCTTATCAAAGTAGTTGATTTGTGGAGTAATAAGAAATAATTAACATTAGAAAAAAGAAACTATTGTAGGCATCTACTAAAAGGATTTAAAAAACAGTAGTCGAATAATTTTACGTTATTGTCATGTGTTAATTCAACTAACAAGCTTCTTAATTATGACCTTGAACAGAAGATCCTTCTTTCTCTTCATTGTGGCTTTTTTTGGCCAAACATTACGTGAGCCAATATTCATAAACCGGTTAACAAACCACTTATTAATCAATTTGGAGAAAAAATTAAAGAAGATCTTCATTTCATCTATCACTGAGGTAGTTCTTCGAGCTTAGTTATAATAGCACAAAAACCTTTGAGCAAAAAACGAACAAAAGGCCGACCCGGGAAGACAATAGCCCAACAATCGTCAACAATTCCATCCAGAGTGTCGCAGCAAGCTCCTGTAAGATTGCCAAGGTGCCTGTGCTTTATGGCATCTTCAATTGCTTCAAAACAACCTCGAACAGTTTTGACAGAGGACCAGCATTTCTCAGGGCTTATTGTCCCCTGGGCTACTGTAAATGGAATAGATTTCACCATAAATGTGACCAACAATAAGATGGTTAGCATTTTCGCTGCCATCGCTTCTGTTCGATGTGTCCAAAAATCAAAATGAAAAAAAAAAAAGCGCTACACTTGAAAGTATTCTAGAGAGGGATAGATGCTTGTATTTTGCATGGTGATGGAAGATGTACATGTATTTATAATACTTGGGTGGAAATTTTTTTGGAATTCTATTCAAAAGAATCATGACATGGATTTCATTCTAAATTAGTTGGGAAAACCAGATTTTCTTCCTTCTTTGGTAAGGATTAGTTTATTTGGTTAATTAGGTTGTACTAAGAGTAGTGGGTGTGCCTTTAGTAATGCAGAATAGAAAGGAAAATATCTCTTATTTTGGTATTTTGAGATTACCTTCTATTTACAATATTCTTAGAGATCAAATAGTAGTATTTAGGAAACTGAAATTTAGGCAATTAGATATTTAAAATGATTTGATTTACTCTTTTTTGAGATCAACTCCGTAATTTTGTTTTGTTTTATTTTTATTTTTAATGTAAAGCCTGCAATACACATAAATTTTGATAATAAAGTGGTCTCCACTATGTCGCAAAATTGAAAGACTCTAAATCTATGGGAAAAAAAAAACAGTGTATTGCAAGCTTTACTTCATAAGTTTTACTGAAGAGGAGTTGATCCCTTTTTATTTTGATTAGGTTTGGTTATCGAGCTCCACTGTGCAAGATAAAACGATGTTTACAAGGCTTAATTAGGATGACTATAGAATGACATATCATGTTATGGCCTTACGGGGTTTGAATGAATAAAAATATACAATGTGAGAACAGGAGAAATGTCTTTAATTTCTATATAGTAACACAAGACGTTGAGGAAGCAAAATATTCAAATATAAAATAGTTTACATTCTCAATTAAGAATTTCATTGCAACTTGATAAAACGAGATGATCGATAATTATTCTTATAAAAAAAATTGATTTTTTTTTTTGATTTGCCTATATATTTCAAACCCAAAATTTTGAAAACTTGAGCATTTTCCATGTTTAACTCAATGGATCCTAAAAATTTGAAAGAAAAGAAAATCCAAAGATAAATAAAAACACAAAAATGGATGTCCAAAGAAAAATTAAAGGACAATAAAGACAATTTAACAAAGCTTAGCGAAAAAATTTGATTGATAAGTTAAGTATTCTAACATTTAAATTGAACAATGAATTTTAGATCTTTTTCCTATTGAAATAGGCATTTAGATTTGATTAGTTTTGCACCCTATTGCATAATTACTAAAACTTAAAATATAACCACATAAAGAATTCTTGTGCGGTAACCCTATAATGTTTAATTTTGTGGTCATAACTTATAATCCGAAATTTTAACTGTTTTTAGTAAGCCATTACAATTTCAATAAGATACCATACCAATGTTGAAAACCATGTAAAAGCATATATTAAAATAAATATTTTCATTTGGTCGCAATCAGCCTCGAGGGTTGTAGATACCACAACCAGATGTCCTCCAGATCTGGCCGGGTATATATAGTGACACAGAAGAGAGAGGTGAGCGAGAAAGCAAGGCAGATATAGAGAATAGAAAGTGGAGAGAGAAAATATTAATTTTTTCTAATCAACATAATATATATTTTTTTCCAAAAAAAATTAAAATCCAACAGTAAAATTTGTACCCTTAATCTTATCTAATTTTCATTTGAAATTTCGTTATTCAAATTTAAGACATTGGTAGGATAAACTTTGTCAATCCTATGAATCAAACAAAGGTTACTAGGACTGAAGATACAGTAGTCCACCTTGAAACCCATTCTCTTATAATGCTAGTTTAATCCCATCATAATATTGTTTGTGAACCAAACGTGTTGTTTTTGTTAACACAAATGAAAAGAAACAAAGGGAATTGACTCTTAAATGACAGCAATAAATTCTCATGATGGGGAAGTTGTAGATTACAGTGTTTAATATAGCTTGGGTTTGTAAGAATATGCATTTGATTCCTCAATTTTTGACATACTTAATTATAACAAAAATCAGAAGATACGGAATGCAACAATTTAAATAGACATTATTAATTGATTGATAAATTATACCAATCGGAGGAAAGGGATTAGAATAAGTTCAAAGCTAGGGAAAGTGATAAGAGTAAGGTTTGATTTCCAAAGGATGATATTTTAGTTTGTTCGGGTCTTAGTTGGATAAGTTTTGAACACTCTCAAATTGTGATTTTGTATAGTTTGGTTTATTCCGCAATGAATAAAAATTTGAATTTGGTCTTGTAGGAAAATTTTAAGATTAAATAAATAGAGATTAATTTTTCCTTCAAATGCATTGAAGACTAATAAATTAGAGATTAAATTATTAAACCATAGGTTGTTTATTTTACTTTTACAAAGACAATCTTTGTACATGTTAAAAAAGTAAAAATTTCTAAATAATGATCCGATGTGAGTTTCATCAAATGGTTCACAAAACTTTTAGTAGATATTTTCTAAAACAATGTAAATTTATTCAAGAAACTACGTTGAGTCTAAAAGGATATAATCACTGTCGTATCAACTTATCGGCACCAAATAAGAAACTCAAATAATACACATTATTTCTCAAGGCTCGTTCATTATCACTTTGACTTCTTTAAAAAAACTGTACTAGCATACCCATAACAAAAGACTAAAGCTTTAAAAAAAAAAATTGTTTTGTTTATTAGGAAATTTAGAAAAGAACCACCAAAGCAATATTAATTAGCTGACATTATTCTAAATTAAAGAACATAGCAAAAGTGCCAAATAAGAAGCTAATAGCTAAATATGTGAGCACCATATCCTATACATTAACTGGGAGCTAGTTTTTTCTACTGAGCAAATTTATATATTTTTAAAAAAAAAACAAATTTTCCATCATTAAAATTTCGATCTAATCTAATCTAATTTTTATTTGAAATTTTGTTAATAAAACTTGAGACATTGGAGGGATAAACATTATCAATCCTATGAATCAAACAAAAGTTACCGGACCAAAAATACAATAGTTCACCATTAAACCCATACAATTATAATGCTAGTTTAATCCCATCACAATATTTCTCGTGAAGAAAATGTGTTTTTTGTATTAACACAAATGAAAAGAAAAAATAGAAATGGACGCTCAAAAGACTGTTGTAAATATTTGAGTTAATTTTATTTCAAGGATGCAAAAGCGTCCGAAGAGGAAAATTCTCAAGCATATGGATTTGCTTCTGCAATTTTTTACATACATACTTTAAAAAAAAAAAAAAAGATAAGAGATTACGAATGTAGCAGCAAAAATGTACATCAAAGAGTTAGGCTTTATTCTTGTGAGAGACTAGACCGAGTTGATTGATAAATTATGGCAATTGGAGGAGAGTGATTAGGATAAGTTGAAAGCTAGGGAGTGGTAAGAGTAAGGTCTGATTTCCAAAGGATGTTCTTTTATTTTATTGGGGATCTTGATGGGATTAGTTTTGATGATGCTCATAGTATTGTGATTTCGTTTGTTCTTCAATGAATAAAATTTCAATTTAGCATTCAATAAGAGGAAGAAAATTTTAAGATTAAATTAATAGAGATTAAGTTTTCGTTCAAATACATTGAAGAATAATAATTTAGAGATTAAATTATTAAACCATGAGTTGCTTATTTTGCTTTTGAAGCCCTTGGTTGTTTGTAATTTCAGTCTATCCTTACTTTTACAAATAAAATCTCTTTACGAGTTAAAATAATAATAATACAGTTATGACAAATCATCATTATTTTCACTCTTTAACTTATTCTTAACATGCCAACTGTTATGTTTATTGGCCAAAAGTCAGACGTATTTCGTTTATAACTCCAATAATCACAATCCTTCTGTTACAATCTAAATATAAAAATTGCAAAATTAAATATAATGATTTATCATGAGTTAGTATGAAAATGAGAATTAATTAACAACGCAGAACAGGCGATAATGGTGAAAATAATTAATTAATTGTAATCTAAAACAATTCATTGCTTATCAAAGTAGTTGATTTGTGGAGTAATAAGAAATAATTAACATTAGAAAAAAGAAACTATTGTAGGCATCTACTAAAAGGATTTAAAAAACAGTAGTCGAATAATTTTACGTTATTGTCATGTGTTAATTCAACTAACAAGCTTCTTAATTATGACCTTGAACAGAAGATCCTTCTTTCTCTTCATTGTGGCTTTTTTTGGCCAAACATTACGTGAGCCAATATTCATAAACCGGTTAACAAACCACTTATTAATCAATTTGGAGAAAAAATTAAAGAAGATCTTCATTTCATCTATCACTGAGGTAGTTCTTCGAGCTTAGTTATAATAGCACAAAAACCTTTGAGCAAAAAACGAACAAAAGGCCGACCCGGGAAGACAATAGCCCAACAATCGTCAACAATTCCATCCAGAGTGTCGCAGCAAGCTCCTGTAAGATTGCCAAGGTGCCTGTGCTTTATGGCATCTTCAATTGCTTCAAAACAACCTCGAACAGTTTTGACAGAGGACCAGCATTTCTCAGGGCTTATTGTCCCCTGGGCTACTGTAAATGGAATAGATTTCACCATAAATGTGACCAACAATAAGATGGTTAGCATTTTCGCTGCCATCGCTTCTGTTCGATGTGTCCAAAAATCAAAATGAAAAAAAAAAAAGCGCTACACTTGAAAGTATTCTAGAGAGGGATAGATGCTTGTATTTTGCATGGTGATGGAAGATGTACATGTATTTATAATACTTGGGTGGAAATTTTTTTGGAATTCTATTCAAAAGAATCATGACATGGATTTCATTCTAAATTAGTTGGGAAAACCAGATTTTCTTCCTTCTTTGGTAAGGATTAGTTTATTTGGTTAATTAGGTTGTACTAAGAGTAGTGGGTGTGCCTTTAGTAATGCAGAATAGAAAGGAAAATATCTCTTATTTTGGTATTTTGAGATTACCTTCTATTTACAATATTCTTAGAGATCAAATAGTAGTATTTAGGAAACTGAAATTTAGGCAATTAGATATTTAAAATGATTTGATTTACTCTTTTTTGAGATCAACTCCGTAATTTTGTTTTGTTTTATTTTTATTTTTAATGTAAAGCCTGCAATACACATAAATTTTGATAATAAAGTGGTCTCCACTATGTCGCAAAATTGAAAGACTCTAAATCTATGGGAAAAAAAAAACAGTGTATTGCAAGCTTTACTTCATAAGTTTTACTGAAGAGGAGTTGATCCCTTTTTATTTTGATTAGGTTTGGTTATCGAGCTCCACTGTGCAAGATAAAACGATGTTTACAAGGCTTAATTAGGATGACTATAGAATGACATATCATGTTATGGCCTTACGGGGTTTGAATGAATAAAAATATACAATGTGAGAACAGGAGAAATGTCTTTAATTTCTATATAGTAACACAAGACGTTGAGGAAGCAAAATATTCAAATATAAAATAGTTTACATTCTCAATTAAGAATTTCATTGCAACTTGATAAAACGAGATGATCGATAATTATTCTTATAAAAAAAATTGATTTTTTTTTTTGATTTGCCTATATATTTCAAACCCAAAATTTTGAAAACTTGAGCATTTTCCATGTTTAACTCAATGGATCCTAAAAATTTGAAAGAAAAGAAAATCCAAAGATAAATAAAAACACAAAAATGGATGTCCAAAGAAAAATTAAAGGACAATAAAGACAATTTAACAAAGCTTAGCGAAAAAATTTGATTGATAAGTTAAGTATTCTAACATTTAAATTGAACAATGAATTTTAGATCTTTTTCCTATTGAAATAGGCATTTAGATTTGATTAGTTTTGCACCCTATTGCATAATTACTAAAACTTAAAATATAACCACATAAAGAATTCTTGTGCGGTAACCCTATAATGTTTAATTTTGTGGTCATAACTTATAATCCGAAATTTTAACTGTTTTTAGTAAGCCATTACAATTTCAATAAGATACCATACCAATGTTGAAAACCATGTAAAAGCATATATTAAAATAAATATTTTCATTTGGTCGCAATCAGCCTCGAGGGTTGTAGATACCACAACCAGATGTCCTCCAGATCTGGCCGGGTATATATAGTGACACAGAAGAGAGAGGTGAGCGAGAAAGCAAGGCAGATATAGAGAATAGAAAGTGGAGAGAGAAAATATTAATTTTTTCTAATCAACATAATATATATTTTTTTCCAAAAAAAATTAAAATCCAACAGTAAAATTTGTACCCTTAATCTTATCTAATTTTCATTTGAAATTTCGTTATTCAAATTTAAGACATTGGTAGGATAAACTTTGTCAATCCTATGAATCAAACAAAGGTTACTAGGACTGAAGATACAGTAGTCCACCTTGAAACCCATTCTCTTATAATGCTAGTTTAATCCCATCATAATATTGTTTGTGAACCAAACGTGTTGTTTTTGTTAACACAAATGAAAAGAAACAAAGGGAATTGACTCTTAAATGACAGCAATAAATTCTCATGATGGGGAAGTTGTAGATTACAGTGTTTAATATAGCTTGGGTTTGTAAGAATATGCATTTGATTCCTCAATTTTTGACATACTTAATTATAACAAAAATCAGAAGATACGGAATGCAACAATTTAAATAGACATTATTAATTGATTGATAAATTATACCAATCGGAGGAAAGGGATTAGAATAAGTTCAAAGCTAGGGAAAGTGATAAGAGTAAGGTTTGATTTCCAAAGGATGATATTTTAGTTTGTTCGGGTCTTAGTTGGATAAGTTTTGAACACTCTCAAATTGTGATTTTGTATAGTTTGGTTTATTCCGCAATGAATAAAAATTTGAATTTGGTCTTGTAGGAAAATTTTAAGATTAAATAAATAGAGATTAATTTTTCCTTCAAATGCATTGAAGACTAATAAATTAGAGATTAAATTATTAAACCATAGGTTGTTTATTTTACTTTTACAAAGACAATCTTTGTACATGTTAAAAAAGTAAAAATTTCTAAATAATGATCCGATGTGAGTTTCATCAAATGGTTCACAAAACTTTTAGTAGATATTTTCTAAAACAATGTAAATTTATTCAAGAAACTACGTTGAGTCTAAAAGGATATAATCACTGTCGTATCAACTTATCGGCACCAAATAAGAAACTCAAATAATACACATTATTTCTCAAGGCTCGTTCATTATCACTTTGACTTCTTTAAAAAAACTGTACTAGCATACCCATAACAAAAGACTAAAGCTTTAAAAAAAAAAATTGTTTTGTTTATTAGGAAATTTAGAAAAGAACCACCAAAGCAATATTAATTAGCTGACATTATTCTAAATTAAAGAACATAGCAAAAGTGCCAAATAAGAAGCTAATAGCTAAATATGTGAGCACCATATCCTATACATTAACTGGGAGCTAGTTTTTTCTACTGAGCAAATTTATATATTTTTAAAAAAAAAACAAATTTTCCATCATTAAAATTTCGATCTAATCTAATCTAATTTTTATTTGAAATTTTGTTAATAAAACTTGAGACATTGGAGGGATAAACATTATCAATCCTATGAATCAAACAAAAGTTACCGGACCAAAAATACAATAGTTCACCATTAAACCCATACAATTATAATGCTAGTTTAATCCCATCACAATATTTCTCGTGAAGAAAATGTGTTTTTTGTATTAACACAAATGAAAAGAAAAAATAGAAATGGACGCTCAAAAGACTGTTGTAAATATTTGAGTTAATTTTATTTCAAGGATGCAAAAGCGTCCGAAGAGGAAAATTCTCAAGCATATGGATTTGCTTCTGCAATTTTTTACATACATACTTTAAAAAAAAAAAAAAAGATAAGAGATTACGAATGTAGCAGCAAAAATGTACATCAAAGAGTTAGGCTTTATTCTTGTGAGAGACTAGACCGAGTTGATTGATAAATTATGGCAATTGGAGGAGAGTGATTAGGATAAGTTGAAAGCTAGGGAGTGGTAAGAGTAAGGTCTGATTTCCAAAGGATGTTCTTTTATTTTATTGGGGATCTTGATGGGATTAGTTTTGATGATGCTCATAGTATTGTGATTTCGTTTGTTCTTCAATGAATAAAATTTCAATTTAGCATTCAATAAGAGGAAGAAAATTTTAAGATTAAATTAATAGAGATTAAGTTTTCGTTCAAATACATTGAAGAATAATAATTTAGAGATTAAATTATTAAACCATGAGTTGCTTATTTTGCTTTTGAAGCCCTTGGTTGTTTGTAATTTCAGTCTATCCTTACTTTTACAAATAAAATCTCTTTACGAGTTAAAATAATAATAATACAGTTATGACAAATCATCATTATTTTCACTCTTTAACTTATTCTTAACATGCCAACTGTTATGTTTATTGGCCAAAAGTCAGACGTATTTCGTTTATAACTCCAATAATCACAATCCTTCTGTTACAATCTAAATATAAAAATTGCAAAATTAAATATAATGATTTATCATGAGTTAGTATGAAAAGGAGAATTAATTAACAACGCAGAACAGGCGATAATGGTGAAAATAATTAATTAATTGTAATCTAAAACAATTCATTGCTTATCAAAGTAGTTGATTTGTGGAGTAATAAGAAATAATTAACATTAGAAAAAAGAAACTATTGTAGGCATCTACTAAAAGGATTTAAAAAACAGTAGTCGAATAATTTTACGTTATTGTCATGTGTTAATTCAACTAACAAGCTTCTTAATTATGACCTTGAACAGAAGATCCTTCTTTCTCTTCATTGTGGCTTTTTTTGGCCAAACATTACGTGAGCCAATATTCATAAACCGGTTAACAAACCACTTATTAATCAATTTGGAGAAAAAATTAAAGAAGATCTTCATTTCATCTATCACTGAGGTAGTTCTTCGAGCTTAGTTATAATAGCACAAAAACCTTTGAGCAAAAAACGAACAAAAGGCCGACCCGGGAAGACAATAGCCCAACAATCGTCAACAATTCCATCCAGAGTGTCGCAGCAAGCTCCTGTAAGATTGCCAAGGTGCCTGTGCTTTATGGCATCTTCAATTGCTTCAAAACAACCTCGAACAGTTTTGACAGAGGACCAGCATTTCTCAGGGCTTATTGTCCCCTGGGCTACTGTAAATGGAATAGATTTCACCATAAATGTGACCAACAATAAGATGGTTAGCATTTTCGCTGCCATCGCTTCTGTTCGATGTGTCCAAAAATCAAAATGAAAAAAAAAAAGCGCTACACTTGAAAGTATTCTAGAGAGGGATAGATGCTTGTATTTTGCATGGTGATGGAAGATGTACATGTATTTATAATACTTGGGTGGAAATTTTTTTGGAGTTCTATTCAAAAGAATCATGACATGGATTTCATTCTAAATTAGTTGGGAAAACCAGATTTTCTTCCTTCTTTGGTAAGGATTAGTTTATTTGGTTAATTAGGTTGTACTAAGAGTAGTGGGTGTGCCTTTAGTAATGCAGAATAGAAAGGAAAATATCTCATTTTGGTATTTTGAGATTACCTTCTATTTACAATATTCTTAGAGATCAAATAGTAGTATTTAGGAAACTGAAATTTAGGCAATTAGATATTTAAAATGATTTGATTTACTATTTTTTGAGATCAACTCCGTAATTTTGTTTTGTTTTATTTTTATTTTTAATGTAAAGCCTGCAATACACATAAATTTTGATAATAAAGTGGTCTCCACTATGTCGCAAAATTGAAAGACTCTAAATCTATGGGAAAAAAAAAACAGTGTATTGCAAGCTTTACTTCATAAGTTTTACTGAAGAGGAGTTGATCCCTTTTTATTTTGATTAGGTTTGGTTATCGAGCTCCACTGTGCAAGATAAAATGATGTTTACAAGGCTTAATTAGGATGACTATAGAATGACATATCATGTTATGGCCTTACGGGGTTTGAATGAATAAAAATATACTATGTGAGAACAGGAGAAATGTCTTTAATTTCTATATAGTAACACAAGACGTTGAGGAAGCAAAATATTCAAATATAAAATAATTTACATTCTCAATTAAGAATTTCATTCCAACTTGATAAAACGAGATGATCGATAATTATTCTTATAAAAAAATTAATTTTTTTTTTTGATTTGCCTATATATTTCAAACCCAAAATTTTGAAAACTTGAGCATTTTCCATGTTTAACTCAATGGATCCTAAAAATTTGAAAGAAAAGAAAATCCAAAGATAAATAAAAACACAAAAATGGATGTCCAAAGAAAAATTAAAGGACAATAAAGACAATTTAACAAAGCTTAGCAAAAAAATTTGATTGATAAGTTAAGTATTCTAACATTTAAATTGAACAATGAATTTTAGATCTTTTTCCTATTGAAATAGGCATTTAGATTTGATTAGTTTTGCACCCTATTGCATAATTACTAAAACTTAAAATATAACCACATAAAGAATTCTTGTGCGGTAACCCTATAATGTTTAATTTTGTGGTCATAACTTATAATCCGAAATTTTAACTGTTTTTAGTAAGCCATTACAATTTCAATAAGATACCATACCAATGTTGAAAACCATGTAAAAGCATATATTAAATTAAATATTTTCATTTGGTCGCAATCAGCCTCGAGGGTTGTAGATACCACAACCAGATGTCCTCCAGATCTGGCCGGGTATATATAGTGACACAGAAGAGAGAGGTGAGCGAGAAAGCAAGGCAGATATAGAGAATAGAAAGTGGAGAGAGAAAATATTAATTTTTTCTAATCAACATAATATATATTTTTTTCCAAAAAAAATTAAAATCCAACATTAAAATTTGTACACTTAATCTTATCTAATTTTCATTTGAAATTTCGTTATTCAAATTTAAGACATTGGTAGGATAAACTTTGTCAATCCTATGAATCAAACAAAGGTTACTAGGACTGAAGATACAGTAGTCCACCTTGAAACCCATTCTCTTATAATGCTAGTTTAATCCCATCATAATATTGTTTGTGAACCAAACGTGTTGTTTTTGTTAACACAAATGAAAAGAAACAAAGGGAATTGACTCTTAAATGACAGCAATAAATTCTCATGATGGGGAAGTTGTAGATTACAGTGTTTAATATAGCTTGGGTTTGTAAGAATATGCATTTGATACCTCAATTTTTGACATACTTAATTATAACAAAAATCAGAAGATACGGAATGCAACAATTTAAATAGACATTATTAATTGATTGATAAATTATACCAATCGGAGGAAAGGGATTAGAATAAGTTCAAAGCTAGGGAAAGTGATAAGAGTAAGGTTTGATTTCCAAAGGATGTTATTTTAGTTTGTTCGGGTCTTAGTTGGATAAGTTTTGAACACTCTCAAATTGTGATTTTGTATAGTTTGGTTTATTCTGCAATGAATAAAAATTTGAATTTGGTCTTGTAGGAAAATTTTAAGATTAAATAAATAGAGATTAATTTTTCCTTCAAATGCATTGAAGACTAATAAATTAGAGATTAAATTATTAAACCATAGGTTGTTTATTTTACTTTTACAAAGCCAATCTTTGTACATGTTAAAAAAGTAAAAATTTCTAAATAATGATCCGATGTGAGTTTCATCAAATGGTTCACAAAACTTTTAGTAGATATTTTCTAAAACAATGTAAATTTATTCAAGAAACTACGTATAGTCTAAAAGGATATAATCACTGTCGTATCAACTTATCGGCACCAAATAAGAAACTCAAATAATACACATTATTTCTCAAGGCTCGTTCATTGTCACTTTGACTTCTTTAAAAAAACTGTACTAGCATACCCATAACAAAAGACTAAAGCTTTAAAAAAAAAAATTGTTTTGTTTATTAGAAAATTTAGAAAAGAACCACCAAAGCAATATTAATTAGCTGACATTATTCTAAATTAAAGAACATAGCAAAAGTGCCAAATAAGAAGCTAATAGCTAAATATGTGAGCACCATATCCTATACATTAACTGGGAGCTAGTTTTTTCTACTGAGCAAATTTATATATTTTTCAAAAAAAAAACAAATTTTCCATCATTAAAATTTCGATCTAATCTAATCTAATTTTTATTTGAAATTTTGTTAATAAAACTTGAGACATTGGAGGGATAAACATTATCAATCCTATGAATCAAACAAAAGTTACCGGACCAAAAATACAATAGTTCACCATTAAACCCATACAATTATAATGCTAGTTTAATCCCATCACAATATTTCTCGTGAAGAAAATGTGTTTTTTGTATTAACACAAATGAAAAGAAAAAATAGAAATGGACGCTCAAAAGACTGTTGTAAATATTTGAGTTAATTTTATTTCAAGGATGCAAAAGCGTCCGAAGAGGAAAATTCTCAAGCATATGGATTTGCTTCTGCAATTTTTTACATACATACTTTAAAAAAAAAAAAAAAGATAAGAGATTACGAATGTAGCAGCAAAAATGTACATCAAAGAGTTAGGCTTTATTCTTGTGAGAGACTAGACCGAGTTGATTGATAAATTATGGCAATTGGAGGAGAGTGATTAGGATAAGTTGAAAGCTAGGGAGTGGTAAGAGTAAGGTCTGATTTCCAAAGGATGTTCTTTTATTTTATTGGGGATCTTGATGGGATTAGTTTTGATGATGCTCATAGTATTGTGATTTCGTTTGTTCTTCAATGAATAAAATTTCAATTTAGCATTCAATAAGAGGAAGAAAATTTTAAGATTAAATTAATAGAGATTAAGTTTTCGTTCAAATACATTGAAGAATAATAATTTAGAGATTAAATTATTAAACCATGAGTTGCTTATTTTGCTTTTGAAGCCCTTGGTTGTTTGTAATTTCAGTCTATGCTTACTTTTACAAATAAAATCTCTTTACGAGTTAAAATAATTATAATACAGTTATGACAAATCATCATTATTTTCCCTCTTTAACTTATTCTTAACATGCCAACTGTTATGTTTATTGGCCAAAAGTCAGACGTATTTCGTTTATAACTCCAATAATCACAATCCTTCTGTTACAATCTAAATATAAAAATTGCAAAATTAAATATAATGATTTATCATGAGTTAGTATGAAAAGGAGAATTAATTAACAACGCAGAACAGGCGATAATGGTGAAAATAATTAATTAATTGTAATCTAAAACAATTCATTGCTTATCAAAGTAGTTGATTTGTGGAGTAATAAGAAATAATTAACATTAGAAAAAAGAAACTATTGTAGGCATCTACTAAAAGGATTTAAAAAACAGTAGTCGAATAATTTTACGTTATTGTCATGTGTTAATTCAACTAACAAGCTTCTTAATTATGACCTTGAACAGAAGATCCTTCTTTCTCTTCATTGTGGCTTTTTTTGGCCAAACATTACGTGAGCCAATATTCATAAACCGGTTAACAAACCACTTATTAATCAATTTGGAGAAAAAATTAAAGAAGATCTTCATTTCATCTATCACTGAGGTAGTTCTTCGAGCTTAGTTATAATAGCACAAAAACCTTTGAGCAAAAAACGAACAAAAGGCCGACCCGGGAAGACAATAGCCCAACAATCGTCAACAATTCCATCCAGAGTGTCGCAGCAAGCTCCTGTAAGATTGCCAAGGTGCCTGTGCTTTATGGCATCTTCAATTGCTTCAAAACAACCTCGAACAGTTTTGACAGAGGACCAGCATTTCTCAGGGCTTATTGTCCCCTGGGCTACTGTAAATGGAATAGATTTCACCATAAATGTGACCAACAATAAGATGGTTAGCATTTTCGCTGCCATCGCTTCTGTTCGATGTGTCCAAAAATCAAAATGAAAAAAAAAAAAGCGCTACACTTGAAAGTATTCTAGAGAGGGATAGATGCTTGTATTTTGCATGGTGATGGAAGATGTACATGTATTTATAATACTTGGGTGGAAATTTTTTTGGAATTCAATTCAAAAGAATCATGACATGGATTTCATTCTAAATTAGTTGGGAAAACCAGATTTTCTTCCTTCTTTGGTAAGGATTAGTTTATTTGGTTAATTAGGTTGTACTAAGAGTAGTGGGTGTGCCTTTAGTAATGCAGAATAGAAAGGAAAATATCTCTTATTTTGGTATTTTGAGATTACCTTCTAATTACAATATTCTTAGAGATCAAATAGTAGTATTTAGGAAACTGAAATTTAGGCAATTAGATATTTAAAATGATTTGATTTACTCTTTTTTGAGATCAACTCCGTAATTTTGTTTTGTTTTATTTTTATTTTTAATGTAAAGCCTGCAATACACATATATTTTGATAATAAAGTGGTCTCCACTATGTCGCAAAATTGAAAGACTCTAAATCTATGGGAAAAAAAAACAGTGTATTGCAAGCTTTACTTCATAAGTTTTACTGAAGAGGAGTTGATCCCTTTTTATTTTGATTAGGTTTGGTTATCGAGCTCCACTGTGCAAGATAAAATGATGTTTACAAGGCTTAATTAGGATGACTATAGAATGACATATCATGTTATGGCCTTACGGGGTTTGAATGAATAAAAATATACAATGTGAGAACAGGAGAAATGTCTTTAATTTCTATATAGTAACACAAGACGTTGAGGAAGCAAAATATTCAAATATAAAATAGTTTACATTCCCAATTAAGAATTTCATTCCAACTTGATAAAACGAGATGATCGATAATTATTCTTATAAAAAAATTAAAATTTTTTTTTTGATTTGCCTATATAATTCAAACCCAAAATTTTGAAAACTTGAGCATTTTCCATGTTTAACTCAATGGATCCTAAAAATTTGAAAGAAAAGAAAATCCAAAGATAAATAAAAACACAAAAATGGATGTCCAAAGAAAAATTAAAGGACAATAAAGACAATTTAACAAAGCTTAGCAAAAAATTTGATTGATAAGTTAAGTATTCTAACATTTAAATTGAACAATGAATTTTAGATCTTTTTCCTATTGAAATAGGCATTTAGATTTGATTAGTTTTCCACCCTATTGCATAATTACTAAAACTTAAAATATAACCACATAAAGAATTCTTGTGCGGTAACCCTATAATGTTTAATTTTGTGGTCATAACTTATAATCCGAAATTTTAACTGTTTTTAGTAAGCCATTACAATTTCAATAAGATACCGTACCAATGTTGAAAACCATGTAAAAGCATATATTAAATTAAATATTTTCATTTGGTCGCAATCAGCCTAGAGGGTTGTAGATACCACAACCAGATGTCCTCCAGATCTGGCCGGGTATATATAGTGACACAGAAGAGAGAGGTGAGCGAGAAAGCAAGGCAGATATAGAGAATAGAAAGTGGAGAGAGAAAATAATAATTTTTTCTAATCAACATAATATACATTGTTTTCCAAAAAAAATTAAAATGCAACATTAAAATTTGTACCCTTAATCTTATCTAATTTTCATTTGAAATTTCGTTATTCAAATTTAAGACATTGGTAGGATAAACTTTGTCAATCCTATGAATCAAACAAAGGTTACTAGGACTGAAGATACAGTAGTCCACCTTGAAACCCATTCTCTTATAATGCTAGTTTAACCCCATCATAATATTGTTTGTGAACCAAACGTGTTGTTTTTGTTAACACAAATGAAAAGAAACAAAGGAAATTGACTCTTAAATGACAGCAATAAATTCTCATGATGGGGAAGTTGTAGATTACAGTGTTTAATATAGCTTGGGTTTGTAAGAATATGCATTTGATTCCTCAATTTTTGACATACTTAATTATAACAAAAATCAGAAGATATAGAATGCAACAATTAAAATAGACATTATTAATTGATTGATAAATTACGCCAATCGGAGGAAAGGGATTAGAATAAGTTCAAAGCTAGGGAAAGTGATAAGAGTAAGGTTTGATTTCCAAAGGATGTTATTTTAGTTTGTTCGGGTCTTAGTTGGATAAGTTTTGAACACTCTCAAATTGTGATTTTGTATAGTTTGGTTTATTCTGCAATGAATAAAAATTTGAATTTGGTCTTGTAGGAAAATTTTAAGATTAAATAAATAGAGATTAATTTTTCCTTCAAATGCATTGAAGAATAATAAATTAGAGATTAAATTATTAAACCATAGGTTGTTTATTTTACTGTTACAAAGACAATCTTTTTACATGTTAAAAAAGTAAAAATTTCTAAATAATGATCCGATGTGAGTTTCATCAAATGGTTCACAAAACTTTTAGTAGATATTTTCTAAAACTATGTAAATTTATTGAAGAAACTACGTTGAGTCTAAAAGGATATAATCACTGTCGTATCAACTTATCGGCACCAAATAAGAAACTCAAATAATACACATTATTTCTCAAGGCTCGTTCATTGTCACTTTGACTTCTTTAAAAAAAAATTTACTAGCATACCCATAACAAAAGACTAAAGCTTTAAAAAAAAAAAATTGTTTTGTTTATTAGAAAATTTAGAAAAGAACCACCAAAGCAATATTAATTAGCTGACATTATTCTAAATTAAAGAACATAGCAAAAGTGCCAAATAAGAAGCTAATAGCTAAATATGTGAGCACCATATCCTATACATTAACTGGGAGCTAGTTTTTTCTACTGAGCAAATTTATATATTTTTCAAAAAAAAAAATAATTTCAATCATTAAAATTTCGATCTAATCTTATCTAATTTTTATTTGAAATTTTGTTAATAAAACTTGAGACATTGGAGGGATAAACATTATCAATCATATGAATCAAACAAAAGTTACCGGACCGAAAATACAATAGTTCACCATTAAACCCATACAATTATAATGCTAGTTTAATCCCATCACAATATTTCTCGTGAAGAAAATGTGTTTTTTGTATTAACACAAATGAAAAGAAAAAAAAGAAATGGACGCTCAAAAGACTGTTGTAAATATTTGAGTTAATTTTATTTCAAGGATGCAAAAGCGTCCGAAGAGGAAAATTCTCAAGAATATGGATTTACTTCTGCAATTTTTGACATACATGCTTTTAAAATAAAAAAAGATAAGAGATTACGAATGTAGCAGCAAAAATGTACATCAAAGAGTTAGGCTTTATTCTTGTGAGAGACTAGACCGAGTTGATTGATAAATTATGGCAATTGGAGGAGAGTGATTAGGATAAGTTGAAAGCTAGGGAGTGGTAAGAGTAAGGTCTGATTTCCAAAGGATGTTCTTTTATTTTATTGGGGATCTTGATGGGATTAGTTTTGATGATGCTCATAGTATTGTGATTTCGTTTGTTCTTCAATGAATAAAATTTCAATTTAGCATTCAATAAGAGGAAGAAAATTTTAAGATTAAATTAATAGAGATTAAGTTTTCGTTCAAATACATTGAAGAATAATAATTTAGAGATTAAATTATTAAACCATGAGTTGCTTATTTTGCTTTTGAAGCCCTTGGTTGTTTGTAATTTCAGTCTATGCTTACTTTTACAAATAAAATCTCTTTACGAGTTAAAATAATAATAATACAGTTATGACAAATCATCATTATTTTCACTCTTTAACTTATTCTTAACATGCCAACTGTTATGTTTATTGGCCAAAAGTCAGACGTATTTCGTTTATAACTCCAATAATCACAATCCTTCTGTTACAATCTAAATATAAAAATTGCAAAATTAAATATAATGATTTATCATGAGTTAGTATGAAAATGAGAATTAATTAACAACGCAGAACAGGCGATAATGGTGAAAATAATTAATTAATTGTAATCTAAAACAATTCATTGCTTATCAAAGTAGTTGATTTGTGGAGTAATAAGAAATAATTAACATTAGAAAAAAGAAACTATTGTAGGCATCTACTAAAAGGATTTAAAAAACAGTAGTCGAATAATTTTACGTTATTGTCATGTGTTAATTCAACTAACAAGCTTCTAAATTATGACCTTGAACAGAAGATCCTTCTTTCTCTTCATTGTGGCTTTTTTTGGCCAAACATTACGTGAGCCAATATTCATAAACCGGTTAACAAACCACTTATTAATCAATTTGGAGAAAAAAATTAAAGAAGATCTTCATTTCATCTATCACTGAGGTAGTTCTTCGAGCTTAGTTATAATAGCACAAAAACCTTTGAGCAAAAAACGAACAAAAGGCCGACCCGGGAAGACAATAGCCCAACAATCGTCAACAATTCCATCCAGAGTGTCGCAGCAAGCTCCTGTAAGATTGCCAAGGTGCCTGTGCTTTATGGCATCTTCAATTGCTTCAAAACAACCTCGAACAGTTTTGACAGAGGACCAGCATTTCTCAGGGCTTATTGTCCCCTGGGCTACTGTAAATGGAATAGATTTCACCATAAATGTGACCAACAATAAGATGGTTAGCATTTTCGCTGCCATCGCTTCTGTTCGATGTGTCCAAAAATCAAAATGAAAAAAAAAAAAGCGCTACACTTGAAAGTATTCTAGAGAGGGATAGATGCTTGTATTTTGCATGGTGATGGAAGATGTACATGTATTTATAATACTTGGGTGGAAATTTTTTTGGAATTCAATTCAAAAGAATCATGACATGGATTTCATTCTAAATTAGTTGGGAAAACCAGATTTTCTTCCTTCTTTGGTAAGGATTAGTTTATTTGGTTAATTAGGTTGTACTAAGAGTAGTGGGTGTGCCTTTAGTAATGCAGAATAGAAAGGAAAATATCTCTTATTTTGGTATTTTGAGATTACCTTCTAATTACAATATTCTTAGAGATCAAATAGTAGTATTTAGGAAACTGAAATTTAGGCAATTAGATATTTAAAATGATTTGATTTACTCTTTTTTGAGATCAACTCCGTAATTTTGTTTTGTTTTATTTTTATTTTTAATGTAAAGCCTGCAATACACATATATTTTGATAATAAAGTGGTCTCCACTATGTCGCAAAATTGAAAGACTCTAAATCTATGGGAAAAAAAAACAGTGTATTGCAAGCTTTACTTCATAAGTTTTACTGAAGAGGAGTTGATCCCTTTTTATTTTGATTAGGTTTGGTTATCGAGCTCCACTGTGCAAGATAAAATGATGTTTACAAGGCTTAATTAGGATGACTATAGAATGACATATCATGTTATGGCCTTACGGGGTTTGAATGAATAAAAATATACAATGTGAGAACAGGAGAAATGTCTTTAATTTCTATATAGTAACACAAGACGTTGAGGAAGCAAAATATTCAAATATAAAATAGTTTACATTCCCAATTAAGAATTTCATTCCAACTTGATAAAACGAGATGATCGATAATTATTCTTATAAAAAAATTAATTTTTTTTTTTTGATTTGCCTATATATTTCAAACCCAAAATTTTGAAAACTTGAGCATTTTCCATGTTTAACTCAATGGATCCTAAAAATTTGAAAGAAAAGAAAATCCAAAGATAAATAAAAACACAAAAATGGATGTCCAAAGAAAAATTAAAGGACAATAAAGACAATTTAACAAAGCTTAGCAAAAAATTTGATTGATAAGTTAAGTATTCTAACATTTAAATTGAACAATGAATTTTAGATCTTTTTCCTATTGAAATAGGCATTTAGATTTGATTAGTTTTCCACCCTATTGCATAATTACTAAAACTTAAAATATAACCACATAAAGAATTCTTGTGCGGTAACCCTATAATGTTTAATTTTGTGGTCATAACTTATAATCCGAAATTTTAACTGTTTTTAGTAAGCCATTACAATTTCAATAAGATACCGTACCAATGTTGAAAACCATGTAAAAGCATATATTAAATTAAATATTTTCATTTGGTCGCAATCAGCCTAGAGGGTTGTAGATACCACAACCAGATGTCCTCCAGATCTGGCCGGGTATATATAGTGACACAGAAGAGAGAGGTGAGCGAGAAAGCAAGGCAGATATAGAGAATAGAAAGTGGAGAGAGAAAATAATAATTTTTTCTAATCAACATAATATACATTGTTTTCCAAAAAAAATTAAAATGCAACATTAAAATTTGTACCCTTAATCTTATCTAATTTTCATTTGAAATTTCGTTATTCAAATTTAAGACATTGGTAGGATAAACTTTGTCAATCCTATGAATCAAACAAAGGTTACTAGGACTGAAGATACAATAGTCCACCTTGAAACCCATTCTCTTATAATGCTAGTTTAACCCCATCATAATATTGTTTGTGAACCAAACGTGTTGTTTTTGTTAACACAAATGAAAAGAAACAAAGGAAATTGACTCTTAAATGACAGCAATAAATTCTCATGATGGGGAAGTTGTAGATTACAGTGTTTAATATAGCTTGGGTTTGTAAGAATATGCATTTGATTCCTCAATTTTTGACATACTTAATTATAACAAAAATCAGAAGATATAGAATGCAACAATTAAAATAGACATTATTAATTGATTGATAAATTACGCCAATCGGAGGAAAGGGATTAGAATAAGTTCAAAGCTAGGGAAAGTGATAAGAGTAAGGTTTGATTTCCAAAGGATGTTATTTTAGTTTGTTCGGGTCTTAGTTGGATAAGTTTTGAACACTCTCAAATTGTGATTTTGTATAGTTTGGTTTATTCTGCAATGAATAAAAATTTGAATTTGGTCTTGTAGGAAAATTTTAAGATTAAATAAATAGAGATTAATTTTTCCTTCAAATGCATTGAAGAATAATAAATTAGAGATTAAATTATTAAACCATAGGTTGTTTATTTTACTGTTACAAAGACAATCTTTTTACATGTTAAAAAAGTAAAAATTTCTAAATAATGATCCGATGTGAGTTTCATCAAATGGTTCACAAAACTTTTAGTAGATATTTTCTAAAACTATGTAAATTTATTGAAGAAACTACGTTGAGTCTAAAAGGATATAATCACTGTCGTATCAACTTATCGGCACCAAATAAGAAACTCAAATAATACACATTATTTCTCAAGGCTCGTTCATTGTCACTTTGACTTCTTTAAAAAAAAATTTACTAGCATACCCATAACAAAAGACTAAAGCTTTAAAAAAAAAAAATTGTTTTGTTTATTAGAAAATTTAGAAAAGAACCACCAAAGCAATATTAATTAGCTGACATTATTCTAAATTAAAGAACATAGCAAAAGTGCCAAATAAGAAGCTAATAGCTAAATATGTGAGCACCATATCCTATACATTAACTGGGAGCTAGTTTTTTCTACTGAGCAAATTTATATATTTTTCAAAAAAAAAAATAATTTCAATCATTAAAATTTCGATCTAATCTTATCTAATTTTTATTTGAAATTTTGTTAATAAAACTTGAGACATTGGAGGGATAAACATTATCAATCATATGAATCAAACAAAAGTTACCGGACCGAAAATACAATAGTTCACCATTAAACCCATACAATTATAATGCTAGTTTAATCCCATCACAATATTTCTCGTGAAGAAAATGTGTTTTTTGTATTAACACAAATGAAAAGAAAAAAAAGAAATGGACGCTCAAAAGACTGTTGTAAATATTTGAGTTAATTTTATTTCAAGGATGCAAAAGCGTCCGAAGAGGAAAATTCTCAAGAATATGGATTTACTTCTGCAATTTTTGACATACATGCTTTTAAAATAAAAAAAGATAAGAGATTACGAATGTAGCAGCAAAAATGTACATCAAAGAGTTAGGCTTTATTCTTGTGAGAGACTAGACCGAGTTGATTGATAAATTATGGCAATTGGAGGAGAGTGATTAGGATAAGTTGAAAGCTAGGGAGTGGTAAGAGTAAGGTCTGATTTCCAAAGGATGTTCTTTTATTTTATTGGGGATCTTGATGGGATTAGTTTTGATGATGCTCATAGTATTGTGATTTCGTTTGTTCTTCAATGAATAAAATTTCAATTTAGCATTCAATAAGAGGAAGAAAATTTTAAGATTAAATTAATAGAGATTAAGTTTTCGTTCAAATACATTGAAGAATAATAATTTAGAGATTAAATTATTAAACCATGAGTTGCTTATTTTGCTTTTGAAGCCCTTGGTTGTTTGTAATTTCAGTCTATGCTTACTTTTACAAATAAAATCTCTTTACGAGTTAAAATAATAATAATACAGTTATGACAAATCATCATTATTTTCACTCTTTAACTTATTCTTAACATGCCAACTGTTATGTTTATTGGCCAAAAGTCAGACGTATTTCGTTTATAACTCCAATAATCACAATCCTTCTGTTACAATCTAAATATAAAAATTGCAAAATTAAATATAATGATTTATCATGAGTTAGTATGAAAATGAGAATTAATTAACAACGCAGAACAGGCGATAATGGTGAAAATAATTAATTAATTGTAATCTAAAACAATTCATTGCTTATCAAAGTAGTTGATTTGTGGAGTAATAAGAAATAATTAACATTAGAAAAAAGAAACTATTGTAGGCATCTACTAAAAGGATTTAAAAAACAGTAGTCGAATAATTTTACGTTATTGTCATGTGTTAATTCAACTAACAAGCTTCTAAATTATGACCTTGAACAGAAGATCCTTCTTTCTCTTCATTGTGGCTTTTTTTGGCCAAACATTACGTGAGCCAATATTCATAAACCGGTTAACAAACCACTTATTAATCAATTTGGAGAAAAAAATTAAAGAAGATCTTCATTTCATCTATCACTGAGGTAGTTCTTCGAGCTTAGTTATAATAGCACAAAAACCTTTGAGCAAAAAACGAACAAAAGGCCGACCCGGGAAGACAATAGCCCAACAATCGTCAACAATTCCATCCAGAGTGTCGCAGCAAGCTCCTGTAAGATTGCCAAGGTGCCTGTGCTTTATGGCATCTTCAATTGCTTCAAAACAACCTCGAACAGTTTTGACAGAGGACCAGCATTTCTCAGGGCTTATTGTCCCCTGGGCTACTGTAAATGGAATAGATTTCACCATAAATGTGACCAACAATAAGATGGTTAGCATTTTCGCTGCCATCGCTTCTGTTCGATGTGTCCAAAAATCAAAATGAAAAAAAAAAAAGCGCTACACTTGAAAGTATTCTAGAGAGGGATAGATGCTTGTATTTTGCATGGTGATGGAAGATGTACATGTATTTATAATACTTGGGTGGAAATTTTTTTGGAATTCAATTCAAAAGAATCATGACATGGATTTCATTCTAAATTAGTTGGGAAAACCAGATTTTCTTCCTTCTTTGGTAAGGATTAGTTTATTTGGTTAATTAGGTTGTACTAAGAGTAGTGGGTGTGCCTTTAGTAATGCAGAATAGAAAGGAAAATATCTCTTATTTTGGTATTTTGAGATTACCTTCTAATTACAATATTCTTAGAGATCAAATAGTAGTATTTAGGAAACTGAAATTTAGGCAATTAGATATTTAAAATGATTTGATTTACTCTTTTTTGAGATCAACTCCGTAATTTTGTTTTGTTTTATTTTTATTTTTAATGTAAAGCCTGCAATACACATATATTTTGATAATAAAGTGGTCTCCACTATGTCGCAAAATTGAAAGACTCTAAATCTATGGGAAAAAAAAACAGTGTATTGCAAGCTTTACTTCATAAGTTTTACTGAAGAGGAGTTGATCCCTTTTTATTTTGATTAGGTTTGGTTATCGAGCTCCACTGTGCAAGATAAAATGATGTTTACAAGGCTTAATTAGGATGACTATAGAATGACATATCATGTTATGGCCTTACGGGGTTTGAATGAATAAAAATATACAATGTGAGAACAGGAGAAATGTCTTTAATTTCTATATAGTAACACAAGACGTTGAGGAAGCAAAATATTCAAATATAAAATAGTTTACATTCCCAATTAAGAATTTCATTCCAACTTGATAAAACGAGATGATCGATAATTATTCTTATAAAAAAATTAAATTTTTTTTTTTGATTTGCCTATATATTTCAAACCCAAAATTTTGAAAACTTGAGCATTTTCCATGTTTAACTCAATGGATCCTAAAAATTTGAAAGAAAAGAAAATCCAAAGATAAATAAAAACACAAAAATGGATGTCCAAAGAAAAATTAAAGGACAATAAAGACAATTTAACAAAGCTTAGCAAAAAATTTGATTGATAAGTTAAGTATTCTAACATTTAAATTGAACAATGAATTTTAGATCTTTTTCCTATTGAAATAGGCATTTAGATTTGATTAGTTTTCCACCCTATTGCATAATTACTAAAACTTAAAATATAACCACATAAAGAATTCTTGTGCGGTAACCCTATAATGTTTAATTTTGTGGTCATAACTTATAATCCGAAATTTTAACTGTTTTTAGTAAGCCATTACAATTTCAATAAGATACCGTACCAATGTTGAAAACCATGTAAAAGCATATATTAAATTAAATATTTTCATTTGGTCGCAATCAGCCTAGAGGGTTGTAGATACCACAACCAGATGTCCTCCAGATCTGGCCGGGTATATATAGTGACACAGAAGAGAGAGGTGAGCGAGAAAGCAAGGCAGATATAGAGAATAGAAAGTGGAGAGAGAAAATAATAATTTTTTCTAATCAACATAATATACATTGTTTTCCAAAAAAAATTAAAATGCAACATTAAAATTTGTACCCTTAATCTTATCTAATTTTCATTTGAAATTTCGTTATTCAAATTTAAGACATTGGTAGGATAAACTTTGTCAATCCTATGAATCAAACAAAGGTTACTAGGACTGAAGATACAATAGTCCACCTTGAAACCCATTCTCTTATAATGCTAGTTTAACCCCATCATAATATTGTTTGTGAACCAAACGTGTTGTTTTTGTTAACACAAATGAAAAGAAACAAAGGAAATTGACTCTTAAATGACAGCAATAAATTCTCATGATGGGGAAGTTGTAGATTACAGTGTTTAATATAGCTTGGGTTTGTAAGAATATGCATTTGATTCCTCAATTTTTGACATACTTAATTATAACAAAAATCAGAAGATATAGAATGCAACAATTAAAATAGACATTATTAATTGATTGATAAATTACGCCAATCGGAGGAAAGGGATTAGAATAAGTTCAAAGCTAGGGAAAGTGATAAGAGTAAGGTTTGATTTCCAAAGGATGTTATTTTAGTTTGTTCGGGTCTTAGTTGGATAAGTTTTGAACACTCTCAAATTGTGATTTTGTATAGTTTGGTTTATTCTGCAATGAATAAAAATTTGAATTTGGTCTTGTAGGAAAATTTTAAGATTAAATAAATAGAGATTAATTTTTCCTTCAAATGCATTGAAGAATAATAAATTAGAGATTAAATTATTAAACCATAGGTTGTTTATTTTACTGTTACAAAGACAATCTTTTTACATGTTAAAAAAGTAAAAATTTCTAAATAATGATCCGATGTGAGTTTCATCAAATGGTTCACAAAACTTTTAGTAGATATTTTCTAAAACTATGTAAATTTATTGAAGAAACTACGTTGAGTCTAAAAGGATATAATCACTGTCGTATCAACTTATCGGCACCAAATAAGAAACTCAAATAATACACATTATTTCTCAAGGCTCGTTCATTGTCACTTTGACTTCTTTAAAAAAAATTTTACTAGCATACCCATAACAAAAGACTAAAGCTTTAAAAAAAAAAAATTGTTTTGTTTATTAGAAAATTTAGAAAAGAACCACCAAAGCAATATTAATTAGCTGACATTATTCTAAATTAAAGAACATAGCAAAAGTGCCAAATAAGAAGCTAATAGCTAAATATGTGAGCACCATATCCTATACATTAACTGGGAGCTAGTTTTTTCTACTGAGCAAATTTATATATTTTTCAAAAAAAAAAATAATTTCAATCATTAAAATTTCGATCTAATCTTATCTAATTTTTATTTGAAATTTTGTTAATAAAACTTGAGACATTGGAGGGATAAACATTATCAATCATATGAATCAAACAAAAGTTACCGGACCGAAAATACAATAGTTCACCATTAAACCCATACAATTATAATGCTAGTTTAATCCCATCACAATATTTCTCGTGAAGAAAATGTGTTTTTTGTATTAACACAAATGAAAAGAAAAAAAAGAAATGGACGCTCAAAAGACTGTTGTAAATATTTGAGTTAATTTTATTTCAAGGATGCAAAAGCGTCCGAAGAGGAAAATTCTCAAGAATATGGATTTACTTCTGCAATTTTTGACATACATACTTTTAAAATAAAAAAAGATAAGAGATTACGAATGTAGCAGCAAAAATGTACATCAAAGAGTTAGGCTTTATTCTTGTGAGAGACTAGACCGAGTTGATTGATAAATTATGGCAATTGGAGGAGAGTGATTAGGATAAGTTGAAAGCTAGGGAGTGGTAAGAGTAAGGTCTGATTTCCAAAGGATGTTCTTTTATTTTATTGGGGATCTTGATGGGATTAGTTTTGATGATGCTCATAGTATTGTGATTTCGTTTGTTCTTCAATGAATAAAATTTCAATTTAGCATTCAATAAGAGGAAGAAAATTTTAAGATTAAATTAATAGAGATTAAGTTTTCGTTCAAATACATTGAAGAATAATAATTTAGAGATTAAATTATTAAACCATGAGTTGCTTATTTTGCTTTTGAAGCCCTTGGTTGTTTGTAATTTCAGTCTATGCTTACTTTTACAAATAAAATCTCTTTACGAGTTAAAATAATAATAATACAGTTATGACAAATCATCATTATTTTCACTCTTTAACTTATTCTTAACATGCCAACTGTTATGTTTATTGGCCAAAAGTCAGACGTATTTCGTTTATAACTCCAATAATCACAATCCTTCTGTTACAATCTAAATATAAAAATTGCAAAATTAAATATAATGATTTATCATGAGTTAGTATGAAAATGAGAATTAATTAACAACGCAGAACAGGCGATAATGGTGAAAATAATTAATTAATTGTAATCTAAAACAATTCATTGCTTATCAAAGTAGTTGATTTGTGGAGTAATAAGAAATAATTAACATTAGAAAAAAGAAACTATTGTAGGCATCTACTAAAAGGATTTAAAAAACAGTAGTCGAATAATTTTACGTTATTGTCATGTGTTAATTCAACTAACAAGCTTCTTAATTATGACCTTGAACAGAAGATCCTTCTTTCTCTTCATTGTGGCTTTTTTTGGCCAAACATTACGTGAGCCAATATTCATAAACCGGTTAACAAACCACTTATTAATCAATTTGGAGAAAAAAATTAAAGAAGATCTTCATTTCATCTATCACTGAGGTAGTTCTTCGAGCTTAGTTATAATAGCACAAAAACCTTTGAGCAAAAAACGAACAAAAGGCCGACCCGGGAAGACAATAGCCCAACAATCGTCAACAATTCCATCCAGAGTGTCGCAGCAAGCTCCTGTAAGATTGCCAAGGTGCCTGTGCTTTATGGCATCTTCAATTGCTTCAAAACAACCTCGAACAGTTTTGACAGAGGACCAGCATTTCTCAGGGCTTATTGTCCCCTGGGCTACTGTAAATGGAATAGATTTCACCATAAATGTGACCAACAATAAGATGGTTAGCATTTTCGCTGCCATCGCTTCTGTTCGATGTGTCCAAAAATCAAAATGAAAAAAAAAAAAGCGCTACACTTGAAAGTATTCTAGAGAGGGATAGATGCTTGTATTTTGCATGGTGATGGAAGATGTACATGTATTTATAATACTTGGGTGGAAATTTTTTTGGAATTCAATTCAAAAGAATCATGACATGGATTTCATTCTAAATTAGTTGGGAAAACCAGATTTTCTTCCTTCTTTGGTAAGGATTAGTTTATTTGGTTAATTAGGTTGTACTAAGAGTAGTGGGTGTGCCTTTAGTAATGCAGAATAGAAAGGAAAATATATCTTATTTTGGTATTTTGAGATTACCTTCTAATTACAATATTCTTAGAGATCAAATAGTAGTATTTAGGAAACTGAAATTTAGGCAATTAGATATTTAAAATGATTTGATTTACTCTTTTTTGAGATCAACTCCGTAATTTTGTTTTGTTTTATTTTTATTTTTAATGTAAAGCCTGCAATACACATATATTTTGATAATAAAGTGGTCTCCACTATGTCGCAAAATTGAAAGACTCTAAATCTATGGGAAAAAAAAACAGTGTATTGCAAGCTTTACTTCATAAGTTTTACTGAAGAGGAGTTGATCCCTTTTTATTTTGATTAGGTTTGGTTATCGAGCTCCACTGTGCAAGATAAAATGATGTTTACAAGGCTTAATTAGGATGACTATAGAATGACATATCATGTTATGGCCTTACGGGGTTTGAATGAATAAAAATATACAATGTGAGAACAGGAGAAATGTCTTTAATTTCTATATAGTAACACAAGACGTTGAGGAAGCAAAATATTCAAATATAAAATAGTTTACATTCCCAATTAAGAATTTCATTCCAACTTGATAAAACGAGATGATCGATAATTATTCTTATAAAAAAATTAATTTTTTTTTTTTTATTTGCCTATATATTTCAAACCCAAAATTTTGAAAACTTGAGCATTTTCCATGTTTAACTCAATGGATCCTAAAAATTTGAAAGAAAAGAAAATCCAAAGATAAATAAAAACACAAAAATGGATGTCCAAAGAAAAATTAAAGGACAATAAAGACAATTTAACAAAGCTTAGCAAAAAATTTGATTGATAAGTTAAGTATTCTAACATTTAAATTGAACAATGAATTTTAGATCTTTTTCCTATTGAAATAGGCATTTAGATTTGATTAGTTTTCCACCCTATTGCATAATTACTAAAACTTAAAATATAACCACATAAAGAATTCTTGTGCGGTAACCCTATAATGTTTAATTTTGTGGTCATAACTTATAATCCGAAATTTTAACTGTTTTTAGTAAGCCATTACAATTTCAATAAGATACCGTACCAATGTTGAAAACCATGTAAAAGCATATATTAAATTAAATATTTTCATTTGGTCGCAATCAGCCTAGAGGGTTGTAGATACCACAACCAGATGTCCTCCAGATCTGGCCGGGTATATATAGTGACACAGAAGAGAGAGGTGAGCGAGAAAGCAAGGCAGATATAGAGAATAGAAAGTGGAGAGAGAAAATAATAATTTTTTCTAATCAACATAATATACATTGTTTTCCAAAAAAAATTAAAATGCAACATTAAAATTTGTACCCTTAATCTTATCTAATTTTCATTTGAAATTTCGTTATTCAAATTTAAGACATTGGTAGGATAAACTTTGTCAATCCTATGAATCAAACAAAGGTTACTAGGACTGAAGATACAGTAGTCCACCTTGAAACCCATTCTCTTATAATGCTAGTTTAACCCCATCATAATATTGTTTGTGAACCAAACGTGTTGTTTTTGTTAACACAAATGAAAAGAAACAAAGGAAATTGACTCTTAAATGACAGCAATAAATTCTCATGATGGGGAAGTTGTAGATTACAGTGTTTAATATAGCTTGGGTTTGTAAGAATATGCATTTGATTCCTCAATTTTTGACATACTTAATTATAACAAAAATCAGAAGATATAGAATGCAACAATTAAAATAGACATTATTAATTGATTGATAAATTACGCCAATCGGAGGAAAGGGATTAGAATAAGTTCAAAGCTAGGGAAAGTGATAAGAGTAAGGTTTGATTTCCAAAGGATGTTATTTTAGTTTGTTCGGGTCTTAGTTGGATAAGTTTTGAACACTCTCAAATTGTGATTTTGTATAGTTTGGTTTATTCTGCAATGAATAAAAATTTGAATTTGGTCTTGTAGGAAAATTTTAAGATTAAATAAATAGAGATTAATTTTTCCTTCAAATGCATTGAAGAATAATAAATTAGAGATTAAATTATTAAACCATAGGTTGTTTATTTTACTGTTACAAAGACAATCTTTTTACATGTTAAAAAAGTAAAAATTTCTAAATAATGATCCGATGTGAGTTTCATCAAATGGTTCACAAAACTTTTAGTAGATATTTTCTAAAACTATGTAAATTTATTGAAGAAACTACGTTGAGTCTAAAAGGATATAATCACTGTCGTATCAACTTATCGGCACCAAATAAGAAACTCAAATAATACACATTATTTCTCAAGGCTCGTTCATTGTCACTTTGACTTCTTTAAAAAAAATTTTACTAGCATACCCATAACAAAAGACTAAAGCTTTAAAAAAAAAAAATTGTTTTGTTTATTAGAAAATTTAGAAAAGAACCACCAAAGCAATATTAATTAGCTGACATTATTCTAAATTAAAGAACATAGCAAAAGTGCCAAATAAGAAGCTAATAGCTAAATATGTGAGCACCATATCCTATACATTAACTGGGAGCTAGTTTTTTCTACTGAGCAAATTTATATATTTTTCAAAAAAAAAAAATAATTTCAATCATTAAAATTTCGATCTAATCTTATCTAATTTTTATTTGAAATTTTGTTAATAAAACTTGAGACATTGGAGGGATAAACATTATCAATCATATGAATCAAACAAAAGTTACCGGACCGAAAATACAATAGTTCACCATTAAACCCATACAATTATAATGCTAGTTTAATCCCATCACAATATTTCTCGTGAAGAAAATGTGTTTTTTGTATTAACACAAATGAAAAGAAAAAAAAGAAATGGACGCTCAAAAGACTGTTGTAAATATTTGAGTTAATTTTATTTCAAGGATGCAAAAGCGTCCGAAGAGGAAAATTCTCAAGAATATGGATTTACTTCTGCAATTTTTGACATACATACTTTTAAAATAAAAAAAGATAAGAGATTACGAATGTAGCAGCAAAAATGTACATCAAAGAGTTAGGCTTTATTCTTGTGAGAGACTAGACCGAGTTGATTGATAAATTATGGCAATTGGAGGAGAGTGATTAGGATAAGTTGAAAGCTAGGGAGTGGTAAGAGTAAGGTCTGATTTCCAAAGGATGTTCTTTTATTTTATTGGGGATCTTGATGGGATTAGTTTTGATGATGCTCATAGTATTGTGATTTCGTTTGTTCTTCAATGAATAAAATTTCAATTTAGCATTCAATAAGAGGAAGAAAATTTTAAGATTAAATTAAT
The DNA here is from genome assembly GCA_023935145.1 of Bretschneidera sinensis. Taxonomy (NCBI): domain Eukaryota; kingdom Viridiplantae; phylum Streptophyta; class Magnoliopsida; order Brassicales; family Akaniaceae; genus Bretschneidera; species Bretschneidera sinensis. The sequence continues at coordinate 131,663,530 of CM043697.1, forward strand.
AGAGATTAAGTTTTCGTTCAAATACATTGAAGAATAATAATTTAGAGATTAAATTATTAAACCATGAGTTGCTTATTTTGCTTTTGAAGCCCTTGGTTGTTTGTAATTTCAGTCTATGCTTACTTTTACAAATAAAATCTCTTTACGAGTTAAAATAATAATAATACAGTTATGACAAATCATCATTATTTTCACTCTTTAACTTATTCTTAACATGCCAACTGTTATGTTTATTGGCCAAAAGTCAGACGTATTTCGTTTATAACTCCAATAATCACAATCCTTCTGTTACAATCTAAATATAAAAATTGCAAAATTAAATATAATGATTTATCATGAGTTAGTATGAAAATGAGAATTAATTAACAACGCAGAACAGGCGATAATGGTGAAAATAATTAATTAATTGTAATCTAAAACAATTCATTGCTTATCAAAGTAGTTGATTTGTGGAGTAATAAGAAATAATTAACATTAGAAAAAAGAAACTATTGTAGGCATCTACTAAAAGGATTTAAAAAACAGTAGTCGAATAATTTTACGTTATTGTCATGTGTTAATTCAACTAACAAGCTTCTTAATTATGACCTTGAACAGAAGATCCTTCTTTCTCTTCATTGTGGCTTTTTTTGGCCAAACATTACGTGAGCCAATATTCATAAACCGGTTAACAAACCACTTATTAATCAATTTGGAGAAAAAAATTAAAGAAGATCTTCATTTCATCTATCACTGAGGTAGTTCTTCGAGCTTAGTTATAATAGCACAAAAACCTTTGAGCAAAAAACGAACAAAAGGCCGACCCGGGAAGACAATAGCCCAACAATCGTCAACAATTCCATCCAGAGTGTCGCAGCAAGCTCCTGTAAGATTGCCAAGGTGCCTGTGCTTTATGGCATCTTCAATTGCTTCAAAACAACCTCGAACAGTTTTGACAGAGGACCAGCATTTCTCAGGGCTTATTGTCCCCTGGGCTACTGTAAATGGAATAGATTTCACCATAAATGTGACCAACAATAAGATGGTTAGCATTTTCGCTGCCATCGCTTCTGTTCGATGTGTCCAAAAATCAAAATGAAAAAAAAAAAAGCGCTACACTTGAAAGTATTCTAGAGAGGGATAGATGCTTGTATTTTGCATGGTGATGGAAGATGTACATGTATTTATAATACTTGGGTGGAAATTTTTTTGGAATTCAATTCAAAAGAATCATGACATGGATTTCATTCTAAATTAGTTGGGAAAACCAGATTTTCTTCCTTCTTTGGTAAGGATTAGTTTATTTGGTTAATTAGGTTGTACTAAGAGTAGTGGGTGTGCCTTTAGTAATGCAGAATAGAAAGGAAAATATATCTTATTTTGGTATTTTGAGATTACCTTCTAATTACAATATTCTTAGAGATCAAATAGTAGTATTTAGGAAACTGAAATTTAGGCAATTAGATATTTAAAATGATTTGATTTACTCTTTTTTGAGATCAACTCCGTAATTTTGTTTTGTTTTATTTTTATTTTTAATGTAAAGCCTGCAATACACATATATTTTGATAATAAAGTGGTCTCCACTATGTCGCAAAATTGAAAGACTCTAAATCTATGGGAAAAAAAAACAGTGTATTGCAAGCTTTACTTCATAAGTTTTACTGAAGAGGAGTTGATCCCTTTTTATTTTGATTAGGTTTGGTTATCGAGCTCCACTGTGCAAGATAAAATGATGTTTACAAGGCTTAATTAGGATGACTATAGAATGACATATCATGTTATGGCCTTACGGGGTTTGAATGAATAAAAATATACAATGTGAGAACAGGAGAAATGTCTTTAATTTCTATATAGTAACACAAGACGTTGAGGAAGCAAAATATTCAAATATAAAATAGTTTACATTCCCAATTAAGAATTTCATTCCAACTTGATAAAACGAGATGATCGATAATTATTCTTATAAAAAAATTAAATTTTTTTTTTTGATTTGCCTATATATTTCAAACCCAAAATTTTGAAAACTTGAGCATTTTCCATGTTTAACTCAATGGATCCTAAAAATTTGAAAGAAAAGAAAATCCAAAGATAAATAAAAACACAAAAATGGATGTCCAAAGAAAAATTAAAGGACAATAAAGACAATTTAACAAAGCTTAGCAAAAAATTTGATTGATAAGTTAAGTATTCTAACATTTAAATTGAACAATGAATTTTAGATCTTTTTCCTATTGAAATAGGCATTTAGATTTGATTAGTTTTCCACCCTATTGCATAATTACTAAAACTTAAAATATAACCACATAAAGAATTCTTGTGCGGTAACCCTATAATGTTTAATTTTGTGGTCATAACTTATAATCCGAAATTTTAACTGTTTTTAGTAAGCCATTACAATTTCAATAAGATACCGTACCAATGTTGAAAACCATGTAAAAGCATATATTAAATTAAATATTTTCATTTGGTCGCAATCAGCCTAGAGGGTTGTAGATACCACAACCAGATGTCCTCCCGATCTGGCCGGGTATATATAGTGACACAGAAGAGAGAGGTGAGCGAGAAAGCAAGGCAGATATAGAGAATAGAAAGTGGAGAGAGAAAATAATAATTTTTTCTAATCAACATAATATACATTGTTTTCCAAAAAAAATTAAAATGCAACATTAAAATTTGTACCCTTAATCTTATCTAATTTTCATTTGAAATTTCGTTATTCAAATTTAAGACATTGGTAGGATAAACTTTGTCAATCCTATGAATCAAACAAAGGTTACTAGGACTGAAGATACAGTAGTCCACCTTGAAACCCATTCTCTTATAATGCTAGTTTAACCCCATCATAATATTGTTTGTGAACCAAACGTGTTGTTTTTGTTAACACAAATGAAAAGAAACAAAGGAAATTGACTCTTAAATGACAGCAATAAATTCTCATGATGGGGAAGTTGTAGATTACAGTGTTTAATATAGCTTGGGTTTGTAAGAATATGCATTTGATTCCTCAATTTTTGACATACTTAATTATAACAAAAATCAGAAGATATAGAATGCAACAATTAAAATAGACATTATTAATTGATTGATAAATTACGCCAATCGGAGGAAAGGGATTAGAATAAGTTCAAAGCTAGGGAAAGTGATAAGAGTAAGGTTTGATTTCCAAAGGATGTTATTTTAGTTTGTTCGGGTCTTAGTTGGATAAGTTTTGAACACTCTCAAATTGTGATTTTGTATAGTTTGGTTTATTCTGCAATGAATAAAAATTTGAATTTGGTCTTGTAGGAAAATTTTAAGATTAAATAAATAGAGATTAATTTTTCCTTCAAATGCATTGAAGAATAATAAATTAGAGATTAAATTATTAAACCATAGGTTGTTTATTTTACTGTTACAAAGACAATCTTTTTACATGTCAAAAAAGTAAAAATTTCTAAATAATGATCCGATGTGAGTTTCATCAAATGGTTCACAAAACTTTTAGTAGATATTTTCTAAAACTATGTAAATTTATTGAAGAAACTACGTTGAGTCTAAAAGGATATAATCACTGTCGTATCAACTTATCGGCACCAAATAAGAAACTCAAATAATACACATTATTTCTCAAGGCTCGTTCATTGTCACTTTGACTTCTTTAAAAAAAATTTTACTAGCATACCCATAACAAAAGACTAAAGCTTTAAAAAAAAAAAATTGTTTTGTTTATTAGAAAATTTAGAAAAGAACCACCAAAGCAATATTAATTAGCTGACATTATTCTAAATTAAAGAACATAGCAAAAGTGCCAAATAAGAAGCTAATAGCTAAATATGTGAGCACCATATCCTATACATTAACTGGGAGCTAGTTTTTTCTACTGAGCAAATTTATATATTTTTCAAAAAAAAAAATAATTTCAATCATTAAAATTTCGATCTAATCTTATCTAATTTTTATTTGAAATTTTGTTAATCAAACTTGAGACATTGGAGGGATAAACATTATCAATCATATGAATCAAACAAAAGTTACCGGACCGAAAATACAATAGTTCACCATTAAACCCATACAATTATAATGCTAGTTTAATCCCATCACAATATTTCTCGTGAAGAAAATGTGTTTTTTGTATTAACACAAATGAAAAGAAAAAAAAGAAATGGACGCTCAAAAGACTGTTGTAAATATTTGAGTTAATTTTATTTCAAGGATGCAAAAGCGTCCGAAGAGGAAAATTCTCAAGAATATGGATTTACTTCTGCAATTTTTGACATACATACTTTTAAAATAAAAAAAGATAAGAGATTACGAATGTAGCAGCAAAAATGTACATCAAAGAGTTAGGCTTTATTCTTGTGAGAGACTAGACCGAGTTGATTGATAAATTATGGCAATTGGAGGAGAGTGATTAGGATAAGTTGAAAGCTAGGGAGTGGTAAGAGTAAGGTCTGATTTCCAAAGGATGTTCTTTTATTTTATTGGGGATCTTGATGGGATTAGTTTTGATGATGCTCATAGTATTGTGATTTCGTTTGTTCTTCAATGAATAAAATTTCAATTTAGCATTCAATAAGAGGAAGAAAATTTTAAGATTAAATTAATAGAGATTAAGTTTTCGTTCAAATACATTGAAGAATAATAATTTAGAGATTAAATTATTAAACCATGAGTTGCTTATTTTGCTTTTGAAGCCCTTGGTTGTTTGTAATTTCAGTCTATGCTTACTTTTACAAATAAAATCTCTTTACGAGTTAAAATAATAATAATACAGTTATGACAAATCATCATTATTTTCACTCTTTAACTTATTCTTAACATGCCAACTGTTATGTTTATTGGCCAAAAGTCAGACGTATTTCGTTTATAACTCCAATAATCACAATCCTTCTGTTACAATCTAAATATAAAAATTGCAAAATTAAATATAATGATTTATCATGAGTTAGTATGAAAAGGAGAATTAATTAACAACGCAGAACAGGCGATAATGGTGAAAATAATTAATTAATTGTAATCTAAAACAATTCATTGCTTATCAAAGTAGTTGATTTGTGGAGTAATAAGAAATAATTAACATTAGAAAAAAGAAACTATTGTAGGCATCTACTAAACGGATTTAAAAAACAGTAGTCGAATAATTTTACGTTATTGTCATGTGTTAATTCAACTAACAAGCTTCTTAATTATGACCTTGAACAGAAGATCCTTCTTTCTCTTCATTGTGGCTTTTTTTGGCCAAACATTACGTGAGCCAATATTCATAAACCGGTTAACAAACCACTTATTAATCAATTTGGAGAAAAAATTAAAGAAGATCTTCATTTCATCTATCACTGAGGTAGTTCTTCGAGCTTAGTTATAATAGCACAAAAACCTTTGAGCAAAAAACGAACAAAAGGCCGACCCGGGAAGACAATAGCCCAACAATCGTCAACAATTCCATCCAGAGTGTCGCAGCAAGCTCCTGTAAGATTGCCAAGGTGCCTGTGCTTTATGGCATCTTCAATTGCTTCAAAACAACCTCGAACAGTTTTGACAGAGGACCAGCATTTCTCAGGGCTTATTGTCCCCTGGGCTACTGTAAATGGAATAGATTTCACCATAAATGTGACCAACAATAAGATGGTTAGCATTTTCGCTGCCATCGCTTCTGTTCGATGTGTCCAAAAATCAAAATGAAAAAAAAAAAAGCGCTACACTTGAAAGTATTCTAGAGAGGGATAGATGCTTGTATTTTGCATGGTGATGGAAGATGTACATGTATTTATAATACTTGGGTGGAAATTTTTTTGGAATTCTATTCAAAAGAATCATGACATGGATTTCATTCTAAATTAGTTGGGAAAACCAGATTTTCTTCCTTCTTTGGTAAGGATTAGTTTATTTGGTTAATTAGGTTGTACTAAGAGTAGTGGGTGTGCCTTTAGTAATGCAGAATAGAAAGGAAAATATCTCTTATTTTGGTATTTTGAGATTACCTTCTATTTACAATATTCTTAGAGATCAAATAGTAGTATTTAGGAAACTGAAATTTAGGCAATTAGATATTTAAAATGATTTGATTTACTCTTTTTTGAGATCAACTCCGTAATTTTGTTTTGTTTTATTTTTATTTTTAATGTAAAGCCTGCAATACACATAAATTTTGATAATAAAGTGGTCTCCACTATGTCGCAAAATTGAAAGACTCTAAATCTATGGGAAAAAAAAAACAGTGTATTGCAAGCTTTACTTCATAAGTTTTACTGAAGAGGAGTTGATCCCTTTTTATTTTGATTAGGTTTGGTTATCGAGCTCCACTGTGCAAGATAAAATGATGTTTACAAGGCTTAATTAGGATGACTATAGAATGACATATCATGTTATGGCCTTACGGGGTTTGAATGAATAAAAATATACAATGTGAGAACAGGAGAAATGTCTTTAATTTCTATATAGTAACACAAGACGTTGAGGAAGCAAAATATTCAAATATAAAATAGTTTACATTCTCAATTAAGAATTTCATTCCAACTTGATAAAACGAGATGATCGATAATTATTCTTATAAAAAAATTAATTTTTTTTTTGATTTGCCTATATATTTCAAACCCAAAATTTTGAAAACTTGAGCATTTTCCATGTTTAACTCAATGGATCCTAAAAATTTGAAAGAAAAGAAAATCCAAAGATAAATAAAAACACAAAAATGGATGTCCAAAGAAAAATTAAAGGACAATAAAGACAATTTAACAAAGCTTAGCAAAAAAATTTGATTGATAAGTTAAGTATTCTAACATTTAAATTGAACAATGAATTTTAGATCTTTTTCCTATTGAAATAGGCATTTAGATTTGATTAGTTTTGCACCCTATTGCATAATTACTAAAACTTAAAATATAACCACATAAAGAATTCTTGTGCGGTAACCCTATAATGTTTAATTTTGTGGTCATAACTTATAATCCGAAATTTTAACTGTTTTTAGTAAGCCATTACAATTTCAATAAGATACCATACCAATGTTGAAAACCATGTAAAAGCATATATTAAATTAAATATTTTCATTTGGTCGCAATCAGCCTCGAGGGTTGTAGATACCACAACCAGATGTCCTCAAGATCTGGCCAGGTATATATAGTGACACAGAAGAGAGAGGTGAGCGAGAAAGCAAGGCAGATATAGAGAATAGAAAGTGGAGAGAGAAAATATTAATTTTTTCTAATCAACATAATATATATTTTTTTCCAAAAAAAATTAAAATGCAACATTAAAATTTGTACACTTAATCTTATCTAATTTTCATTTGAAATTTCGTTATTCAAATTTAAGACATTGGTAGGATAAACTTTGTCAATCCTATGAATCAAACAAAGGTTACTACGACTGAAGATACAGTAGTCCACCTTGAAACCCATTCTCTTATAATGCTAGTTTAATCCCATCATAATATTGTTTGTGAACCAAACGTGTTGTTTTTGTTAACACAAATGAAAAGAAACAAAGGGAATTGACTCTTAAATGACAGCAATAAATTCTCATGATGGGGAAGTTGTAGATTACAGTGTTTAATATAGCTTGGGTTTGTAAGAATATGCATTTGATACCTCAATTTTTGACATACTTAATTATAACAAAAATCAGAAGATACGGAATGCAACAATTTAAATAGACATTATTAATTGATTGATAAATTACACCAATCGGAGGAAAGGGATTAGAATAAGTTCAAAGCTAGGGAAAGTGATAAGAGTAAGCTTTGATTTCCAAAGGATGTTATTTTAGTTTGTTCGGGTCTTAGTTGGATAAGTTTTGAACACTCTCAAATTGTGATTTTGTATAGTTTGGTTTATTCTGCAATGAATAAAAATTTGAATTTGGTCTTGTAGGAAAATTTTAAGATTAAATAAATAGAGATTAATTTTTCCTTCAAATGCATTGAAGACTAATAAATTAGAGATTAAATTATTAAACCATAGGTTGTTTATTTTACTTTTACAAAGACAATCTTTGTACATGGTAAAAAAGTAAAAATTTCTAAATAATGATCCGATGTGAGTTTCATCAAATGGTTCACAAAACTTTTAGTAGATATTTTCTAAAACAATGTAAATTTATTCAAGAAACTACGTTGAGTCTAAAAGGATATAATCACTGTCGTATCAACTTATCGGCACCAAATAAGAAACTCAAATAATACACATTATTTCTCAAGGCTCGTTCATTGTCACTTTGACTTCTTTAAAAAAACTGTACTAGCATACCCATAACAAAAGACTAAAGCTTTAAAAAAAAAAATTGTTTTGTTTATTAGAAAATTTAGAAAAGAACCACCAAAGCAATATTAATTAGCTGACATTATTCTAAATTAAAGAACATAGCAAAAGTGCCAAATAAGAAGCTAATAGCTAAATATGTGAGCACCATATCCTATACATTAACTGGGAGCTAGTTTTTTCTACTGAGCAAATTTATATATTTTTCAAAAAAAAAACAAATTTTCCATCATTAAAATTTCGATCTAATCTAATCTAATTTTTATTTGAAATTTTGTTAATAAAACTTGAGACATTGGAGGGATAAACATTATCAATCCTATGAATCAAACAAAAGTTACCGGACCAAAAATACAATAGTTCACCATTAAACCCATACAATTATAATGCTAGTTTAATCCCATCACAATATTTCTCGTGAAGAAAATGTGTTTTTTGTATTAACACAAATGAAAAGAAAAAATAGAAATGGACGCTCAAAAGACTGTTGTAAATATTTGAGTTAATTTTATTTCAAGGATGCAAAAGCGTCCGAAGAGGAAAATTCTCAAGCATATGGATTTGCTTCTGCAATTTTTTACATACATACTTTAAAAAAAAAAAAAAAGATAAGAGATTACGAATGTAGCAGCAAAAATGTACATCAAAGAGTTAGGCTTTATTCTTGTGAGAGACTAGACCGAGTTGATTGATAAATTATGGCAATTGGAGGAGAGTGATTAGGATAAGTTCAAAGCTAGGGAGTGGTAAGAGTAAGGTCTGATTTCCAAAGGATGTTCTTTTATTTTATTGGGGATCTTGATGGGATTAGTTTTGATGATGCTCATAGTATTGTGATTTCGTTTGTTCTTCAATGAATAAAATTTCAATTTAGCATTCAATAAGAGGAAGAAAATTTTAAGATTAAATTAATAGAGATTAAGTTTTCGTTCAAATACATTGAAGAATAATAATTTAGAGATTAAATTATTAAACCATGAGTTGCTTATTTTGCTTTTGAAGCCCTTGGTTGTTTGTAATTTCAGTCTATGCTTACTTTTACAAATAAAATCTCTTTACGAGTTAAAATAATAATAATACAGTTATGACAAATCATCATTATTTTCACTCTTTAACTTATTCTTAACATGCCAACTGTTATGTTTATTGGCCAAAAGTCAGACGTATTTCGTTTATAACTCCAATAATCACAATCCTTCTGTTACAATCTAAATATAAAAATTGCAAAATTAAATATAATGATTTATCATGAGTTAGTATGAAAAGGAGAATTAATTAACAACGCAGAACAGGCGATAATGGTGAAAATAATTAATTAATTGTAATCTAAAACAATTCATTGCTTATCAAAGTAGTTGATTTGTGGAGTAATAAGAAATAATTAACATTAGAAAAAAGAAACTATTGTAGGCATCTACTAAAAGGATTTAAAAAACAGTAGTCGAATAATTTTACGTTATTGTCATGTGTTAATTCAACTAACAAGCTTCTTAATTATGACCTTGAACAGAAGATCCTTCTTTCTCTTCATTGTGGCTTTTTTTGGCCAAACATTACGTGAGCCAATATTCATAAACCGGTTAACAAACCACTTATTAATCAATTTGGAGAAAAAATTAAAGAAGATCTTCATTTCATCTATCACTGAGGTAGTTCTTCGAGCTTAGTTATAATAGCACAAAAACCTTTGAGCAAAAAACGAACAAAAGGCCGACCCGGGAAGACAATAGCCCAACAATCGTCAACAATATCCAGAGTGTCGCAGCAAGCTCCTGTAAGATTGCCAAGGTGCCTGTGCTTTATGGCATCTTCAATTGCTTCAAAACAACCTCGAACAGTTTTGACAGAGGACCAGCATTTCTCAGGGCTTATTGTCCCCTGGGCTACTGTAAATGGAATAGATTTCACCATAAATGTGACCAACAATAAGATGGTTAGCATTTTCGCTGCCATCGCTTCTGTTCGATGTGTCCAAAAATCAAAATGAAAAAAAAAAAAGCACTACACTTGAAAGTATTCTAGAGAGGGATAGATGCTTGTATTTTGCATGGTGATGGAAGATGTACATGTATTTATAATACTTGGGTGGAAATTTTTTTGGAATTCTATTCAAAAGAATCATGACATGGATTTCATTCTAAATTAGTTGGGAAAACCAGATTTTCTTCCTTCTTTGGTAAGGATTAGTTTATTTGGTTAATTAGGTTGTACTAAGAGTAGTGGGTGTGCCTTTAGTAATGCAGAATAGAAAGGAAAATATCTCTTATTTTGGTATTTTGAGATTACCTTCTAATTACAATATTCTTAGAGATCAAATAGTAGTATTTAGGAAACTGAAATTTAGGCAATTAGATATTTAAAATGATTTGATTTACTCTTTTTTGAGATCAACTCCGTAATTTTGTTTTGTTTTATTTTTATTTTTAATGTAAAGCCTGCAATACACATATATTTTGATAATAAAGTGGTCTCCACTATGTCGCAAAATTGAAAGACTCTAAATCTATGGGAAAAAAAAACAGTGTATTGCAAGCTTTACTTCATAAGTTTTACTGAAGAGGAGTTGATCCCTTTTTATTTTGATTAGGTTTGGTTATCGAGCTCCACTGTGCAAGATAAAATGATGTTTACACGGCTTAATTAGGATGACTATAGAATGACATATCATGTTATGGCCTTACGGGGTTTGAATGAATAAAAATATACAATGTGAGAACAGGAGAAATGTCTTTAATTTCTATATAGTAACACAAGACGTTGAGGAAGCAAAATATTCAAATATAAAATAGTTTACATTCCCAATTAAGAATTTCATTCCAACTTGATAAAACGAGATGATCGATAATTATTCTTATAAAAAAATTAATTTTTTTTTTTGATTTGCCTATATATTTCAAACCCAAAATTTTGAAAACTTGAGCATTTTCCATGTTTAACTCAATGGATCCTAAAAATTTGAAAGAAAAGAAAATCCAAAGATAAATAAAAACACAAAAATGGATGTCCAAAGAAAAATTAAAGGACAATAAAGACAATTTAACAAAGCTTAGCAAAAAATTTGATTGATAAGTTAAGTATTCTAACATTTAAATTGAACAATGAATTTTAGATCTTTTTCCTATTGAAATAGGCATTTAGATTTGATTAGTTTTCCACCCTATTGCATAATTACTAAAACTTAAAATATAACCACATAAAGAATTCTTGTGCGGTAACCCTATAATGTTTAATTTTGTGGTCATAACTTATAATCCGAAATTTTAACTGTTTTTAGTAAGCCATTACAATTTCAATAAGATACCGTACCAATGTTGAAAACCATGTAAAAGCATATATTAAATTAAATATTTTCATTTGGTCGCAATCAGCCTAGAGGGTTGTAGATACCACAACCAGATGTCCTCCAGATCTGGCCGGGTATATATAGTGACACAGAAGAGAGAGGTGAGCGAGAAAGCAAGGCAGATATAGAGAATAGAAAGTGGAGAGAGAAAATATTAATTTTTTCTAATCAACATAATATACATTGTTTTCCAAAAAAAATTAAAATCCAACATTAAAATTTGTACCCTTAATCTTATCTAATTTTCATTTGAAATTTCGTTATTCAAATTTAAGACATTGGTAGGATAAACTTTGTCAATCCTATGAATCAAACAAAGGTTACTACGACTGAAGATTCAGTAGTCCACCTTGAAACCCATTCTCTTATAATGCTAGTTTAACCCCATCATAATATTGTTTGTGAACCAAACGTGTTGTTTTTGTTAACACAAATGAAAAGAAACAAAGGAAATTGACTCTTAAATGACAGCAATAGATTCTCATGATGGGGAAGTTGTAGATTACAGTGTTTAATATAGCTTGGGTTTGTAAGAATATGCATTTGATACCTCAATTTTTGACATACTTAATTATAACAAAAATCAGAAGATACGGAATGCAACAATTTAAATAGACATTATTAATTGATTGATAAATTACGCCAATCGGAGGAAAGGGATTAGAATAAGTTCAAAGCTAGGGAAAGTGATAAGAGTAAGGTTTGATTTCCAAAGGATGTTATTTTAGTTTGTTCGGGTCTTAGTTGGATAAGTTTTGAACACTCTCAAATTGTGATTTTGTATAGTTTGGTTTATTCTGCAATGAATAAAAATTTGAATTTGGTCTTGTAGGAAAATTTTAAGATTAAATAAATAGAGATTAATTTTTCCTTCAAATGCATTGAAGACTAATAAATTAGAGATTAAATTATTAAACCATAGGTTGTTTATTTTACTTTTACAAAGACAATCTTTGTACATGGTAAAAAAGTAAAAATTTCTAAATAATGATCCGATGTGAGTTTCATCAAATGGTTCACAAAACTTTTAGTAGATATTTTCTAAAACAATGTAAATTTATTCAAGAAACTACGTTGAGTCTAAAAGGATATAATCACTGTCGTATCAACTTATCGGCACCAAATAAGAAACTCAAATAATACACATTATTTCTCAAGGCTCGTTCATTGTCACTTTGACTTCTTTAAAAAAACTGTACTAGCATACCCATAACAAAAGACTAAAGCTTTAAAAAAAAAAATTGTTTTGTTTATTAGAAAATTTAGAAAAGAACCACCAAAGCAATATTAATTAGCTGACATTATTCTAAATTAAAGAACATAGCAAAAGTGCCAAATAAGAAGCTAATAGCTAAATATGTGAGCACCATATCCTATACATTAACTGGGAGCTAGTTTTTTCTACTGAGCAAATTTATATATTTTTCAAAAAAAAAACAAATTTTCCATCATTAAAATTTCGATCTAATCTAATCTAATTTTTATTTGAAATTTTGTTAATAAAACTTGAGACATTGGAGGGATAAACATTATCAATCCTATGAATCAAACAAAAGTTACCGGACCAAAAATACAATAGTTCACCATTAAACCCATACAATTATAATGCTAGTTTAATCCCATCACAATATTTCTCGTGAAGAAAATGTGTTTTTTGTATTAACACAAATGAAAAGAAAAAATAGAAATGGACGCTCAAAAGACTGTTGTAAATATTTGAGTTAATTTTATTTCAAGGATGCAAAAGCGTCCGAAGAGGAAAATTCTCAAGCATATGGATTTGCTTCTGCAATTTTTTACATACATACTTTAAAAAAAAAAAAAAAGATAAGAGATTACGAATGTAGCAGCAAAAATGTACATCAAAGAGTTAGGCTTTATTCTTGTGAGAGACTAGACCGAGTTGATTGATAAATTATGGCAATTGGAGGAGAGTGATTAGGATAAGTTCAAAGCTAGGGAGTGGTAAGAGTAAGGTCTGATTTCCAAAGGATGTTCTTTTATTTTATTGGGGATCTTGATGGGATTAGTTTTGATGATGCTCATAGTATTGTGATTTCGTTTGTTCTTCAATGAATAAAATTTCAATTTAGCATTCAATAAGAGGAAGAAAATTTTAAGATTAAATTAATAGAGATTAAGTTTTCGTTCAAATACATTGAAGAATAATAATTTAGAGATTAAATTATTAAACCATGAGTTGCTTATTTTGCTTTTGAAGCCCTTGGTTGTTTGTAATTTCAGTCTATGCTTACTTTTACAAATAAAATCTCTTTACGAGTTAAAATAATAATAATACAGTTATGACAAATCATCATTATTTTCACTCTTTAACTTATTCTTAACATGCCAACTGTTATGTTTATTGGCCAAAAGTCAGACGTATTTCGTTTATAACTCCAATAATCACAATCCTTCTGTTACAATCTAAATATAAAAATTGCAAAATTAAATATAATGATTTATCATGAGTTAGTATGAAAAGGAGAATTAATTAACAACGCAGAACAGGCGATAATGGTGAAAATAATTAATTAATTGTAATCTAAAACAATTCATTGCTTATCAAAGTAGTTGATTTGTGGAGTAATAAGAAATAATTAACATTAGAAAAAAGAAACTATTGTAGGCATCTACTAAAAGGATTTAAAAAACAGTAGTCGAATAATTTTACGTTATTGTCATGTGTTAATTCAACTAACAAGCTTCTTAATTATGACCTTGAACAGAAGATCCTTCTTTCTCTTCATTGTGGCTTTTTTTGGCCAAACATTACGTGAGCCAATATTCATAAACCGGTTAACAAACCACTTATTAATCAATTTGGAGAAAAAATTAAAGAAGATCTTCATTTCATCTATCACTGAGGTAGTTCTTCAAGCTTAGTTATAATAGCACAAAAACCTTTGAGCAAAAAACGAACAAAAGGCCGACCCGGGAAGACAATAGCCCAACAATCGTCAACAATTCCATCCAGAGTGTCGCAGCAAGCTCCTGTAAGATTGCCAAGGTGCCTGTGCTTTATGGCATCTTCAATTGCTTCAAAACAACCTCGAACAGTTTTGACAGAGGACCAGCATTTCTCAGGGCTTATTGTCCCCTGGGCTACTGTAAATGGAATAGATTTCACCATAAATGTGACCAACAATAAGATGGTTAGCATTTTCGCTGCCATCGCTTCTGTTCGATGTGTCCAAAAATCAAAATGAAAAAAAAAAAAGCACTACACTTGAAAGTATTCTAGAGAGGGATAGATGCTTGTATTTTGCATGGTGATGGAAGATGTACATGTATTTATAATACTTGGGTGGAAATTTTTTTGGAATTCTATTCAAAAGAATCATGACATGGATTTCATTCTAAATTAGTTGGGAAAACCAGATTTTCTTCCTTCTTTGGTAAGGATTAGTTTATTTGGTTAATTAGGTTGTACTAAGAGTAGTGGGTGTGCCTTTAGTAATGCAGAATAGAAAGGAAAATATCTCTTATTTTGGTATTTTGAGATTACCTTCTAATTACAATATTCTTAGAGATCAAATAGTAGTATTTAGGAAACTGAGATTTAGGCAATTAGATATTTAAAATGATTTGATTTACTCTTTTTTGAGATCAACTCCGTAATTTTGTTTTGTTTTATTTTTATTTTTAATGTAAAGCCTGCAATACACATATATTTTGATAATAAAGTGGTCTCCACTATGTCGCAAAATTGAAAGACTCTAAATCTATTGGAAAAAAAAACAGTGTATTGCAAGCTTTACTTCATAAGTTTTACTGAAGAGGAGTTGATCCCTTTTTATTTTGATTAGGTTTGGTTATCGAGCTCCACTGTGCAAGATAAAATGATGTTTACAAGGCTTAATTAGGATGACTATAGAATGACATATCATGTTATGGCCTTACGGGGTTTGAATGAATAAAAATATACAATGTGAGAACAGGAGAAATGTCTTTAATTTCTATATAGTAACACAAGACGTTGAGGAACCAAAATATTCAAATATAAAATAGTTTACATTCCCAATTAAGAATTTCATTCCAACTTGATAAAACGAGATGATCGATAATTATTCTTATAAAAAAATTAATTTTTTTTTTTGATTTGCCTATATATTTCAAACCCAAAATTTTGAAAACTTGAGCATTTTCCATGTTTAACTCAATGGATCCTAAAAATTTGAAAGAAAAGAAAATCCAAAGATAAATAAAAACACAAAAATGGATGTCCAAAGAAAAATTAAAGGACAATAAAGACAATTTAACAAAGCTTAGCAAAAAATTTGATTGATAAGTTAAGTATTCTAACATTTAAATTGAACAATGAATTTTAGATCTTTTTCCTATTGAAATAGGCATTTAGATTTGATTAGTTTTCCACCCTATTGCATAATTACTAAAACTTAAAATATAACCACATAAAGAATTCTTGTGCGGTAACCCTATAATGTTTAATTTTGTGGTCATAACTTATAATCCGAAATTTTAACTGTTTTTAGTAAGCCATTACAATTTCAATAAGATACCGTACCAATGTTGAAAACCATGTAAAAGCATATATTAAATTAAATATTTTCATTTGGTCGCAATCAGCCTAGAGGGTTGTAGATACCACAACCAGATGTCCTCCAGATCTGGCCGGGTATATATAGTGACACAGAAGAGAGAGGTGAGCGAGAAAGCAAGGCAGATATAGAGAATAGAAAGTGGAGAGAGAAAATATTAATTTTTTCTAATCAACATAATATACATTGTTTTCCAAAAAAAATTAAAATCCAACATTAAAATTTGTACCCTTAATCTTATCTAATTTTCATTTGAAATTTCGTTATTCAAATTTAAGACATTGGTAGGATAAACTTTGTCAATCCTATGAATCAAACAAAGGTTACTAGGACTGAAGATACAGTAGTCCACCTTGAAACCCATTCTCTTATAATGCTAGTTTAACCCCATCATAATATTGTTTGTGAACCAAACGTGTTGTTTTTGTTAACACAAATGAAAAGAAACAAAGGAAATTGACTCTTAAATGACAGCAATAGATTCTCATGATGGGGAAGTTGTAGATTACAGTGTTTAATATAGCTTGGGTTTGTAAGAATATGCATTTGATTCCTCAATTTTTGACATACTTAATTATAACAAAAATCAGAAGATATAGAATGCAACAATTAAAATAGACATTATTAATTGATTGATAAATTACGCCAATCGGAGGAAAGGGATTAGAATAAGTTCAAAGCTAGGGAAAGTGATAAGAGTAAGGTTTGATTTCCAAGGATGTTATTTTAGTTTGTTCGGGTCTTAGTTGGATAAGTTTTGAACACTCTCAAATTGTGATTTTGTATAGTTTGGTTTATTCTGCAATGAATAAAAATTTGAATTTGGTCTTGTAGGAAAATTTTAAGATTAAATAAATAGAGATTAATTTTTCCTTCAAATGCATTGAAGAATAATAAATAAGAGATTAAATTATTAAACCATAGGTTGTTTATTTTACTGTTACAAAGACAATCTTTTTACATGTTAAAAAAGTAAAAACTTCTAAATCATGATCCGATGTGAGTTTCATCAAATGGTTCACAAAACTTTTAGTAGATATTTTCTAAAACTATGTAAATTTATTGAAGAAACTACGTTGAGTCTAAAAGGATATAATCACTGTCGTATCAACTTATCGGCACCAAATAAGAAACTCAAATAATACACATTATTTCTCAAGGCTAGTTCATTGTCACTTTGACTTCTTTAAAAAAATTTTTACTAGCATACCCATAACAAAAGACTAAAGCTTTAAAAAAAAAATTTGTTTTGTTTATTAGAAAAGAACCACCAAAGCAATATTAATTAGCTGACATTATTCTAAATTAAAGAACATAGCAAAAGTGCCAAATAAGAAGCTAATAGCTAAATATGTGAGCACCATATCCTATACATTAACTGGGAGCTAGTTTTTTCTACTGAGCAAATTTATATATTTTTCAAAAAAAAAAATAATTTCAATCATTAAAATTTCGATCTAATCTTATCTAATTTTTATTTGAAATTTTGTTAATAAAACTTGAGACATTAGAGGGATAAACATTATCAATCATATGAATGAAACAAAAGTTACCGGACCGAAAATACAATAGTTCACCATTAAACCCATACAATTATAATGCTAGTTTAATCCCATCACAATATTTCTCGTGAAGAAAATGTGTTTTTTGTATTAACACAAATGAAAAGAAAAAAAAGAAATGGACGCTCAAAAGACTGTTGTAAATATTTGAGTTAATTTTATTTCAAGGATGCAAAAGCGTCCGAAGAGGAAAATTCTCAAGAATATGGATTTACTTCTGCAATTTTTGACATACATACTTTTAAAATAAAAAAAGATAAGAGATTACGAATGTAGCAGCAAAAATGTACATCAAAGAGTTAGGCTTTATTCTTGTGAGAGACTAGACCGAGTTGATTGATAAATTATGGCAATTGGAGGAGAGTGATTAGGATAAGTTGAAAGCTAGGGAGTGGTAAGAGTAAGGTCTGATTTCCAAAGGATGTTCTTTTATTTTATTGGGGATCTTGATGGGATTAGTTTTGATGATGCTCATAGTATTGTGATTTCGTTTGTTCTTCAATGAATAAAATTCAAATTTAGCATTCAATAAGAGGTAGAAAATTTTAAGATTAAATTAATAGAGATTAAGTTTTCTTTCAAATACATTGAAGAATAATAATTTAGAGATTAAATTATTAAACCATGAGTTGCTTATTTTGCTTTTGAAGCCCTTGGTTGTTTGTAATTTCAGTCTATGCTTACTTTTACAAATAAAATCTCTTTACGAGTTAAAATAATAATAATACAGTTATGACAAATCATCATTATTTTCACTCTTTAACTAATTCTTAACATGCCAACTGTTATGTTTATTGGCCAAAAGTCGGATGTAATTCGTTTATAATGCCAATAATCACAATCCTTCTGTTACAATCGAAATTTAAAAATTGCAAAATTAAATATAATGATTTATCAAGAGTTAGTATGAAAACGAGAATTAATTAACAACGCAGAACAGGCGATAATGGTGAAAATAATTAATTAATTGTAATCTAAAACAATTCATTGCTTATCAAAGTAGTTGATTTATGGAGTAATAAGAAATAATTAACATTAGAAAAAAGAAACTATTGTAGGCATCTACTAAAAGGATTTAAAAAACAGTAGTCGAATAATTTTACGTTATTGTCATGTGTTAATTCAACTAACAAGCTTCTTAATTATGACCTTGAACAGAAGATCCTTCTTTCTCTTCATTGTGGCTTTTTTTGGCCAAACATTACGTGAGCCAATATTCATAAACCGGTTAACAAACCACTTATTAATCAATTTGGAGAAAAAATTAAAGAAGATCTTCATTTCATCTATCACTGAGGTAGTTCTTCGAGCTTGGTTATAATAGCACAAAAACCTTTGAGCAAAAAACGAACAAAAGGCCGACCCGGGAAGACAATAGCCCAACAATCGTCAACAATTCCATCCAGAGTGTCGCAGCAAGCTCCTGTAAGATTGCCAAGGTGCCTGTGCTTTATGGCATCTTCAATTGCTTCAAAACAACCTCGAACAGTTTTGACAGAGGACCAGCATTTCTCAGGGCTTATTGTCCCCTGGGCTACTGTAAATGGAATAGATTTCACCATAAATGTGACCAACAATAAGATTGTTAGCATTTTCGCTGCCATTGCTTCTGTTCGATTTGTCCAAAAATCAAAATGAAAAAAAAAAAAAGCGCTACACTTGAAAGTATTCTAGAGAGGGATAGATGCTAGTATTTTGCATGGTGATGGAAGATGTACATGTATTTATAATACTTGGGTGGAAATATTTTTGGAATTCTATTCAAAAGAATCATGACATGGTTTTCATTCTAAATTAGTTTGGAAAACCAGATTTTCTTCCTTCTTTGGTAAGGATTAGTTTATTTGGTTAATTAGGTTGCATTAAGAGTAGTGGGTGTGCCTTTAGTAATGCAGAATAGAAAGGAAAATATCTCTTATTTTGGTATTTTGAGATTACCTTCTAATTACAATATTCTTAGAGATCAAATAGTAGTATTTAGGAAACTGAGATTTAGGCAATTAGATATTTAAAATGATTTGATTTACTCTTTTTTGAGATCAACTCCGTAATTTTGTTTTTTTTTTTTAATGTACAGCCTGCAATACACATAAATTTTGATTATAAAGTGGTCCCCACTATGTCACAAAATTGAAAGACTCTAAAAATCTATGGGAAAAAAACAGTGTATTGCAAGCTTTACTTCATAAGTTTTACTGAAGAGGAGTTGATCCCTTTTTATTTTGATTAGGTTTGGTTATCGAGCTCCATTGTGCAAGATAAAATGATGTTTACAAGGCTTAATTAGGATGACTATAGAATGACATATCATGTTATGGTCTTATAAAAATATACAATGTGAGAACAGGAGAAATGTCTTTAATTTCTATATAGTAACACAAGACGTTGAGGAACCAAAATATTCAAATATAAAATAGTTTACATTCTCAATTAAGAATTTCATTCCAACTTGATACAACGAGATGATCGATAATTATTCTTTTAAAAAAATTAATTTTTTTTTTGATTTGCCTATATATTTCAAACCCAAAATTTTGAAAACTTGAGCATTTTCCATGTTTAACTCAATGGATCCTAAAAATTTGAAAGAAAAGAAAATCCAAAGATAAATAAAAACACAAAAATGGATGTCCAAAGAAAAAT
Source organism: Bretschneidera sinensis (assembly GCA_023935145.1). Lineage (NCBI taxonomy): Eukaryota > Viridiplantae > Streptophyta > Magnoliopsida > Brassicales > Akaniaceae > Bretschneidera > Bretschneidera sinensis. Next base: position 131,683,859 of record CM043697.1, read on the forward strand.
TAAAGGACAATAAAGACAATTTAACAAAGCTTAGCAAAAAAATTTGATTGATAAGTTAAGTATTCTAACATTTAAATTGAACAATGAATTTTAGATCTTTTTCCTATTGAAATAGGCATTTAGATTTGATTAGTTTTGCACCCTATTGCATAATTACTAAAACTTAAAATATAACCACATAAAGAATTCTTGTGCGGTAACCCTATAATGATTAATTTTGTGGTCATAACTTATAATCCGAAATTTTAACTGTTTTTAGTAAGCCATTACAATTTCAATAAGATACCGTACCAATATTGAAAACCATGTAAAAGCATATATTAAAATAAATATTTTTATTTGGTCGCAATCAGCCTCGAGGGTTGTAGATACCACAACCAGATGTCCTCCAGATCTGGCCGGGTATGTATAGTGACACAGAAGAGAGAGATGAGCGAGAAAGCAAGGCAGATATAGAGAATAGAAAGTGGAGAGAGAAAATATTAATTTTTTCTAATCAACATAATATACATTGTTTTCCAAAAAAAATTAAAATCCAACATTAAAATTTGTACCCTTAATCTTATCTAATTTTCATTTGAAATTTCGTTATTCAAATTTAAGACATTGGTAGGATAAACTTTGTTAATCCTATGAATCAAACAAAGGTTACTAGGACTGAAGATACAGTAGTCCACCTTGAAACCCATTCTCTTATAATGCTAGTTTAATCCCATCATAATATTGTTTGTGAACCAAACGTGTTGTTTTTGTTAACACAAATGAAAAGAAACAAAGGGAATTGACTCTTAAATGACAGCAATAAATTCTCATGATGGGGAAGTTGTAGATTAAAGTGTTTAATATAGCTTGGGTTTGTAAGAATATGCATTTGATTCCTCAATTTTTGACATACTTAATTATAACAAAAATCAGAAGATATGGAATGCAACAATTTAAATAGACATTATTAATTGATTGATAAATTACACCAATCGGAGGAAAGGGATTAGAATAAGTTCAAAGCTAGGGAAAGTGATAAGAGTAAGGTTTGATTTCCAAAGAATGTTATTTTAGTTTGTTCGGGTCTTAGTTGGATAAGTTTTGAACACTCTCAAATTGTGATTTTGTATAGTTTGGTTTATTCTGCAATGAATAAAAATTTGAATTTGGTCTTGTAGGAAAATTTTAAGATTAAATAAATAGAGATTAATTTTTCCTTCAAATGAATTTAAGATTAATAAATTAGAGATTAAATTTTTAAACCATAGGTTGTTTATTTTACTTTTACAAAGACAATCTTTGTACATCTTCAAAAAGTAAAAATTTCTAAATCATGATCCGATGTGAGTTTCATCAAATGGTTCACAAAACTTTTAGTAGATATTTTCTAAAACTATGTAAATTTATTCAAGAAACTACGTTGAGTCTAAAAGGATATAATCACTGTCGTATCAACTTATCGGCACCAAATAAGAAACTCAAATAATACACATTATTTCTCAAGGCTCGTTCATTGTCACTTTAACTTCTTTAAAAAAACTGTACTAGCAAACCCATAACAAAAGACTAAAGCTTTAAAAAAAAAATTTGTTTTGTTGATTAGAAAATTTAGAAAAGAACCACCAAAGCAATATTAATTAGCTGACATTATTCTAAATTAAAGAACATAGCAAAAGTGCAAAATAAGAAGCTAATAGCTAAATATGTGAGCACCATATCCTATACATTAACTAGGAGCTAGTTTTTTCTACTGAGTAAATTTATATATTTTTCAAAAAAAAAATAATTTCCATCATTAAAATTTCGATCTAATCTTATTTAATTTTTATTTGAAATTTTGTTAATAAAACTTGAGACATTGGAGGGATAAACATTATCAATCCTATGAATCAAACAAAAGTTACCGGACCGAAAATACAATAGTTCACCATTAAACCCATACCATTATAATGCTAGTTTAATCCCATCACAATATTTCTCGTGAAGAAAATGTGTTTTTTGTATTAACACAAATGAAAAGAAAAAAAAGAAATGGACGCTCAAAAGACTGTTGTAAATATTTGAGTTAATTTTATTTCAAGGATGCAAAAGCGTCCGAAGAGGAAAATTCTCAAGAATATGGATTTGCTTCTGCAATTTTTGACATACATACTTTTAAAATAAAAAAAGATAAGAGATTACGAATGTAGCAGCAAAAATGTACATCAAAGAGTTAGGCTTTATTCTTGTGAGAGACTAGACCGAGTTGATTGATAAATTATGGCAATTGGAGGAGAGTGATTAGGATAAGTTGAAAGCTAGGGAGTGGTAAGAGTAAGGTCTGATTTCCAAAGGATGTTCTTTTATTTTAATGGGCATCTTGATGGGATTAGTTTTGATGATGCTCATAGTATTGTGATTTCGTTTGTTCTTCAATGAATAAAATTTCAATTTAGCATTCAATAAGAGGAAGAAAATTTTAAGATTAAATTAATAGAGATTAAGTTTTCGTTCAAATACATTGAAGAATAATAATTTAGAGATTAAATTATTAAACCATGAGTTGCTTATTTTGCTTTTGAAGCCCTTTGTTGTTTGTAATTTCAGTCTATGCTTACTTTTACAAATAAAATCTCTTTACGAGTTAAAATAATAATAATACAGTTATGACAAATCATCATTATTTTCACTCTTTAACTTATTCTTAACATGCCAACTGTTATGTTTATTGGCCGAAAGTCAGACGTATTTCGTTTATAACTCCAATAATCACAATCCTTTTGTTACAATCTAAATATAAAAATTGCAAAATTAAATATAATGATTTATCAAGAGTTAGTATGAAAACGAGAATTAATTAACAACGCAGAACAGGCGATAATGGTGAAAATAATTAATTAATTGTAATCTAAAACAATTCATTGCTTATCAAAGTAGTTGATTTATGGAGTAATAAGAAATAATTAACATTAGAAAAAAGAAACTATTGTAGGCATCTACTAAAAGGATTTAAAAAACAGTAGTCGAATAATTTTACGTTATTGTCATGTGTTAATTCAACTAACAAGCTTCTTAATTATGACCTTGAACAGAAGATCCTTCTTTCTCTTCATTGTGGCTTTTTTTGGCCAAACATTACGTGAGCCAATATTCATAAACCGGTTAACAAACCACTTATTAATCAATTTGGAGAAAAAGTTAAAGAAGATCTTCATTTCATCTATCACTGAGGTAGTTCTTCGAGCTTAGTTATAATAGCACAAAAACCTTTGAGCAAAAAACGAACAAAAGGCCGACCCGGGAAGACAATAGCCCAACAATCGTCAACAATTCCATCCAGAGTGTCGCAGCAAGCTCCTGTAAGATTGCCAAGGTGCCTGTGCTTTATGGCATCTTCAATTGCTTCAAAACAACCTCGAACAGTTTTGACAGAGGACCAGCATTTCTCAGGGCTTATTGTCCCCTGGGCTACAGTAAATGGAATAGATTTCACCATAAATGTGACCAACAATAAGATTGTTAGCATTTTCGCTGCCATTGCTTCTGTTCGATTTGTCCAAAAATCAAAATGAAAAAAAAAAAAAGCGCTACACTTGAAAGTATTCTAGAGAGGGATTGATGCTTGTATTTTGCATGGTGATGGAAGATGTACATGTATTTATAATACTTGGGTGGAAATATTTTTGGAATTCTATTCAAAAGAATCATGACATGGATTTCATTCTAAATTAGTTGGGAAAACCAGATTTTCTTCCTTCTTTGGTAAGGATTAGTTTATTTGGTTAATTAGGTTGTATTAAGAGTAGTGGGTGTGCCTTTAGTAATGCAGAATAGAAAGAAAAATATCTCTTATTTTGGTATTTTGAGATTACCTTCTAATTACAATATTCTTAGAGATCAAATAGTAGTATTTGGGAAACTGAGATTTAGGCAATTAGATATTTAAAATGATTTGATTTACTCTTTTTTGAGATCAACACTGTAATTTTGTTTTTTTTTTTTTAATGTAAAGCCTGCAATACACATAAATTTTGATTATAAAGTGGTCCCCACTATGTCGTAAAATTGAAAGACTCTAAATCTATGGGAAAAAAACAGTGTATTGCAAGCTTTACTTCATTAGTTTTACTGAAGATGAGTTGATCCCTTTTTATTTTGATTAGGTTTGGTTATCGATGTAGAACCCGATATTTCTTTTAAGTTTTTATAATCTTGTTTTATAATTTAAATTTTTTTTGGGGATCTCTTAGTAAGAAACTAAAACTTTGGGGTTGTTTAAATACTAGAAGAAAAATTAAAGGTAATGGCATGTCAATTATTAAAAGAAGAAGGGGAAGGGTAGAGTGGTAAAAATCCAAGTCATTGAGGGAGTATATAAGCTAAAATTTAACCTAAATCAGCAAATCTCTCATTTAGCAATTTGAGAGCTCGGCAGAAAGAGAGAGGAAAGAAAGGAAAGCACCAGATTGTTTTTCTTTCTCAAAAACTCATTTTTTCTTCCAAACTTTGACCTAACCTTAACCCAACCATCCAAGATCCTTTTGCCCTCAAACTTCGAAAAGTGGTCCCCACTATGTCGCAAAATTGAAAGACTCTAAATCTATGGGAAAAAAATAATGTATTGCAAGCTTTACATCATAAGTTTTACGGAAGCGGAGTTGATCCCTTTTTATTTTGATTAGGTTTGGTTATCGAGCTCCATTGTGCAAGATAAAATGATGTTTACAAGGCTTAATTAGGATGACTATAGAATGACATATCATGTTATGGCCTTACGGGGTTTGAATGAATAAAAATATACAATGTGAGAACAGGAGAAATGTCTTTAATTTCTATATAGTAACACAAGACGTTGAGGAACCAAAATATTCAAATATAAAATAGTTTACATTCTCAATTAAGAATTTCATTCCAACTTGATACAACGAGATGATCGATAATTATTCTTATAAAAAAATTAATTTTTTTTTATTTGCCTATATATTTCAAACGCAAAATTTTGAAAACTTGAGCATTTTCCATGTTTAACTCAATGGATCCTAAAAATTTGAAAGAAAAGAAAATCCAAAGATAAATAAAAACACAAAAATGGATGTCCAAAGAAAAATTAAAGGACAATAAAGACAATTTAACAAAGCTTAGCAAAAAAATTTGATTGATAAGTTAAGTATTCTAACATTTAAATTGAACAATGAATTTTAGATCTTTTTCCTATTGAAATAGGCATTTAGATTTGATTAGTTTTGCACCCTATTGCATAATTACTAAAACTTAAAATATAACCACATAAAGAATTCTTGTGCGGTAACCCTATAATGTTTAATTTTTTGGTCATAACTTATAATCCGAAATTTTAACTGTTTTTAGTAAGCCATTACAATTTCAATAAGATACCGTACCAATGTTGAGACCCATGTAAAAGCATATATTAAAATAAATATTTTTATTTGGTCGCAATCAGCCTCGAGGGTTGTAGATACCACAACCAGATGTCCTCCAGATCTGGCCGGGTATATATAGTGACACAGAAGAGAGAGGTGAGCGAGAAAGCAAGGCAGATATAGAGAATAGAAAGTGGAGAGAGAAAATATTAATTTTTTCTAATCAACATAATATATATTGTTTTCCAAAAAAAATTAAAATCCAACATTAAAATTTGTACCCTTAATCTTATCTAATTTTCATTTGAAATTTAGTTATTCAAATTTAAGACATTGATAGGATAAACTTTGTCAATCCTATGAATCAAACAAAGGTTACTAGGACTGAAGATACAATAGTCCACCTTGAAACCCATTCTCTTATAATGCTAGTTTAATCCCATCATAATATTGTTTGTGAACCAAACGTGTTGTTTTTGTTAACACAAATGAAAAGAAACAAAGGAAATTGACTCTTAAATGACAGCAATAAATTCTCATGATGGGGAAGTTGTAAGCTAAAATTTAACCTAAATCAGCAAATCTCTCATTTAGCAATTTGAGAGCTCGGCAGAAAGAGAGAGGAAAGAAAGGAAAGCACCAGATTTTTTTCTTTCTCAAAAACTCATTTTTTCTTCCAAACTTTGACCTAACCTTAACGCAACCATCCAAGATCCTTTTGCCCTCAAACTTTGAAAACCCTCTTCTGCCACCATCAGCTATCTTCCGGCCGGGGAGGTGAGCCTCCACGAGCGGGTTACAGTGGCGTGTGGACCCCACGCTCCGAGCAGGGGAAGAACATCCCGTTTTGTTACCTTGGCTTTTTCGTGCAGATTTTGAGGTAATTTCGAAAAGTGTTCAACTACAAACTTAAAGTAGACTTCTTGATGTTGATTTTTGGAATTTGTTTGAGGTCTTTTGGATTTAAATTGAGTGATATATGAGTTGTCAAAGTTGGGAGAATTGTGCAGAAATTCTGGAAATAATTTGTGTTCTGGGCAGTTTTGTGAGTTGTGTTTCAGCAAGAATTTGAGGTAGTTTTGTGTCCCAACTATTTTTAAGTTAAAGTATACTTCCTAAAGTTTATCTAGAACTTTATTTGTGGTGATTTGAATTTAAATTGGTCTAGTTTGAAATATTTGAAGTTGGGAGAAAATTTGAAAGAAATCTGAAAATTTCTGTATTATGGAATTTTGGAAGAAAGTAATAAGGGTGTGTGAAGTTTGAAGATTTTTAGGGTGATTATATGTACAAAGTGTGAAGTGTTATTCTTGTATAACATGATTGTTGAGATGGATATTGTTAGAGAATTATACTATGGGCTGTAAATTTGAAACTCTTTTAGGAATTAAAAGAAATTCCTCTAAGTAAGAGACTTTTTCTTGATTGGGAAATTATATTTAGAATGAACTTTAGTAGTATTTTCTTTGATTTATATGTGTAAGTAAATGGAATGATTGATTTCTTATTAAGTATCTAAGTTTTTAATACTATGCTAATTGGTTTTTTGTTTATGTAGTTTGTCTTAATTGTTATAATGACATTTCAATAGGTGTGGTGGATGATCGTAGTAAAGGTAAAGAAGTGATCCACGACTAGTGTTTGGCTTAAGGTGAGTATTACCCTACTCTTGGTAAGCATGAATGTTAGTGGGGAAACCAAAAGAATAAGGTTGCATAAGAGTTGTAATTCGCTATTTAGATATAATAATTATATTTATAACTATGTGGTAAGATAAGTAAATTATATATTAATGATGAGATAGTGATTTCAAAACCTTTGTGCTGAATGTTGTGTGATTGTATGGATTGTTGAGAATTTGATTATGTTCATCACTTGATTTCATTTCATATCATGCATTGAAATTTACGGTATGTTATTGAGGCGGGAGTGATGTGTGAGGACGATAGGTCCCTACCCACAAGGGGTGAAAAAGGGTACCGAATATATTTGGATGATTGGACCCGGCCCAGATCAAGGGGGGTTCTGAAAATTTTTGTTTGTGAAACATACCGGTACGTGGGGAGACGTCCCCAATGGATTATGATTGATTATGAGATGATACATTTCATTGCATCATGCTGCATTGGCATATCATACACGAATTTGAATTATTTGGCCCGTAAGGGGGCATATGAAATGTTTGGTTGCATGGATAAATTGTGATATTTTGATGGACTATGGAATGGCGATTGCAAGTTGGTTGTGGGTCTTATAGGACCGTATTATGATTACTAAGATTGTTGTTTTGCAAAGTGCTAAATGACTATGTATACGAACAAACAAAGTAGAAAGGAAAAAGAAATAATAATAAGCCCTCAACTTTTTCTAACAAGTGATTACTTTGTGTAGTGTAAGAACTCGCTGAGCTTTATAGCTCACCCCCCCTTCCTATTTCTAACCTTTCAGGTGATTTTGGATTTTAAGTGGTGAAGCTTTGAAGTTCAATGAAGTTTTAGGTGGGTCCACGAGCGTCGCATCCTCGGTCAATCTTTTTTCTTAGTGTTATATTGTATATTAGGTGTGAAGTTGTAACCGATTGGCTGTGTCTCTTTAGACATCTTGTAAAGCTACAACCTTATAGTTGTAATCTCTGTATGATCTTAACTAATATATGTTAGATGTTGTTCTGTTGTAGTATATATTTGTGTGTCCAGGTGCTCGATTTCGAAAGGTAATTGATACCGTCATGAGTGGGCCCGCTCGGGATGGGTCGTTACAATTTTGGTATCAGAGCTTTAGGTTTAAGGTTCTGTAGATTGTAGAAGTCCAGTGTTTTTGTTTCTAAATGAGTTCTTTTGTGTAGGATTCGAGGATGCCTCGTGGACCAAAGAGAGGTAGAGTTCGGGGAGGAGGGCGTGCCCAAGGAAGGGGTAGTGTTCCAACTCGGGGGCGTGGACGACCCCCATTACATAGGGTGGAACAAAATGTTGAACCTGAACTCCCTGAGGTTGAACATGTTGGTAGTGCAACCGGTGCTGCTTGTGAGAATGTAAGAGATGCTGCTATAGAAAGGGATGAATTAAGGGAAGCTTTAGCCCAAGCATTGGGTAGAATTGGAGAGCTAGAGCGTAGATTGGAAGAACAAAACAGACGAGCTCCGGATTTTCCAGATGAGCATGCAGATGTTCCTGTAGCACATGATGAAACATTAGGGGAGGATGGATTGAGGCAAGAAATGGAAGGCGATGTATTTAATAGGTTTATCAAGCTGATGCCACCAAGTTTTCGAAGTGTTGAAAACCCTCTAGATGCCGAGGCATGGATTAAAAAGATGGAACGTCTGTTTATGGTACTACCAGTGTCGGACAGACAAAAAGTTGAGTTTGCATCATTCAAGTTAGAAGAAGAGGCAGCGAATTGGTGGGAGGATATACTTCCTAGATTATCAGGGGACATTGATGAACCTTTGACTTGGGAGAAGTTTAAGAAAGTATTCTATGACAAACATTTCCCAGAATCTGTTAAAGCTCAAATGGAGAAGGACTTTAACTATCTGAAACAGGGTGCTATGTCAGTGACTCAATATGATTCAAGATTTATTACTCTGTCTAGATTTGCACCAGACTTGGTCAGCACTGAAGGACGAAAATGTAAGAAATTCCTTGATGGTTTAAATTATGAAATTCGTACTCGCCTTTCATATTTGGATCATTCAAACTATACAAGACTAGTGGATAAAGCACTACTTGTAGAGAAAGATATAATGGAGTTGAGAGGACATCAGGATCGACAAAAGAGGAGCAGGTCAGACAGTGCTAGGGAAAGCAGTTATGGGTTGGAATTCCGAGGTGGTCATCCTTTTCAACAGAGTAGATCAGTTTTCCAAGAAGGGCAAAGTATGGGAGGTAAGTTATTGAAGATGAGTCAAGGTCTTCAGAGTGAACCAGCAGCATCTGTAGTACAAAGTTCAGTGGGAGGAATTCAAAGATTTGCAGGACAATCATTTCCTTTAAGAAATCAAGGCAGAGGAGGAAGTGCACAAGGTAGAGGAAGTAGTACAATGTCAGGAATGAATACTAAAGGATGTTTTCGGTGTGGTCAGATGGGTCACTTATCTAGAGATTGTAACGTTAAGTTCTGTCATCATTGTGGATCAGCTGAACATCTTCAAAGGGATTGTCCTGTGTTGAAAAGTGTGGTATGCTTTGTGTGTGGTCAGGGTGGTCATGTGGGAGCAAACTGTTGGTCAAGACTTAAGCCAACTGGTAGTGTGAGTATAGTTAGAGGCTCCAAACGGGGCCAAGTGGGTCGAGGCAGTGGGACTGGAGGTGGTAGAAATGGTAGTCACGGCCGAGGGGTCACAGCAAGCAGAGGGGATGCTAGTCAAGGTCAGAGAGGGCAAGGTCGTGTTTATGCAATCACTCAGCAGGATGCTCAGGCCACACCCGACGTGGTGACTGGTATGATTTCTCTTACGGGTAGAAATGCTAGAATGTTAATTGATCCTGGTGCAACACATTCTTTTGTTTCTATTTCTTTTCTTATATATGTTGATGTACCTAGAACACGTTTGCATAAGATCGTGATTGTTGAGACTCCTATAGGAGAGAAGGCGGAAATCCAATGGATGTTCCGGGACTGTGTTGTGAACATTGGGGATAGAGAACTTCAGGTTGATTTATTGCCCTTGAAGATGAAGGATTTTGACTTGATCTTAGGTATGGATTGGTTAGCTAAGTATCACGCCTCAGTAGATTGTTTCAGGAAGATGGTAATGTTTCGAGTTCCGGGGGAAAAAGAATTTTCTTTTCAGGGAGAACGTAAGGTACTTTCACAATGCCTCATTTCTGCCCTTTCAGCTAGGAGATTGTTGAAGAAGGGATGTGAATGTTATTTAGCCTATGTGATCAATTCTTCTGAAGAAGGTGTGGAATTGGGAGGAATATCTATAGTTAGGGAATTTCCAGATGTATTTCCTGAAGAGTTGCCCGGTTTACCACCTGTTAGGGAAATTGATTTTCTTATTGATCTCACACCTGGTTCTACTCCTATTTCGATCCCCCCTTATCGAATGGCACCGGCAGAATTAAAGGAACTTAAGGTCCAACTTCAAGAGTTGTTAGACAAGAAACTCATTCGTCCTAGCGTATCACCTTGGGGGGCTCCAATGTTATTTGTCAAGAAGAAAGATGGGACTTTGAGATTGTGTGTGGATTATAGACAACTAAACAAGATGACAATTCGTAACAAGTACCCGTAACCAAGAATTGATGATTTGTTTGAACAGTTACAAGGAGCTCGAGTGTTTTCAAAAATAGACTTGAGATCGGGTTACCATCAACTACGTATCAAAGATTCAGATGTTCCAAAGAAGTCTACTTTAATTATGACCTTGAACAGAAGATCCTTCTTTCTCTTCATTGTGGCTTTTTTTGGCCAAACATTTCGTGAGCCAATATTCATAAACCGGTTAACAAACCACTTATTAATCAATTTGGAGAAAAAATTAAAGAAGATCTTCATTTCATCTATCACTGAGGTAGTTCTTCGAGCTTAGTTATAATAGCACAAAAACCTTTGAGCAAAAAACGAACAAAAGGCCGACCCGGGAAGACAATAGCCCAACAATCGTCAACAATTCCATCCAGAGTGTCGCAGCAAGCTCCTGTAAGATTGCCAAGGTGCCTGTGCTTTATGGCATCTTCAATTGCTTCAAAACAACCTCGAACAGTTTTGACAGAGGACCAGCATTTCTCGGGGCTTATTGTCCCCTGGGCTACTGTAAATGGAATAGATTTCACCATAAATGTGACCAACAATAAGATGGTTAGCATTTTCGCTGCCATCGCTTCTGTTCGATGTGTCCAAAAATCAAAATGAAAAAAAAAAAAGCGCTACACTTGAAAGTATTCTAGAGAGGGATAGATGCTTGTATTTTGCATGGTGATGGAAGATGTACATGTATTTATAATACTTGGGTGGAAATTTTTTTGGAATTCTATTCAAAAGAATCATGACATGGATTTCATTCTAAATTAGTTGGGAAAACCAGATTTTCTTCCTTCTTTGGTAAGGATTAGTTTATTTGGTTAATTAGGTTGTATTAAGAGTAGTGGGTGTGCCTTTAGTAATGCAGAATAGAAAGGAAAATATCTCTTCTTTTGGTATTTTGAGATTACCTTCTAATTACAATATTCTTAGAGATCAAATAGTAGTATTTAGGAAACTGAGATTTAGGCAATTAGATATTTAAAATGATTTGATTTACACTTTTTTGAGATCAACTCCGTAATTTTGTTTTGTTTTATTTTTATTTTTAATGTAAAGCCTGCAATACACATAAATTTTGATAATAAAGTGGTCTCCCTATGTCGCAAAATTGAAAGACTCTAAATCTATGGGAAAAAAAAAACAGTGTATTGCAAGCTTTACTTCATAAGTTTTACTGAAGAGGAGTTGATCCCTTTTTATTTTGATTAGGTTTGGTTATCGAGCTCCATTGTGCAAGATAAAATGATGTTTACAAGGCTTAATTAGGATGACTATAGAATGACATATCATGTTATGGCCTTATAAAAATATACAATGTGAGAACAGGAGAAATGTCTTTAATTTCTATATAGTAACACAAGACGTTGAGGAACCAAAATATTCAAATATAAAATAGTTTACATTCTCAATTAAGAATTTCATTCCAACTTGATACATCGAGATGATCGATAATTATTCTTATAAAAAAATTAATTTTTTTTATTTGCCTATATATTTCAAACCCAAAATTTTGAAAACTTTAGCATTTTCCATGTTTAACTCAATGGATCCTAAAAATTTGAAAGAAAAGAAAATCCAAAGATAAATAAAAACACAAAAATGGATGTCCAAAGAAAAATTAAAGGACAATAAAGACAATTTAACAAAGCTTTGCAAAAAAATTTGATTGATAAGTTAAGTATTCTAACATTTAAATTGAACAATGAATTTTAGATCTTTTTCCAATTGAAATAGGCATTTAGATTTGATTAGTTTTGCACCCTATTGCATAATTACTAAAACTTAAAATATAACCATATAAAGAATTCTTGTGCGGTAACCCTATAATGTTTAATTTTGTGGTCATAACTTATAATCCGAAATTTTAACTGTTTTTAGTAAGCCATTACAATTTCAATAAGATACCGTACCAATGTTGAAAACCATGTAAAAGCATATATTAAAATAAATATTTTTATTTGGTCGCAATCAGCCTCGAGGGTTGTAGATACCACAACCAGATGTCCTCCAGATCTGGCCGGGTATGTATAGTGACACAGAAGAGAGAGGTGAGCGAGAAAGCAAGGCAGATATAGAGAATAGAAAGTGGAGAGAGAAAATATTAATTTTTTCTAATCAACATAATATATATTGTTTTCCAAAAGAAATTAAAATCCAACATTAAAATTTGTACCCTTAATCTTATCTAATTTTCATTTGAAATTTCGTTATTCAAATTTAAGACATTGGTAGGATAAACTTTGTCAATCCTATGAATCAAACAAAGGTTACTAGGACTGAAGATACAGTAGTCCACCTTGAAACCCATTCTCTTATAATGCTAGTTTAATCCCATCATAATATTGTTTGTGAACCAAACGTGTTGTTTTTGTTAACACAAATGAAAAGAAACAAAGGGAATTGACTCTTAAATGACAGCAATAAATTCTCATGATGGGGAAGTTGTAGATTACAGTGTTTAATATAGCTTGGGTTTGTAAGAATATGCATTTGATTCCTCAATTTTTGACATACTTAATTATAACAAAAATCAGAAGATATGGAATGCAACAATTTAAATAGACATTATTAATTGATTGATAAATTATACCAATCGGAGGAAAGGGATTAGAATAAGTTCAAAGCTAGGGAAAGTGATAAGAGTAAGGTTTGATTTCCAAAGGATGTTATTTTAGTTTGTTCGGGTCTTAGTTGGATAAGTTTTGAACTGTAACGACCCATCCCGGGTTGGCCACCCCGAAACAATGTCATCACATTTTGAGAATCCCAGCACAACACATATATGCAACAATAAAAATAAATATTACCAATAGAACTTTACATCAAACCGTAAAATGCATGAGGATTTACAAATAAATTTTTCGTTTTTATTTTCTCATTAGTCTGAGGATGATGACACGTACGCGGCTTACAGAAAATGATTTCTTCTGAACCTCAACTCATCAAACTATTTGCCAAGCCTGCTACCTGAAAATCATTGAACAGTGAGGAGTGAGCTTCACAAGCTCAGTGAATTAAATTTACTGAAAGTATTCCAAACTCCATCAATAATCCTTTAATATTAAAATTTATTATTCGCATAACCTGATGACAACTTTCTATTATCAATCTCTTCTTTTCAATCATTGGTTCACCTTAAGACTATCAACTCTCTCTCTCCTAATTACTTCGTAATGAGATTCATATCAAAAAAAAAATCCATCATTTAGATAAGTCTTATCACCCTACTGTCTCTTTCTATGAAACTCAACCTTCTATAATTAAATTCACAAAAAAATATCACATCTCAGCATCTCAAAAATCTCATCATTATAGCTGTATCTTTTTATGAGATCCAGCCATCTATAATTTAATTCACAATTAATATACAACATCTCATCATCTCAAAAATCTCATCATTATAGCTGTCTCTTTTTATGAGACTCAGCCATCTATAATTTAATTCACAATTAATATACCACATCTCAAAAAAATGCAACAATAATTAAAGTAGATGCAGATGCATGAATGATTATGATGGGAACGTCTTCCTACCTGTCGACAGGTTGTTATTATCTTAGACCGGCTGCTCTCCCGGTTCTTTTATTCTCATTAGACCGGCTGCCTTCCCGGTTAATTCCAGCATATACCGGCTGTCACGGTTTTCACTTTTCATCCCAGCATATACCGGCTGTCACGGTTTTTACTTTTCATCCCAGCATATACCGGCTGTCACGGTTTTCACTTTTCATCCCAGCATATACCGGCTGTCACGGTTATTTCATTAGACCGGCTGCCTTCCCGGTTCTTTCGGTTATATTATTAAATGCATATGCGCATGAAAAATGATATGAAACAGTAATATAAATAGTAATATAAAAACAATATAAAGATTCAAACTAATTAATTTGGCTATCCTGATTTTTATCAGATTATATAAAAATTCTACTAAATTCTTCTCTTCCCAAATCACATCAAATAATCAATTAAAGTCTGTCAAGATCCACTAAATTTCATCTCAAATCATCCACCAAAATTTGTCAAGATCTACTAAAATTCACCTCAAATCATCCACCAAAATTTGTCAAGATCTACTAAAATTCATCTCGTCATAACTCGTATTAAAACATCAATATATCTCATCAATAATTTATTTATTGCTTTTATTCTCAAATAAACTTATGATTTCTAAAAATATCATCTCTCACCGAAAAATATTTCTACATGTCTAAATTTTCTATCATACCCATAAATCAATTTTTCATCTATCACCCAAGCATACTTAAATAATTAAAATTAATATTATCACCAAATAATTGATTTTTCATTTAGACTACTTAAAGTAAATCCAACTCACCCTGTAGCATTTAAAGCTACTCGTGGGTCACCTTCTTGCTTTTCCCGGTTCTTCTCAGAAATTTCTCCCGTTGTAGGATAGTCAACACCTGACATAATATTTGTATTAAATTTCTAATTATTTCTTAAATTCATTGAAAACCACTCCCTATGAAAATTCTCACTTTGAGCTCCGAGAATTTCGTATATGCTAAAAATTCAAAAATAAATATTAAACTATTACCTCATAATACTGATAGCTTCTCATGATCTTCTATAAAATTCTGCAGAAAACTCTTTCAAAATTTTGCTCTTTTGACTTTTTTTTTTGGGTCTCCAAATATTATGAGAAATACAAGAATTTGAAAGAAAGAAACTGAACGATTGAAATCGTTCAGTATACAACTTATATATATATAGGCGAAGTGCTTCAGCCTCCCCTTCGACCAAAATCGCAAGCCTTTTTAAAAAAAATTCTCCACGTTTTTGAACTCTTTCCCACCTAACAAATACTTGGCAGCAAGGCTGCCAATTTTGACTTTGAATTTTTTTTTTTAACTTTTCTTTTAAAATAATATTTTAATATATATATTATTTTCTTTTACTTTTTACTTTTTCCTTTTTTTTTTCTTTTATTTTATTTATTCTTGTCTTTGGTCTGGGACTTTCACGTCCCAGATTTTTTTACTATTCACCCTTTTTACTATTCACAATTTACTGTTCACAATTTTTTTTATTTATTTGATTCAATATTAATCCTTCACAAAAATATATTAATTAAAATTCATGACATATTTATCAAATTACTTCTTTACCCTTAATTCATGAATACGGATATTACATGAACACTCTCAAATTGTGATTTTGTATAGTTTGGTTTATTCTGCAATGAATAAAAATTTGAATTTGGTCTTGTAGGAAAATTTTAAGATTAAATAAATAGAGATTAATTTTTCCTTCAAATGCATTGAAGACTAATAAATTAGAGATTAAATTATTAAACCATAGGTTGTTTATTTTAGTTTTACAAAGACAATCTTTGTACATGTTAAAAAAGTAAAAATTTCTAAATCATCATCTGATGTGAGTTTCATCAAATGGTTCACAAAACTTTTAGTAGATATTTTCTAAAACTATGTAAATTTATTCAAGAAACTACGTTGAGTCTAAAAGGATATAATCACTGTCGTATCAACTTATCGGCACCAAATAAGAAACTCAAATAATACACATTATTTCTCAAGGCTCGTTCATTGTCACTTTAACTTCTTTAAAAAAACTGTACTAGCATACCCATAACAAAAGACTAAAGCTTTAAAAAAAAAAATTGTTTTGTTTATTAGAAAATTTAGAAAAGAACCACCAAAGCAATATTAATTAGCTGACATTATTCTAAATTAAAGAACATAGCAAAAGTGCCAAATAAGAAGCTAATAGCTAAATATGTGAGCACCATATCCTATACATTAACTAGGAGCTAGTTTTTTCTACTGAGTAAATTTATATATTTTTCAAAAAAAAAAAAAATTTCCATCATTAAAATTTCGATCTAATCTTATTTAATTTTTATTTGAAATTTCGTTAATAAAACTTGAGACATTGGAGGGATAAATATTATCAATCCTATGAATCAAACAAAAGTTACCGGACCAAAAATACAATAGTTCACCATTAAACCCATACCATTATAATGCTAGTTTAATCCCATCAAAATATTTCTCGTGAAGAAAATGTGTTTTTTGTATTAACACAAATGAAAAGAAAAAAAAGAAATTGACGCTCAAAAGACTGTTGTAAATATTTGAGTTAATTTTATTTCAAGGATGCAAAAGCGTCCGAAGAGGAAAATTCTCAAGAATATGGATTTGCTTCTGCAATTTTTGACATACATACTTTTAAAATAAAAAAAGATAAGAGGTTACGAATGTAGCAGCAAAAATGTACATCAAAGAGTTAGGCTTTATTCTTGTGAGAGACTAGACCGAGTTGATTGATAAATTATGGCAATTGGAGGAGAGTGATTAGGATAAGTTGAAAGCTAGGGAGTGGTAAGAGTAAGGTCTGATTTCCAAAGGATGTTCTTTTATTTTATTGGGGATCTTGATGGGATTAGTTTTGATGATGCTCAAAGTATTGTGATTTTGTTTGTTCTTCAATGAATAAAATTTCAATTTAGCATTCAATAAGAGGAAGAAAATTTTAAGATTAAATTAATAGAGATTAAGTTTTCGTTCAAATACATTGAAGAATAATAATTTAGAGATTAAATTATTAAACCATGAGTTGCTTATTTTGCTTTTGAAGCCCTTGGTTGTTTGTAATTTCAGTCTATGCTTACTTTTACAAAAAAAATCTCTTTACGAGTTAAAATAATAATAATACAGTTATGACAAATCATCATTATTTTCACCCTTTAACTTATTCTTAACATGCCAACTGTTATGTTTATTGGCCAAAAGTCAGATGTATTTCGTTTATAACTCCAATAATTACAATCCTTCTGTTACAATCTAAATATAAAAATTGCAAAATTAAATATAATGATTTATCATGAGTTAGTAAGAAAACGAGAATTAACTAACAACGCAGAACAGGCGATAATGGTGAAAATAATTAATTAATTGTAATCTAAAACAATTCATTGCTTATCAAAGTAGTTGATTTATGGAGTAATAAGAAATAATTAACATTAGAAAAATGAAACTATTGTAGGCATCTACTAAAAGGAATTAAAAAACAGTAGTCGAATAATTTTACATTATTGTCATGTGTTAATTCAACTAACAAGCTTCTTAATTATGACCTTGAACCGAAGATCCTTCTTTCTCTTCATTGTGGCTTTTTTTGGCCAAACATTACGTGAGCCAATATTCATAAACCGGTTAACAAACCACTTATTAATCAATTTGGAGAAAAAATTAAAGAAGATCTTCATTTCATCTATCACTGAGGTAGTTCTTCGAGCTTAGTTATAATAGCACAAAAACCTTTGAGCAAAAAACGAACAAAAGGCCGACCCGGGAAGACAATAGCCCAACAATCGTCAACAATTCCATCCAGAGTGTCGCAGCAAGCTCCTGTAAGATTGCCAAGGTGCCTGTGCTTTATGGCATCTTCAATTGCTTCAAAACAACCTCGAACAGTTTTGACAGAGGACCAGCATTTCTCAGGGCTTATTGTCCCCTGGGCTACTGTAAATGGAATAGATTTCACCATAAATGTGACCAACAATAAGATGGTTATCATTTTCGCTGCCATTGCTTCTGTTCGATGTGTCCAAAAATCAAAATGAAAAAAAAAAAGCGCTACACTTGAAAGTATTCTAGAGAGGGATAGATGCTTGTATTTTGCATGGTGATGGAAGATGTACATGTATTTATAATACTTGGGTGGAAATTTTTTTGGAATTCTATTCAAAAGAATCATGACATGGATTTCATTCTAAATTAGTTGGGAAAACCAGATTTTCTTCCTTCTTTGGTAAGGATTAGTTTATTCGGTTAATTAGGTTGTATTAAGAGTAGTGGGTGTGCCTTTAATAATGCAGAATAGAAAGGAAAATATCTCTTATTTTGGTATTTTGAGATTACCTTCTAATTACAATATTTTTAGAGATCAAATAGTAGTATTTAGGAAACTGAAATTTAGGCAATTAGATATTTAAAATGATTTGATTTACTCTTTTTTGAGATCAACTGCATAATTTTGTTTTGTTTTTTTTTTATTTTTAATGTAAAGCCTGCAATACACATAAATTTTGATAATAAAGTGGTCCTCACTATGTCGCAAAATTGAAAGACTCTAAATCTATGAGAAAAAAACAGTGTATTGCAAGCTTTACTTCATAAGTTTTACTGAAGAGGAGTTGATCCCTTTTTATTTTGATTAGGTTTGGTTATCGAGCTCCATTGTGCAAGATAAAATGATGTTTACAAGGCTTAATTAGGATGACTATAGAATGACATATCATGTTATGGCCTTATAAAAATATACAATGTGAGAACAGGAGAAATGTCTTTAATTTCTATATAGTAACACAAGACGTTGAGGAACCAAAATATTCAAATATAAAATAGTTTACATTCTCAATTAAGAATTTCATTCCAACTTGATAAAACGAGATGATCGATAATTATTCTTATAAAAAAAATTAATTTTTTTTTTGATTTGCCTATATATTTCAAACCCAAAATTTTGAAAACTTGAGCATTTTCCATGTTTAACTCAATGGCTCCTAAAAATTTGAAAGAAAAGAAAATCCAAAGATAAATAAAAACACAAAAATGGATGTCCAAAGAAAAATTAAAGGACAATAAAGACAATTTAACAAAGCTTAGCAAAAAAATTGATTGATAAGTTAAGTATTCTAACATTTAAATTCAACAATGAATTTTAGATCTTTTTCCTACTGAAATAGGCATTTAGATTTGATTAGTTTTCCACCCTATTGCATAATTACTAAAACTTAAAATATAACCACATAAAGAATTCTTGTGCGGTAACCCTATAATGTTTAATTTTGTGGTCATAACTTATAATCCGAAATTTTAACTGTTTTTAGTAAGCCATTACAATTTCAATAAGATACAGTACCAAAGTTGAAAACCATGTAAAAGCATATATTAAAATAAATATTTTTATTTGGTCGCAATCAGCCTAGAGGGTTGTAGATACCACAACCAGATGTCCTCCAGATCTGGCCGGGTATATATAGTGACACAGAAGAGAGAGGTGAGCGAGAAAGCAAGGCAGATATAGAGAATAGAAAGTGGAGAGAGAAAATATTAATTTTTTCTAATCAACATAATATATATTGTTTTAAAAAAAAAAAAATTAAAATCCAACATTAAAATTTGTACCCTTAATCTTATCTAATTTTCATTTGAAATTTCGTTATTCAAATTTAAGACATTGGTAGGATAAACTTTGTCAATCCTATGAATCAAACAAAGGTTACTAGGACTGAAGATACAGTAGTCCACCTTGAAACCCATTCTCTTATAATGCTAGTTTAACCCCATCATAATATTGTTTGTGAACCAAACGTGTTGTTTTTGTTAACACAAATGAAAAGAAACAAAGGAAATTGACTCTTAAATGACAGCAATAAATTCTCATGATGGGAAGTTGTAGATTACAGTGTTTAATGTAGCTTGGGTTTGTAAGAATATGCATTTGATTCCTCAATTTTTGACATACTTAATTATAACAAAAATCAGAAGATATGGAATGAAACAATTTAAATAGACATTATTAATTGATTGATAAATTATGCCAATCGGAGGAAAGGGATTACAATAAGTTCAAAGCTAGGGAAAGTGATAAGAGTAAGGTTTGATTTCCAAGGATGTTATTTTAGTTTGTTCGGGTCTTAGTTGGATAAGTTTTGAACACTCTCAAATTGTGATTTTGTATAGTTTGGTTTATTCTGCAATGAATAAAAATTTGAATTTGGTCTTGTTGGAAAATTTTAAGATTAAATAAATAGAGATTAATTTTTCCTTCAAATGCATTGAAGATTAATAAATAAGAGATTAAATTATTAAACCATAGGTTGTTTATTTTACTTTTACAAAGACAATCTTTTTACATGTTAAAAAAGTAAAAACTTCTAAATCATGATCCGATGTGAGTTTCATCAAATGGTTCACAAAACTTTTAGTAGATATTTTCTAAAACTATGTAAATTTATTCAAGAAACTACGTTGAGTCTAAAAGGATATAATCACTGTCGTATCAACTTATCGGCACCAAATAAGAAACTCAAATAATACACATTATTTCTCAAGGCTCGTTCATTGTCACTTTGACTTCTTTAAAAAAAACTGTACTAGCATACCCATAACAAAAGACTAAAGCTTTAAAAAAAAAATTGTTTTGTTTATTAGAAAATTTAGAAAAGAACCACCAAAGCAATATTAATTAGCTGACATTATTCTAAATTAAAGAACATAGCAAAAGTGCCAAATAAGAAGCTAATAGCTAAATATGTGAGCACCATATCCTATACATTAACTGGGAGCTAGTTTTTTCTACTGAGCAAATTTATATATTTTTCAAAAAAAAAAAATAATTTCAATCATTAAAATTTCGATCTAATCTTAATTAATTTTTATTTGAAATTTTGTTAATAAAACTTGAGACATTGGAGGGATAAACATTATCAATCCTATGAATGAAACAAAAGTTACCGGACCGAAAATACAATAGTTCACCATTAAACCCATACAATTATAATGCTAGTTTAATCCCATCACAATATTTCTCGTGAAGAAAATGTGTTTTTTGTATTAACACAAATGAAAAGAAAAAAAAGAAATGGACGCTCAAAAGACTGTTGTAAATATTTGAGTTAATTTTATTTCAAGGATGCAAAAGCGTCCGAAGAGGAAAATTCTCAAGAATATGGATTTACTTCTGCAATTTTTGACATACATACTTTTAAAATAAAAAAAGATAAGAGATTACGAATGTAGCAGCAAAAATGTACATCAAAGAGTTAGGCTTTATTCTTGTGAGAGACTAGACCGAGTTGATTGATAAATTATGGCAATTGGAGGAGAGTGATTAGGATAAGTTGAAAGCTAGGGAGTGGTAAGAGTAAGGTCTGATTTCCAAAGGATGTTCTTTTATTTTATTGGGGATCTTGATGGGATTAGTTTTGATGATGCTCATAGTATTGTGATTTCGTTTGTTCTTCAATGAATAAAATTCCAATTTAGCATTCAATAAGACGTAGAAAATTTTAAGATTAAATTAATAGAGATTAAGTTTTCTTTCAAATACATTGAAGAATAATAATTTAGAGATTAAATTATTAAACCATGAGTTGCTTATTTTGCTTTTGAAGCCCTTGGTTGTTTGTAATTTCAGTCTATGCTTACTTTTACAAATAAAATCTCTTTACGAGTTAAAATAATAATAATACAGTTATGACAAATCATCATTATTTTCACTCTTTAACTAATTCTTAACATGCCAACCGTTATGTTTATTGGCCAAAAGTCAGATGTAATTCGTTTATAATGCCAATAATCACAATCCTTCTGTTACAATCGAAATATAAAAATTGCAAAATTAAATATAATGATTTATCAAGAGTTAGTATGAAAACGAGAATTAATTAACAACGCAGAACAGGCGATAATGGTGAAAATAATTAATTAATTGTAATCTAAAACAATTCATTGCTTATCAAAGTAGTTGATTTATGGAGTAATAAGAAATAATTAACATTAGAAAAAAGAAACTATTGTAGGCATCTACTAAAAGGATTTAAAAAACAGTAGTCGAATAATTTTACGTTATTGTCATGTGTTAATTCAACTAACAAGCTTCTTAATTATGACCTTGAACCGAAGATCCTTCTTTCTCTTCATTGTGGCTTTTTTTGGCCAAACATTACGTGAGCCAATATTCATAAACCGGTTAACAAACCACTTATTAATCAATTTGGAGAAAAAATTAAAGAAGATCTTCATTTCATCTATCACTGAGGTAGTTCTTCGGGCTTAGTTATAATAGCACAAAAACCTTTGAGCAAAAAACGAACAAAAGGCCGACCCGGGAAGACAATAGCCCAACAATCGTCAACAATTCCATCCAGAGTGTCGCAGCAAGCTCCTGTAAGATTGCCAAGGTGCCTGTGCTTTATGGCATCTTCAATTGCTTCAAAACAACCTCGAACAGTTTTGACAGAGGACCAGCATTTCTCAGGGCTTATTGTCCCCTGGGCTACTGTAAATGGAATAGATTTCACCATAAATGTGACCAACAATAAGATGGTTAGCATTTTCGCTGCCATTGCTTCTGTTCGATGTGTCCAAAAATCAAAATGAAAAAAAAAAAGCGCTACATTTGAAAGTATTCTAGAGAGGGATAGATGCTTGTATTTTGCATGGTGATGGAAGATGTACATGTATTTATAATACTTGGGTGGAAATTTTTTTGGAATTCTATTCAAAAGAATCATGACATGGATTTCATTCTAAATTAGTTGGGAAAACCAGATTTTCTTCCTTCTTTGGTAAGGATTAGTTTATTTGGTTAATTAGGTTGTACTAAGAGTAGTGGGTGTGCCTTTAGTAATGCAGAATAGAAAGGAAAATATCTCTTATTTTGGTATTTTGAGATTACCTTCTATTTACAATATTCTTAGAGATCAAATAGTAGTATTTAGGAAACTGAAATTTAGGCAATTAGATATTTAAAATGATTTGATTTACTCTTTTTTGAGATCAACTCCGTAATTTTGTTTTGTTTTATTTTTATTTTTAATGTAAAGCCTGCAATACACATAAATTTTGATAATAAAGTGGTCTCCACTATGTCGCAAAATTGAAAGACTCTAAATCTATGGGAAAAAAAAACAGTGTATTGCAAGCTTTACTTCATAAGTTTTACTGAAGAGGAGTTGATCCCTTTTTATTTTGATTAGGTTTGGTTATCGAGCTCCATTGTGCAAGATAAAATGATGTTTACAAGGCTTAATTAGGATGACTATAGAATGACATATCATGTTATGGCCTTATAAAAATATACAATGTGAGAACAGGAGAAATGTCTTTAATTTCTATATAGTAACACAAGACGTTGAGGAACCAAAATATTCAAATATAAAATAGTTTACATTCTCAATTAAGAATTTCATTCCAACTTGATACAACGAGATGATCGATAATTATTCTTTTAAAAAAATTAAATTTTTTTTTTGATTTGCCTATATATTTCAAACCCAAAATTTTGAAAACTTGAGCATTTTCCATGTTTAACTCAATGGATCCTAAAAATTTGAAAGAAAAGAAAATCCAAAGATAAATACAAACATAAAAATGGATGTCCAAAGAAAAATTAAAGGACAATAAAGACAATTTAACAAAGCTTAGCAAAAAAATTTGATTGATAAGTTAAGTATTCTAACATTTAAATTGAACAATGAATTTTAGATCTTTTTCCTATTGAAATAGGCAGTTAGATTTGATTAGTTTTGCACCCTATTGCATAATTACTAAAACTTAAAATATAACCACATAAAGAATTCTTGTGCGGTAACCCTATAATGTTTAATTTTGTGGTCATAACTTATAATCCTAAATTTTAACTGTTTTTAGTAAGCCATTACAATTTCAATAAGATACCGTACCAATATTGAAAACCATGTAAAAGCATATATTAAAATAAATATTTTTATTTGGTCGCAATCAGCCTCGAGGGTTGTAGATACCACAACCAGATGTCCTCCAGATCTGGCCGGGTATGTATAGTGACACAGAAGAGAGAGATGAGCGAGAAAGCAAGGCAGATATAGAGAATAGAAAGTGGAGAGAGAAAATATTAATTTTTTCTAATCAACATAATATATATTGTTTTCCAAAAAAAATTAAAATCCAACATTAAAATTTGTACCCTTAATCTTATCTAATTTTCATTTGAAATTTCGTTATTCAAATTTAAGACATTGGTAGGATAAACTTTGTCAATCCTATGAATCAAACAAAGGTTACTAGGACTGAAGATACAGTAGTCCACCTTGAAACCCATTCTCTTATAATGCTAGTTTAATCCCATCATAATATTGTTTGTGAACCAAACGTGTTGTTTTTGTTAACACAAATGAAAAGAAACAAAGGAAATTGACTCTTAAATGACAGCAATAAATTCTCATGATGGGGAAGTTGTAGATTAAAGTGTTTAATATAGCTTGGGTTTGTAAGAATATGCATTTGATTCCTCAATTTTTGACATACTTAATTATAACAAAAATCAGAAGATATGGAATGCAACAATTTAAATAGACATTATTAATTGATTGATAAATTATGCCAATCGGAGGAAAGGGATTAGAATAAGTTCAAAGCTAGGGAAAGTGATAAGAGTAAGGTTTGATTTCCAAAGAATGATATTTTAGTTTGTTCGGGTCTTAGTTGGATAAGTTTTGAACACTCTCAAATTGTGATTTTGTATAGTTTGGTTTATTCCGCAATGAATAAAAATTTGAATTTGGTCTTGTAGGAAAATTTTAAGATTAAATAAATAGAGATTAATTTTTTCTTCAAATGCATTGAAGATTAATAAATTAGAGATTAAATTTTTAAACCATAGGTTGTTTATTTTACTTTTACAAAGACAATCTTTTTACATGTTAAAAAAGTAAAAATTTCTAAATCATGATCCGATGTGAGTTTCATCAAATGGTTCACAAAACTTTTAGTAGATATTTTCTAAAACTATGTAAATTTATTCAAGAAACTACGTTGAGTCTAAAAGGATATAATCACTGTCGTATCAACTTATCGGCACCAAATAAGAAACTCAAATAATACACATTATTTCTCAAGGCTCGTTCATTGTCACTTTAACTTCTTTAAAAAAACTGTACTAGCAAACCCATAACAAAAGACTAAAGCTTTAACAAAAAAAATTGTTTTGTTTATTAGAAAATTTAGAAAAGAACCACCAAAGCAATATTAATTAGCTGACATTATTCTAAATTAAAGAACATAGCAAAAGTGCAAAATAAGAAGCTAATAGCTAAATATGTGAGCACCATATCCTATACATTAACTGGGAGCTAGTTTTTTCTACTGAGCAAATTTATATATTTTTCAAAAACAAAAATAATTTCAATCATTAAAATTTCGATCTAATCTTATTTAATTTTTATTTGAAATTTTGTTAATAAAACTTGAGACATTGGAGGGATAAACATTATCAATCCTATGAATGAAACAAAAGTTACCGGACCGAAAATACAATAGTTCACCATTAAACCCATACCATTATAATGCTAGTTTAATCCCATCACAATATTTCTCGTGAAGAAAATGTGTTTTTTTTATTAACACAAATGAAAAGAAAAAAAAGAAATGGACGCTCAAAAGACTGTTGTAAATATTTGAGTTAATTTTATTTCAAGGATACAAAAGCGTCCGAAGAGGAAAATTCTCAAGAATATGGATTTGCTTCTGCAATTTTTGACATACATACTTTTAAAATAAAAAAAGATAAGAGATTACGAATGTAGCAGCAAAAATGTACATCAAAGAGTTAGGCTTTATTCTTGTGAGAGACTAGACCGAGTTGATTGATAAATTATGGCAATTGGAGGAGAGTGATTAGGATAAGTTGAAAGCTAGGGAGTGGTAAGAGTAAGGTCTGATTTCCAAAGGATGTTCTTTTATTTTAATGGGCATCTTGATGGGATTAGTTTTGATGATGCTCATAGTATTGTGATTTCGTTTGTTCTTCAATGAATAAAATTTCAATTTAGCATTCAATAAGAGGAAGAAAATTTTAAGATTAAATTAATAGAGATTAAGTTTTCGTTCAAATACATTGAAGAATAATAATTTAGAGATTAAATTATTAAACCATGAGTTGCTTATTTTGCTTTTGAAGCCCTTGGTTGTTTGTAATTTCAGTCTATGCTTACTTTTACAAATAAAATCTCTTTACGAGTTAAAATAATAATAATACAGTTATGACAAATCATCATTATTTTCACTCTTTAACTAATTCTTAACATGCCAACTGTTATGTTTATTGGCCAAAAGTCAGACGTAATTCGTTTATAACTCCAATAATCACAATCCTTCTGTTACAATCTAAATATAAAAATTACAAAATTAAATTTAATGATTTATCATGAGTTAGTATGAAAATGAGAATTAATTAACAACGCAGAGCAGGCGATAATGGTGAAAATAATTAATTAATTGTAATCGAAAACAATTCATTGCTTATCAAAGTAGTTGATTTCTTGAGTAATAAGAAATAATTAACATTAGAAAAAAGAAACTATTGTAGGCATCTACTAAAAGGATTTAAAAAACATTAGTCGAATAATTTTACGTTATTGTCATGTGTTAATTCAACTAACAAGCTTCTTAATTATGACCTTGAACAGAAGATCCTTCTTTCTCTTCATTGTGGCTTTTTTTGGCCAAACATTACGTGAGCCAATATTCATAAGCCGGTTAACAAACCACTTATTAATCAATTTGGAGAAAAAATTAAAGAAGATCTTCATTTCATCTATCACTGAGGTAGTTCTTCGAGCTTAGTTATAATAGCACAAAAACCTTTGAGCAAAAAACGAACAAAAGGCCGACCCGGGAAGATAATAGCCCAACAATCGTCAACAATTCCATCCAGAGTGTCGCAGCAAGCTCCTGTAAGATTGCCAAGGTGCCTGTGCTTTATGGCATCTTCAATTGCTTCAAAACAACCTCGAACAGTTTTGACAGAGGACCAGCATTTCTCAGGGCTTATTGTCCCCTGGGCTACTGTAAATGGAATAGATTTCACCATAAATGTGACCAACAATAAGATGGTTAGCATTTTCGCTGCCATTGCTTCTGTTGGATGTGTCCAAAAATCAAAATGAAAAAAAAAGCGCTACACTTGAAAGTATTCTAGAGAGGGATAGATGCTTGTATTTTGCATGGTGATGGAAGACGTACATGTATTTATAATACTTGGGTGGAAATTTTTTTGGAATTCTATTCAAAAGAATCATGACATGGATTTCATTCTAAATTAGTTGGGAAAACCAGATTTTCTTCCTTCTTTGGTAAGGATTAGTTTATTTGGTTAATTAGGTTGTATTAAGAGTAGTGGGTGTGCCTTTGGTAATGCAGAATAGAAAGGAAAATATCTCTTATTTTGGTATTTTGAGATTACCTTCTAATTACAATATTCTTAGAGATCAAATAGTAGTATTTAGAAAACTGAGATTTAGGCAATTAGATATTTAAAATGATTTGATTTACTCTTTTTTGAGATCAACTGCATAATTTTGTTTTGTTTTTTTTTTATTTTTAATGTAAAGCCTGCAATACACATAAATTTTGATAATAAAGTGGTCCCCACTATGTCGCAAAATTGAAAGACTCTAAATCTATGGGAAAAAAACAATGTATTACAAGCTTTACATCATAAGTTTTACGGAAGCGGAGTTGATCCCTTTTTATTTTGATTAGGTTTGGTTATCGAGCTCCATTGTGCAAGATAAAATGATGTTTACAAGGCTTAATTAGGATGACTATAGAATGACATATCATGTTATGGCCTTATAAAAATACACAACGTGAGAACAGGAGAAATGTCTTTAATTTCTATATAGTAACACAAGACGTTGAGGAACCAAAATATTCAAATATAAAATAGTTTACATTCTCAATTAAGAATTTCATTCCAACTTGATACAACGAGATGATCGATAATTATTCTTATAAAAAAAATTATTTTTTTTTTGATTTGCCTATATATTACAAACCCAAAATTTTGAAAACTTGAGTATTTTCCATGTTTAACTCAATGGATCCTAAAAATTTGAAAGAAAAGAAAATCTAAAGATAAATAAAAACACAAAAATGGATGTCCAAAGAAAAATTAAAGGACAATAAATACAATTTAACAAAGCTTAGCAAAAAAATTTGATTGATAAGTTAAGTATTCTAACATTTAAATTGAACAATGAATTTTAGATCTTTTTCCTATTGAAATAGGCATTTAGATTTGATTAGTTTTGCACCCTATTGCATAATTACTAAAACTTAAAATATAACCATATAAAGAATTCTTGTGCGGTAACCCTATAATATTTAATTTTGTGGTCATAACTTATAATCCGAAATTTTAACTGTTTTTAGTAAGCCATTACAATTTCAATAAGATACCGTACCAATGTTGAAAGCCATGTAAAAGCATATATTAAAATAAATATTTTTATTTGGTCGCAATCAGCCTCGAGGGTTGTAGATACCACAACCAGATATCCTCCAGATCTGGCCAGATATATATAGTGACACAGAAGAGAGAGGTGAGCGAGAAAGCAAGGCAGATATAGAGAATAGAAAGTGGAGAGAGAAAATATTAATTTTTTCTAATCAACATAATATATATTGTTTTCCAAAAAAAATTAAAATCCAACATTAAAATATGTACCCTTAATCTTATCTAATTTTCATTTGAAATTTAGTTATTCAAATTTAAGACATTGGTAGGATAAACTTTGTCAATCCTATGAATCAAACAAAGGTTACTAGGACTGAAGATACAGTAGTCCACCTTGAAACCCATTCTCTTATAATGCTAGTTTAATCCCATCATAATATTGTTTGTGAACCAAACGTGTTGTTTTTGTTAACACAAATGAAAAGAAACAAAGGAAATTGACTCATAAATGGCAGCAATAAATTCTCATGATGGGGAAGTTGTAGATTACAGTGTTTAATATAGCTTGGGTTTGTAAGAATATGCATTTGATTCCTCAATTTTTGACATACTTAATTATAACAAAAATCAGAAGATATGGAATGCAACAATTAAAATAGACATTATTAATTGATTGATAAATTATGCCAATCGGAGGAAAGGGATTATAATAAGTTCAAAGCTAGCGAAAGTGATAAGAGTAAGGTTTGATTTCCAAAGGATGTTATTTTAGTTTGTTCGGGTCTTAGTTGGATAAGTTTTGAACACTCTCAAATTGTGATTTTGTATAGTTTGGTTTATTCTGCAATGAATAAAAATTTGAATTTGGTCTTGTAGGAAAATTTTAAGATTAAATAAATAGAGATTAATTTTTCCTTCAAATGCATTGAAGATTAATAAATTAGAGATTAAATTATTAAACCATAGGTTGTTTATTTTACTTTTACAAAGACAATCTTTGTACATGTTAAAAAAGTAAAAATTTCTAAATCATGATCCCATGTGAGTTTCATCAAATGGTTCACAAAACTTTTAGTAGATATTTTCTAAAACTATGTAAATTTATTCAAGAAACTACGTTGAGTCTAAAAGGATATAATCACTGTCGTATCAACTTATTGACACCAAATAAGAAACTCAAATAATACACATTATTTCTCAAGGCTCGTTCATTGTCACTTTAACTTCTTTAAAAAAACTGTACTAGCATACCCAAAACAAAAGACTAAAGCTTTAAAAAAAATTTGTTTTGTTTATTAGAAAATTTAGAAAAGAACCACCAAAGCAATATTAATTAGCTGACATTGTTCTAAATTAAAGAACATAGCAAAAGTGCCAAATAAGAAGCTAATAGCTAAATATGTGAGCACCATATCCTATACATTAACAAGGAGCTAGTTTTTTCTACTGAGCAAATTTATATATTTTTCAAAAAAAAATAATTTCCATCATTAAAATTTTGATCTAATCTTATCTAATTTTTATTTGAAATTTTGTTAATAAAACTTGAGACATTGGAGGGATAAACATTATCAATCCTATGAATGAAACAAAAGTTACCGGACCGAAAATACAATAGTTCACCATTAAACCCATACCATTATAATGCTAGTTTAATCCCATCACAATATTTCTCGTGAAGAAAATGTGTTTTTTGTATTAACACAAATGAAAAGAAAAAAAAGAAATTGACGCTCAAAAGACTATTGTAAATATTTGAGTTAATTTTATTTCATGGATGCAAAAGCGTCCGAAGAGGAAAATTCTCAAGAATATGGATTTGCTTCTGGAATTTTTGACATACATACTTTTAAAAAAAAAAAGAAAAAAGATAAGAGATTACGAATGTAGCAGCAAAAATGTACATCAAAGAGTTAGGCTTTATTCTTGTGAGAGACTAGACCGAGTTGATTGTTAAATTATGGCAATTGGAGGAGAGTGATTAGGATAAGTTCAAAGCTAGGTAGTGGAAAGAGTAAGGTCTGATTTCCAAAGGATGTTCTTTTATTTTATTGGGGATCTTGATGGGATTAGTTTTGATGATGCTCATAGTATTGTGATTTCGTTTGTTCTTCAATGAATAAAATTTCAATTTAGCATTCAATAACAGGAAGAAAATTTTAAGATTAAATTAATAGAGATTAAGTTTTCGTTCAAATACATTGAAGAATAATAATTTAGAGATTAAATTATTAAACCATGAGTTGCTTATTTTGCTTTTGAAGCCCTTGGTTGTTTGTAATTTCAGTCTATGCTTACTTTTACAAATAAAATCTCTTTACGAGTTAAAATAATAATAATACAGTTATGACAAATCATCATTATTTTCACTCTTTAACTTATTCTTAACATGCCAACTGTTATGTTTATTGGCCAAAAGTCAGACGTAATTCGTTTATAACTCCAATAATCACAATCCTTCTGTTACAATCTAAATATAAAAATTGCAAAATTAAATATAATGATTTATCATGAGTTAGTATGAAAATGAGAATTAATTAACAACGCAGAACAGGCGATAATAGTGAAAATAATTAATTAATTGTAATCTAAAACAATTCATTGCTTGTCAAAGTAGTTGATTTATTGAGTAATAAGAAATAATTAACATTAGAAAAAAGAAACTATTGTAGGCATCTACTAAAAGGATTTAAAAAATAGTAGTCGAATAATTTTTCGTTATTGTCATGTGTTAATTCAACTAACAAGCTTCTTAATTATGACCTTGAACAGAAGATCCTTCTTTCTCTTCATTGTGGCTTTTTTTGGCCAAACATTACGTGAGCCAATATTCATAAACCGGTTAACAAACCACTTATTTATCAATTTGGAGAAAAAATTAAAGAAGATCTTCATTTCATCTATCACTGAGGTAGTTCTTCGAGCTTAGTTATAATAGCACAAAAACCTTTGAGCAAAAAACGAACAAAAGGCCGACCCGGGAAGACAATAGCCCAACAATCGTCAACAATTCCATCCAGAGTGTCGCAGCAAGCTCCTGTAAGATTGCCAAGGTGCCTGTGCTTTATGGCATCTTCAATTGCTTCAAAACAACCTCGAACAGTTTTGACAGAGGACCAGCATTTCTCAGGGCTTATTGTCCCCTGGGCTACTGTAAATGGAATAGATTTCACCATAAATGTGACCAACAATAAGATGGTTAGCATTTTCGCTGCCATTGCTTCTGTTGGATGTGTCCAAAAATCAAAATGAAAAAAAAAAAAAATCGCTACACTTGAAAGTATTCTAGAGAGGGATAGATGCTTGTATTTTGCATGGTGATGGAAGATGTACATGTATTTATAATAGTTGGGTGGAAATTTTTTTGGAATTCTATTCAAAAGAATCATGACATGGATTTCATTCTAAATTAGTTGGGAAAACCAGATTTTCTTCCTTCATTGGTAAGGATTAGTTTATTTGGTTAATTAGGTTGTATTAAGAGTAGTGGGTGTACCTTTAGTAATGCAGAATAGAAAGGAAAATATCTCTTATTTTGGTATTTTGAGATTACCATCTAATTAC
Organism: Bretschneidera sinensis; assembly: GCA_023935145.1. NCBI lineage: Eukaryota > Viridiplantae > Streptophyta > Magnoliopsida > Brassicales > Akaniaceae > Bretschneidera > Bretschneidera sinensis. The sequence goes on from CM043697.1 coordinate 131,716,009, forward strand.
AATATTCTTAGAGATCAAATAGTAGTATTTAGGAAACTGAGATTTAGGCAATTAGATATTTAAAATGATTTGATTTACTCTTTTTTGAGATCAACTCCGTAATTTTGTTTTTTTTTTAATGTAAAGCCCGCAATACACATAAATTTTGATTATAAAGTGGTCCCCACAATGTCGTAAAATTGAAAGACTCTAAATCTATGGAAAAAAAAATAGTGTATTGCAAGCTTTATTTCATAAGTTTTACTGAAGAGGAGTTGATCCCTTTTTATTTTGATTAGGTTTGGTTATCGAGCTCCATTGTGCAAGATAAAATGATGTTTACAAGGCTTAATTAGGATGACTATAGAATGACATATCATGTTATGGCCTTATGGGGTTTGAATGAATAAAAATATACAATGTGAGAACAGGAGAAATGTCTTTAATTTCTATATAGTAACACAAGACGTTGAGGAGCCAAAATATTCAAATATAAAATAGTTTACATTCTCAATTAAGAATTTCGTTCCAACTTGATACAACGAAATGATCGATAATTATTCTTATAAAAAAATTAAATTAATTTTTTATTTGCCTATATATTTCAAACCCAAAATTTTGAAAACTTGAGCGTTTTCCATGTTTAACTCAATGGATCCTAAAAATTTGAAAGAAAAGAAAATCCAAAGATAAATAAAAACACAAAAATGGATGTCCAAAGAAAAATTAAAGGACAATAAAGACAATTTAACAAAGCTTAGCAAAAAAATTTGATTGATAAGTTAAGTACTCTAACATTTAAATTGAACAATCAATTTTAGATCTTTTTCCTGTTGAAATAGGCATTTAGATTTGATTAGTTTTGCACCCTATTGCATAATTACTAAAACTTAAAATATAACCATATAAAGAATTCTTATGCGGTAACCCTATAATGTTTAATTTTGTGGTCATAACTTATAATCCGAAATTTTAACTGTTTTTAGTAAGCCATTACAATTTCAATAAGATACCGTACCAATGTTGAAAACCATGTAAAAGCATATATTAAAATAAATATTTTTATTTGGTCGCAATCAGCCTCGAGGGTTGTATGTTGTTATTTGCCTAAGTTTCAAACATATCCAAACATGGTCTAAAGTTGGTTAAAGTCCAAATCAAAGGTGGAGTATGAAATTTTAGCAAGTTAAAAGGTTGCACACAAGTGTGTGCTAAAGTTTTGAGCGTGGCAAGGTCAGGCACACTGCTGTGGAAGTTTCTGCCCACAGGCAGGAGGTGTGCGCACAGCATCAGGAGGCTGCAGCATCAGGTCACGCCGCAGCACACAGCACCACACCAAAACGCACAACATCACTTGGAGAGTGATGAAGGGCTGAGATTAAAGGAAGAACATGATCAAAGGGAGGATAATGACTCACAAGAATGTCCAAGAATTAAGAGGCTATAAAAGGGGTTCTCAAGGCCTCATTTCATAAGATAATACAAGATACAAAAACACACATACAAGAGAGTTTTGTGACATTGTGAGATCATTGTAAACACTAAGAGAGAATTGTGTAGAGAGACATAAACACAAGAGGGACTCTTGTAGTGAGGCTGGTTGTAATTAGATAGAGAGAGTATAGATTAGATTAGAGAACATTGTTGAGTTCTCATCTTCTTCCTTCTCTTCTTGTTTCTTCAAGAACTTGGATTCTTGAAGGGGATTGCTGTAACTTTGTAAGAACCATTGAGATAGTGCAGAGAGTTCGGAGGAACTCACGGGGACGTAGGCACATTGCCGAACCTCGACAACAAATTACTTGTCTTCTTTCTTTCTTTGATTTTCTGTTCTTGAGTTCGATTGCTGAAATTCTTTCTACAAGTCATTCAAGACTTGGGTGTTTGGAAGATCACCACCTGGGCATCTTGTCAAGGTGATTTCCAACAGTGGTATCAGAGCACAACAGTTGGTTATCGGAACAAGAAGTAGAAGGTACGGAGCCAAGACACCAAGAATCAAAGATCAAACTTCTTGGTGATTCAAGAACGGTGTTAAGATCAAGATCTGGTCGTGTTTTTGAAAGTGATTCAAGAACGGTTAAGATCCATCTTCGATCTGTGTTCTTGAGGTTGAAGAAAGCATTTATGGGTACTGCATAAGACAAGGGATCATCTCCGCAAGATGGGTTCAAATTTCGGTATTAAGAAGTTTGATGGAAAGGGAGATTTTTCCCTATAGAAGCGGAAGATCAAGGAGGTTCTTGTGCAACAAAAAGTGGACTTGGCTATTCGAGAAGATGATGCTTTTCCAGCAAGTGTCACGGAGGACCAGCAGACCGAGATGAAGAAGATGGCTTACAGCACCATTTTCTTGCACATGTCGGATAATGTCATAAGGGAGTGCGGAGACTCAGAAGATCCAGCTACATTATGGAAGAAACTAGATGAATTGTTTCTTGCCAAGACTCTCCCACATAAGAGGTATCTTCGGAAACGAATCTTTGCTTTTAAATTTGATCCTAAGAAAGAGTTGCAAGATAATCTTGATGCCAAGAAAAGGAGTGCATCAAGTGGTAAAGGGCTGTTCTTTAAAAGAAGGCCAGCAACTTGGTATGGCAGCAACCATGGCTACTACCGGGACAGAGGTAGAGGAGAGAGCCATGGGAGAGTGCACAGCAGCATGCATGGCTACTACCGGGACAGAGGTAGAGGTGAGAGCCATGGGAGAGTGCACAACAGCATGCATGGCTACTACCGGGACAGAGGTAGAGGAGAAAGCCATGGGAGAATGCATTCCAAACTGAGATTTGGAGGGAAGAGCTGCTACTACTGCCATAAGGAGGGTCATGTCAAGAAAGATTGCAAGAAGATGACAAGGGATAGAGGAGGAAGCTATACCAAGAATAGAGAGGCTTCGGTTGCCAAAACAGAACAGCAAGATGATGATGTTCTTGTTGTGTGCTCAAGTGTGAGCAAGGGGCAAGAAGGCAACGGGAAATGGATCTTGGATACCGGGTGCACTCATCATATGAGCCCTCACAAAGAATGGTTCAAGAATTTCAAGAAGATCAATGATGGAAGGGTCTTCTTGGGGAATGATAATTCTTGCCAAGTGAGAGGGATTGGAGATATCCAATTGAGGATGTTTGATGGAGTCACAAGGCTGCTGAAAAATGTGAGGTATGTTCCAGATTTGAAGAGGAACTTGATCTCATTGGGGCAGCTGGATTCCATGGGCTATACATGCAAGATCGAGGGAGGAAAGATCAAGGTGGCCAAGGGATCTTTGGTAGTGATCAAGGCAGCAAGAAACGATGGACTCTATGAGATGATCGGAGAAACAGAAACCAATGATCAAGCAGCAAGCTTGATGGCTGAGCTGGACAAGGCAGCCCTTTGGCACACTCGCTTGGGAGACATGAGCGAAAAAGGCCTGCAAGTGCTTAGCAAGGAAGGTCTACTTGGTGGTGACAAAGTAGAAAAACTGGATTTCTATGAGAGTTGCATTCTTGGGAAGCAACACCGGGTCAGCTTTAACACCGGAGTGCACAAGTCTAAAGGGATTCTTGATTACATTCATTCGGACCTTTGGGGACCAGCAAGAACACCAACACAGGGAGGTAACTTTTACTTTCTGTCTTTAATTGATGATTATTCAAGAAGAGTGTGGATTTATTTGCTTAGGAATAAATCAGATGCCTTGAATAAATTTGTTGTGTGGAAGAAATTGTTGGAAACCCAAACTGGTAGGGTAGTTAAAGCTTTAAGAACCGATAATGGCTTAGAATTTTGCAACAAGGATTTTGATAAATTCTGTGAATTAAATGGCATTCTAAGACATAGAATGGTTGCAAAAACACCCCAGCAAAATGGAGTTGCTGAAAGAATGAATCGAACCCTTATGGAAAAAGTTAGGTGCATGCTAATAGGATCCGGGTTACCAAAATATTTTTGGGGAGAAGCTGTAGCTACAGCTGCATACTTGGTGAATAGATCACCCTCTAGAGCAATAGAGCTCAAGACTCCCATGGAGATGTGGAGTGGAAAACCCCCTGAATAAAGCAACCTTAGGACTTTTGGATGTGCAGCATATGCACACCAAAAGGAGGATAAACTTGACTCTAGGTCTAGAAAATGTGTATTTCTAGGATATGGTGATGGGGTTAAGGGATATAGGTTGTGGTCCTTCGAAAAGAAGGGCATGAAACTGATAATAAGTAGGGATGTTATTTTTAATAAATTATTATTTCCCTACTTGGAGATTACTAACCCTGCAGGTGCTAGTGAGCAAACCAGTTTGGTTCTTGTTGAGCATAGCAGCAAGGGAGATTCTGTTCAGGTAGAGCAAAGGAGGCAAGAGGGTTCGGACCAGGTAGAGCCCTCGGATGATTGCCAAGCTCAAGAAACTCAAGAAGAGGTTGAACAAGAAGAGAATGCTACAGCAAGTTAGAAGGACTACCAGCTCATAAGAGACCGGGAAAGAAGAGTGGTTAGACCACCCTTGAGATATGGGTTTGCAAATGCTGCAGATGCAGCAACTCCTTGGATAGAAGGAGGGATGGCTGAACCAGAAACTTACACGGATGCCATGGAGTGTAAGGATTCGTCAAAGTGGCAGCTGGCTATGGAGGAAGAAATGGATTCTTTGATGAAGAACAACTCTTGGGAGCTGGTGCCAAAACCAGAAAAACAGAGAGTGGTGGATTGTAGGTGGCTCTACAAGATCAAAGAAGGGAATACTCCAAGAGATGAAGTCCATAACAAGGCTAGGCTGGTGGCGAATGGGTTCACAAGGAAAGAAGACATAGATTTCACAAGAACTTTCTCACCTGGACACAAGGTGGAGAAAATGGTGAGTATCCTCATCTATGTCATTAATGGGCTGTTGGTTTGGAACAGCAGGGAGAGGATGGAAAGGTTTACATCTCAACTTAGTGAGGAGTTCGAGAGGAAGGATCTCAGCCTTGCACAAAAGATCCTTGGGATGAGAATCATCCAAGAAAAAGAGAGAAGCCGATTGAGGGTTTCTTGGGCAATTAGTATTTTCAGCAAAATTGTGAGTAATCCCGGAAAGAAGCATTGGCTTGGGATGAAGTGGTTGCTGAGGAACAAGGAGGCTCAGTGGTAGCCAATGGTAGCACTCTCAACAACTGAGGCTGAGTACATAGCTGCTACAGAGGCCATTAAGGAAGCTATGTGGTGCAAAGGGTTGCTTGAAGAGTTGAAGGTACTGGATGAGCAGGTTGTGGTATTTTCGGATAGTCAAAGTGCCTTGCACTTGTGTAAAAATCCAGTGTTCCATGAGAGGACAAAGCACATGGATGTTCGGTATCATTTCATTCGGGAAAATGTTACGAAAGGATGCATCCATGTGGACAAGGTTGCCACGGAAGAAAATCCTGCTGACTTGGGTACTAAAGTCTTACCTCTAAGTAAGTTCAATCATTGCCTTGAATTACTTAGGATAGGAGTGGGTTAATTGGTAACTCAATATGAGTTTGGATCCTGAAACTTTCTGCACAATGGTTCAGGTTTTGTTTTTTTTTTTTTTTGAACACTTAGACAAAGGTAGAGATTGTTGTTATTTGCCTAAGTTTCAAACATATTCAAACATGGTCTAAAGTTGGTTAAAGTCCAAATCAAAGGTGGAGTATGAAATTTTAGCAAGTTAAAAGGTTGCACACAAGTGTGTGCTAAAGTTTTGAGCGTGGCAAGGTCAGGCACACTGCTGTGGAAGTTTCTGCCCACAGGTAGGAGGTGTGTGCACAACATCAGGAGGCTGCAGCATCAGGTCACGCCGCAGCACACAGCACCACACCAAAACGCACAGCATCACTTAGAGAGTGATGAAGGGCTGAGATTAAAGGAAGAACATGATCAAATGGAGGATAATGACTCACAAGAATGTCCAAGAATTAAGAGGCTATAAAAGGGGTTCTCAAGGCCTCATTTCATAAGATAATACAAGATACAAAAACACACATACAAGAGAGTTTTGTGACATTGTGAGATCATTGTAAACACTAAGAGAGAATTGTGTAGAGAGACATAAACACAAGAGGGACTCTTGTAGTGAGGCTGGTTGTAATTAGATAGAGAGAGTATAGATTAGATTAGAGAACATTGTTGAGTTCTCATCTTCTTCCTTCTCTTCTTGTTTCTTCAAGAGCTTGGATTCTTGAAAGGGATTGCTGTAACTTTGTAAGAAGCATTGAGATAGTTCAGAGAGTTCGGAGGAACTCACGGGGACGTAGGCACATTGCCGAACCTCGACAACAAATTACTTGTCTTCTTTCTTTCTTTGATTTTCTGTTCTTGAGTTCGATTGCTGAAATTCTTTCTACAAGTCATTCAAGACTTGGGTGTTTGGAAGATCACCACCTGGGCATCTTGTCAAGGTGATTTCCAACATTGTAGATACCACAACCAGATGTCCTCCAGATCTGACCGGGTATATATAGTGACACAGAAGAGAGAGGTGAGCGAGAAAGCAAGGCAGATATAGAGAATAGAAAGTAGAGAGAGAAAATATTATTTTTTTCTAATCAACATAATATATATTGTTTTCCAAAAAAAATTAAAATCCAACATTAAAATTTGTACCCTTAATCTTATCTAATTTTCATTTGAAATTTTGTTATTCAAATTTAAGACATTGGTAGGATAAACTTTGTCAATCCTATGAATTAAACAAAGGTTACTAGGACTGAAGATACAGTAGTCCACCTTGAAACCCATTCTCTTATAATGCTAGTTTAATCCCATCATTGTAGAACCCGATATTTCTTTTAAGTTTTTATAATCTTGTTTTATAATTTAATTTTTTTTTTAGGGATCTCTTAGTAAGAAACTAAAACTTTGGGGTTGTTTAAATACTAGAAGAAAAATTAAAGGAAATGGCATGTCAATTAATAAAAGAAAAAGAGGAAGCGTAGAGTGGTAAAAAGCTAAGTCATTAAGGGAGTATATAAGCTAAAATTTAACCTAAATCAGCAAATCTCTCATTTAGCAATTTGAGAGCTCAGCAGAAAGAGAGAGGAAAGAAAAGAAAGCACCAGATTGTTTTTCTTTCTCAAAAACTCATTTTTTCTTCCAAATTTTGACCTAACCTTAACCCAACCATCCAAGATCCTTTTGCCCTCAAACTTTGGAAACCCTCTTCTGCCACCATCAGCTATCTTCCGGCCGGGGAGATGAGCCTCCACGAGCGGGCTATAGTGGCGTGGGGACCCCACTCTCCGAGCAGGGGAAGAACATCCCGTTTTGTTACCTTGGCATTTTCGTGTAGATTTTGAGGTAATTTCGAAAAGTGTTCAACTACAAACTTAACGTAGACTTCTTGATGTTGATTTTATGATTTTGTTTGAGGTCTTTTGGATTTAAATTGAGTGATATATGAGTTGTCAAAGTTGGGAGAATTGTGCAGAAATTCTAGAAATAATTTGTGTTCTGGGCAGTTTTGTGAGTTGTGTTTCAGCAAGAATTTGAGGTAGTTTTGTGTCCCAACTATTTTTAAGTTAAATTATACTTCCTAAAGTTTATCTAGAACTTTATTTGGGGTGATTTGAATTTAAATTGGTTTAGTTTGAAATATTTGAAGTTGGGGGAAAATTTGAAAGAAATCTGGAAATTTCTGTATTATAGAACTTTGGAAGAAAGTACTAAGAGTGTGTGAAGTTTGAAGATTTTTAGGGTGATTATATGTACAAAGTGTGAAGTTTTATTCTTGTATAACATGATTGTTGAGATGGATATTGTTAGAGAATTTTACTATGGGCTGTAAATTTGAAACTCTTTTAGGAATTAAAAGAAATTTCTCTAAGTAAGAGACTTTTTCTTGATTGGGAAATTATATTTAGAATGAATAATTTTTATCAGTCGGGATTTGTTGGTAATTACTCTAAGTTAGTGTCTTGAAATTTAAGTTCATATGAATTGAGAGTTTTATGGAGTAAAGAATGAAGGAAAGAAGGGAAATAGTGAAAATAGGTGATTAAGGAGAAGAATGAACTTTAGTAGTATTTTCTTTGATTTATATGTGTAAGTAAATGGAATGATTGATTTCTTATTAAGTATCTAAGTTTTTAATACTATGCTCATTGGTTTTTTGTTTATGTAGTTTGCCTTAATTGTTATAATGACATTTCAATAGATGTGGTGGATGATCGTAGTAAAGGTAAAGAAGTGATACACGACTAGTGTTTGGCTTAAGGTGAGTATTACCCTACTCTTGGTAAGCATGAATGTTAGTGAGGAAAACAAAAACAATAAGGTTACATAAGAATTTTAATTTGCTATTTAGATATAATAATTATATTTATAACTATCCAGTAAGATAAGTTAATTATATATTAATGATGAGATAGTGATTTCAAAACCTTGTGCTGAATGTTATGTGATTGTATGGATTGATGAGAATTTGATTATATTCATCACTTGATTTCATTTCATATCATGCATTGAAATTTATGGTATGTTATTGAAGGGGGAGTGATGTGTGAGGACGATAGGTCCCTACCCACAAGGGGTGAAAAAGGGTATCGAATATATTTAGATGATTGGACCCGGCCCGGATCAAGGAGGGTTCTGAAAATTTATTGTTTGTGAAACGTACCGGTACATGGGGAGACGTCCCCGATGGATTATGATTGATTATGAGATGATGCATTTCATTGCATCATGCTGCATTGGCATATCATACATGAATTTGAATTACTTGGCCCGTAAGGGGGCATATGAAATATTTGGTTGTATGGATAAATTGTGATATTTTGATGGACTATGGAATGGCGATTGCAAGTTGGTTGTGGGTCTTATAGGACCGTATTATGATTACTAAGATTGTTGTTTTGCAAAGTTCTAAATGACTATGTATACGAACAAACAAAGTAGAAAGGAAAAAGAAATAATAATAAGCCCTTAACTTTTTCTAACAAGTGATTACTTTGTGTAGTGTAAGACCTCGCTGAGCTTTATAGCTCACCCCCCTTCCAATTTATAACCTTTCAGGTGATTTCGGATTTTAAGTGGTAAAGCTTTGAAGTTCAACGAAGTTTTAAGTGGGTCCACGAGCATCGCATCCTCGGTCTTTTTTTTTTTGTGTTATATTGTATTTTAGGTGTGAAGTTATAACTGTTTGGCTGTGTCTCTTTAGACACCTTGTAAAGCTGCAACCTGATAGTTGTAATCTCTGTATGATTTTAACTAATATATATTAAATGTTGTTCAGTTGTAGTATATATATTTGTGTGTCCAAGTGCTCGATTTCGAAAGATAATTGATACCGTCCTGAGTGGGCCCGCTCGGGATGGGTCGTTACAATTTTGGTATCAGAGCTTTAGGTTTAAGGTTCTGTAGACTGTAGAAGTCCAGTGTTTTTGTTTCTAAATGAGTTCTTTTGTTTAGGATTCGAGGATGCCTCGTGGATAAAAGAGAGGTAGAGTTCGGGGAGGAAGGCGTGCCTAAGGAAGGGGTAGTGTTCCAACTCGAGGGCGTGGACGACCCCCATTACATAGGGTGGAACAAAATGTTGAACCTGAAGTCCCTAAGGTAGAACATGTTGGTAGTGCAACCGGTGCTTCTTGTGAGAATGTAAGAGATGCTGCTGTAGAAAGGGATGTATTAAGGGAAGCTTTAGCCCAAGCATTGGGTAAAATTGGGGAGCTAGAGCGTAGATTGGAAGAACAAAACAGACGAGCTCCAGATTTTCCAGATGAGCATGTAGATGTTCCTGTAGCACATGATGAAACGTTAGGGGAGGATGGATTGAGGCAGGAAATGGAAGGGGATGTATTTAATAGGTTTATCAAGCTTATGCCACCGAGTTTTCGAAGTGTTGAAAACCCTCTAGATGCCAAGGCATGGATTAAAAAGATGGAATGTCTGTTTAGGGTACTACCAGTGTCGGACAGACAAAAAGTTGCGTTTGCATCATTCAAGTTAGAAGAAGAGGCAGCGAATTGGTGGGAGGATATACTTCCTAGATTATCGGGGGACATTGATGAACCTTTGACTTGGGAGAAGTTTAAGAAAGTATTCTATGACAAGTATTTCCCAGAATCTGTTAAGGCTCAAATGGAGAAGGACTTTAACTATCTGAAACAGGGTGCTATGTCAGTAACTTAGAATGATTCAAGATTTATTACTCTGTCTAGATTTGCACCAGACTTGGTCAGCACTGAATGACGAAAATGTAAGAAATTCCTTGATGGTTTAAATTATGAAATTCGTACTCGCCTTTCATATTTGGATCATTCAAACTATACAAGACTAGTGGATAAAGCACTACTTGTAGAGAAAGATATAATGGAGTTGAGAGGACGTCAGGATCAAAAAAAGAGGAGCAGGTCAGACAATGCTAGGGAAAGCAGTTATGGGTTGGAATTCCGAGGTGGTCATCCTTTTCCACAGAGTAGATCAGTTTTCCAAGAAGGGCAAAGTATAAGAGGTAAGTTATTGAAGATGAGTCAAGGTCTTCAGAGTGAGCCAGCAGCATCTATAGTACAAAGTTCAGTGGGAGGAATTCAAAGATTTGCAGGACAATCATTTCCGTTAAGAAATCAAGGCAGAGGAGGAAGTGCACAAGGTAGAGGAAGTAGTACAATGTCAGGAATGAATACTAAAGGATGTTTTCAGTGTGGTCAGATGAGTCATTTATCTGGAGATTATAATGTTAAGTTCTGTCATCATTGTGGATCAGCTGAACATCTTCAAAGGGACTGTCCTGTGTTGAAAAGTGTGGTATGCTTTGTGTGTGGTCAGGGTGGTCATGTGGGAGCAAACTATTGGTCAAGACTTAAGCTAACTGGTAGTGTGAGTACAGCTAGAGGCTCCGGACGGGGCCAAGTGGATCGAGGCAGCGGGACTGGAGGTGGTAGAAATGGTAGTTACGGCCGAGGGGTCACAGCAAGCAGAGGGGATGCTAGTCAAGGTCAGAGAGGGCAAGGTCGTATTTATGCAATCACTCAGCAGGATGCTCAGGCCACACCCGACGTGGTGACTGGTATGATTTCTCTTTTGGGTAGAAATGCTAGAATGTTAATTGATCCTGGTGCAATACATTCTTTTGTTTCTACTTCTTTTCTTATATATGTTGATGTACCTAGAACACGTTTGCATAAGATCGTGATTGTTAAGACTCCTATAGGAGAGAAGGTGGAAATCCAATGGATGTTCCGGGACTGTGTTGTGAACATTGGGGATAGAGAACTTCAGGTTGATTTATTGCCCTTGAAGATGAAGGATTTTGACTTGATCTTAGGTATGGATTGGTTAGCTAAGTATCACGCCTCATTAGATTCTTTCAGGAAGATGGTGATGTTTCGAGTTCCAGGGGAAAAAGAATTTTCTTTTCAGGGAGAACGTAAGGTACTTTCACAATGCCTCATTTCTGCCCTTTCAGCTAGGAGATTGTTGAAGAAGGGATGTGAATGTTATTTAGCCTATGTGATCAATTCTTCTGAGGAAGGTGTGGAATTGAGAGGACTACCTATAGTTAGGGAATTTCCAGATGTATTTCCTAAAGAGTTGCCCGGTTTACCACCTGTTAGGGAAATTGATTTTCTTATTGATCTCACACCTGGTTATACTCTTATTTCGATACCCCCTTATCGAATGGCACCGGCAGAATTAAAGGAACTTAAGGTCCAACTTTAAGAGTTGTTAGACAAGAAACTCATTCGTCCTAGCGTATCACCTTGGGGGGCTCCAGTGTTATTTGTCAAGAAGAAAGATGGGACTTTGAGATTGTGTGTGGATTATAGACAACTAAACAAGATGACAATTCGTAACAAGTACCTGATACCAAGAATTGATGATTTGTTTGAATAGTTGCAAGGAGATCGGGTGTTTTCAAAAATAGACTTGAGATCGGGTTACCATCAACTACGTATCAAAGATTCAGATGTTCCAAAGACTGCTTTCTGCACCCGTTATGGACACTATGAATTTCTGGTTGTGCCGTTCGGATTGACTAATGCCCCTGCAGCCTTCATGGACTTAATGAACAGAGTTTTTAGACCATTCCTGGACAAATTTGTGGTAGTTTTCATTGATGATATTCTGGTATATTCGAAGAGTGAAGAAGACCATGCCAGACATTTGAAGATAGTACTGGAGACTCCTAGGAAGGAGAAACTTTATGCCAAGTTTAACAAATGTGAGTTTTGGTTAAAAGAAGTGACCTTCTTAGGACATGTAGTGTCAGAAGCAGGAGTGGCTGTGGACCCTCAGAAAGTTGAAGCAGTTCTAAACTGGGAGAAACCTACAAATGTGACTGAGATTAGGAGCTTTTTGGGATTGGCGGGATATTATCGGAGATTTATCAAAGATTTCTCACTGATTGCGGTACCTTTAACCAAATTAACAAGAAAGGGAGAAAAGTTTATATTTTTAGAAGAGTGTGAGCAAAGTTTTCAATTATTGAAGGAAAAGCTGACAATGGCACCGGTGTTAATCCTTCCTTCGAGTGATGAGGGGTTTGTAGTTTACAGTGATGCTTCACATCAAGGGTTAGGTTGTGTCCTAATGCAGTATGGGAAGGTTGTTGCTTATGCTTCACGCCAACTGAAGAACCATGAAAGGAACTACTCCACCCATGACCTAAAGTTGGCAGCGATAGTCTTTGCCTTGAAAATTTGGAGACATCATCTTTATGGAGTAAGATGTGAGATCTTTACGGATCACAAGAGCCTCAAGTATCTGTCTACCCAGAAGGAGTTAAACTTAAGACAAAGGCGATGGATGGAACTGATCAGTGACTATGAATGTACCATAAGTTATCATCCTGGAAAGGCTAACGTGGTAGCTGATGCATTAAGTCGAAAATCTAGTAGCAAGTTGTCAACTTTGAAGATTTATGATTCCGGGTTAATTGAGGAATTAAGAAGCTTAAAAGTGAAGCTTGAGGCCAACACCATTGGGGGGTTAGTAGCTATCATGGTGGTAACATCATCAATAGTAGATCGCCTACTAGATGCTCAAGGTAAGGATGCAGTGTTAATGGCTATTAAGAATGAGGTTTTAGAAAACAGGCAGAGTGATTTTGTGGTGAGAGAGGATGGAATGGTGATGATGGGAAATCGAATCTGTGTGCCAAGTGAAGTGGAGTTAAGGAAGGAGATCCTAAAAGAAGCTCACAACACTATTTATTCTATGCACCCGGGGAGTAATAAAATGTATAGAGGGCTTAAGCAAAATTTCTGGTGGTCAGGTTTAAAGAGAGACGTAGCAGACTATGTTTCTCGATGCTTAGTATGCCAGCAGGTGAAGACTGAGCATAGACATCCGGCAGGGTTGCTGCAACCTCTTCTTATACCAGAGTGGCCATGGGAGAGGGTGACTATGGATTTTGTGACAGGACTTCCTCGTACTCAGAGAGGTTTTGATGCCATTTGGGTTATAGTTGATCGATTATCTAAATCTGTTTATTTTACCCATCAAGATAACTTGGTCTCCTGAAAGATTAGCAGAGTTGTGCATGGCTGAAATAGTAAAACTGCATGGTGTACCATTAAGTGTTGTATCGGATCATGATGCTCGGTTTACGTCTCGATTTTGGAAGGGATTTCAGCAAGCTATGGGTACTAAGTTACATTTTAGCACGGCTTTCCATCCTCAAATGGATGGTCAGTCAGAAAGAACAATTCAAATCTTAGAAGATATGCTACGAGCGTGTGCTATGAACTTTTCGGTTGGTTGGGATGCGTACTTACCCCTTATGGAGTTTGCATATAATAATAGTTTTCAGACTAGCATTGGGATGGCACGTTTCGAAGCATTATATGGTAGGAGGTGTAGGACTCCGATATGTTGCGAAGAAGTGGGGGAAAGAAGTGTCTTAGGACCAGAATTGGTAGAGATAACCACAAAGAGGATCAAGAAAATACGAGAACACCTAAGTACAACTCAAAGTAGACAAAAAAGCTATGCAGACAAGAGGAGGAGACCGTTGGTGATCGTGTGCATCTTAAAGTTTCTCCTTGGAAGGGAGTTTTGAGGTTTGGGCGAAAAGGGAAATTAAGCCCTCGTTACATCGGACCTTATGAGATCATTGAAAGGATTGGACTTGTAGCATACCGATTAGCCTTACCTCCAGAACTTTCACAGCTTCATGATGTTTTCCGTGTGTCAGCTTTGTGCAAATATGTACCGGATGAGTCGCACATCATTCCATTCCAATCCATAGAAGTTCAAAACAACCTTTCATATGTGGAGATGCCAGTAAAAATCTTGGACTCTAGGGATCAAGTTCTTCGCAACAAAGTCATTCCCTTAGTTAAAGTGCTTTGGAGAAATAGAAGAGTCGAAGAAGCTACTTGGGAAAATGAAGTGGAAATAAAGAACCAATACCCTTATCTGTTCGTCAATCCAGGTTAGTTGAAAATTTCGAGGACGAAATTTTTTTTTAGGAGGGAAGAATTGTAGAACCTGATATTTCTTTTAAGTTTTTATAATCTTGTTTTATAATTTAATTTTTTTTTAGGGATCTCTTAGTAAGAAACTAAAACTTTGGGGTTGTTTAAATACTAGAAGAAAAATTAAAGGAAATGGCATGTCAATTAATAAAAGAAGAAGGGGAAGGGTAGAGTGGTAAAAATCCAAGTCATTGAGGGAGTATATAAGCTAAAATTTAACCTAAATCAGCAAATCTCTCATTTAGCAATTTGAGAGCTTGGCAGAAAGAGAGAGGAAAGAAAGGAAAGCACCAGATTGTTTTTCTTTCTCAAAAACTCATTTTTTCTTCCAAACTTTGACCTAACCTTAACCCAACCATCCAAGATCCTTTTACCCTCAAACTTTGGAAACCCTCTTCTGCCACCATCAGCTATCTTCCGGCCAGGGAGGTGAGCCTCCACGAGCGGGCTACAGTGGCACGTGGACCCCACTCTCCAAGCAGGGGAAGAACATCCCGTTTTGTTACCTTGGCTTTTTCGTGAAGTGTTCAACTACAAACTTAAAGTAGACTTCTTGATGTTGATTTTTGGATTTTGTTTGAGGTCTTTTGGATTTAAATTGAGTGATATATGAGTTGTCAAAGTTGGGAGAATTGTGCAGAAATTCTGGAAATAATTTGTGTTCTGGGCAGTTTTGTGAGTTGTGTTTCAGCAAGAATTTGAGGTAGTTTTGTGTCCAAACTATTTTTAAGTTAAAGTATACTTCCTAAAGTTTATCTAGAACTTTATTTGGGGTGATTTGAGTTTAAATTGGTTTAGTTTGAAATATTTGAAGTTGGGGAAAAATTTGAAAGAAATCTGGAAATTTCTGTATTATGGAACTTTGGAAGAAAGTAATAAGAGTGTGTGAAGTTTGAAGATTTTTAGGATGATTATATGTACAAAGTGTGAAGTTTTATTCTTGTATAACATGATTGTTGAGATGGATATTGTTAGAGAATTTTACTATGGGCTGTAAATTTGAAACTTTTTTAGGAATTAAAAGAAATTCCTCTAAGTAAGAGACTTTTTCTTGATTGGGAAATTATATTTAGAATGAATAATTTTTATAAGTTGGGATTTGTTGGTAATTACTCTAAGTTAGTGTCTTGAAATTTAAGTTCTTATGAATTGAGAGTTTTATGGAGTAAAGAATGAAGGAAAGAAGGGAAAGAGTGAAAATAGGTGATTAAGGAGAAGAATGAACTTTAGTAGTATTTTCTTTGATTTATATGTGTAAGTAAATGGAATGATTGATTTCTTACTAAGTATCTAAGTTTTTAATACTATGCTCATTGGTTTTTTGTTTATGTAGTTTGCCTTAATTGTTATAATGACATTTCAATAGGTGTGGTGGATGATCGTAGTAAAGGTAAAGAAGTGATACACGACTAGTATTTGGCTTAAGGTGAGTATTACCCTACTCTTGGTAAGCATGAATGTTAGTGAGGAAAACAAAAACAATAAGGTTACATAAGAATTTTAATTTGTTATTTAGATATAATAATTATATTTATAACTATGTAGTAAGATAAGTTAATTATATATTAATGATGAGATAGTGATTTCAAAACCTTGTGCTGAATGTTGTGTGATTGTATGGATTGATGAGAATTTGATGATGTTCATCACTTGATTTCATTTCATATCATGCATTGAAATTTACGGTATGTTATTCAAGGGCGAGTGATGTGTGAGGACGATAGGTCCCTACCCACAAGGGGTGAAAAAGGGTACCGAATATATTTTGATGATTGGACCCGGCCCGGATCAATGGGGGTTCTGAAAATTTATTGTTTGTGAAATGTACCGGTACGTGGGGAGACGTCCCCGATGGATTATGATTGATTATGAGATGATGTATTTCATTGCATCATGCTGCATTAGCATATCATACATGAATTTGAATTACTTGGCCCGTAAGGGGGCATATGAAATGTTTGGTTGTATGGATAAATTGTGATATTTTGATGGACTATGGAATGGCGATTGCAAGTTGGTTGTGGGTCTTATAGGACCGTATTATGATTACTAAGATTGTTGTTTTGCAAAGTGCTAAATGACTATGTATACGAACAAACAAAGTAGAAAAGAAAAAGAAATAATAATAAGCCCTCAACTTTTTCTAACAAGTGATTACTTTGTGTAGTGTAAGACCTCGCTGAGCTTTATAGCTCAACCCCCCCCCCCCCCCCCCCCTTCCAATTTATAACCTTTCAGGTAAGCTTCCAAGTGATTTCGGATTTTAAGTGGTACAGCTTTGAAGTTCAACGAAGTTTTAAGTGGGTCCATGAGCGTCGCATCCTCGGTCTTTTTTTTTGTGTTATATTGTATTTTAGGTGTGAAGTTGTAACCGGTTGGCTGTGTCTCTTTAGACACCTTGTAAAGCTACAACCTTATAGGTGTAATCTCTGTATGATTTTAACTAATATATATTAAATGTTGTTCAGTTGTAGTGTATATATTTGTGTGTCCAGGTGCTCGATTTCGAAAGGTAATTGATACCGTCCTGAGTGGGCCCGCTCAGGATGGGTCGTTACAATCATAATATTGTTTGTGAACCAAACGTGTTGTTTTTGTTAACACAAAGGAAATTGACTCTTAAATGACAGCAATAAATTCTCATGATGGGGAAGTTGTAGATTACAGTGTTTAATATAGCTTGGGTTTGTAAGAATATGCATTTGATTCCTCAATTTTTGACATACTTAATTATAACAAAAATCAGAAGATATGGAATGCAACAATTAAAATAGACATTATTAATTGATTGATAAATTATGCCAATAGGAGGAAAGGGATTAGAATAAGTTCAAAGCTAGGGAAAGTGATAAGAGTAAGGTTTGATTTCCAAAGGATGTTATTTTAGTTTTTTCGGGTCTTAGTTGGATAAGTTTTGAACACTCTCAAATTGTGATTTTGTATAGTTTGGTTTATTCTGCAATGAATAAAAATTTGAATTTGGTCTTGTAGGAAAATTTTAAGATTAAATAAATAGAGATTAATTTTTCCTTCAAATGCATTGAAGATTAATAAATTAGAGATTAAATTATTAAACCATAGGTTGTTTATTTTACTTTTACAAAGACAATCTTTGTACATGTTAAAAAAGTAAAAATATCTAAATCATGATCCCATGTGAGTTTCATCAAATGGTTCACAAAACTTTTAGTAGATATTTTCTAAAACTATGTAAATTTATTCAAGAAACTACGTTGAGTCTAAAAGGATATAATCACTGTCGTATCAACTTATCGGCACCAAATAAGAAACTCAAATAATACACATTATTTCCCAAGGCTCGTTCATTGTCACTTTAACTTCTTTAAAAAAACTGTACTAGCATACCCATAACAAAAGACTAAAGCTTTAAAAAAAAAATTTGTTTTGTTTATTAGAAAATTTAGAAAAGAACCACCAAAGCAATATTAATTAGCTGACATTATTCTAAATTAAAGAACATAGCAAAAGTGCCAAATAAGAAGCTAATAGCTAAATATGTGAGCACCATATCCTATACATTAACTAGGAGCTAGTTTTTTCTACTGAGCAAATTTATATATTTAAGAAAAAAAAATAATTTCCATCATTAAAATTTCAATCTAATCTTATCTAATTTTTATTTGAAATTTTGTTAATAAAACTTGAGACATTGGAGGGATAAACATTATCAATCCTATGAATCAAACAAAAGTTACCGGACCGAAAATACAATAGTTCACCATTAAACCCATACCATTATAATGCTAGTTTAATCCCATCACAATATTTCTCATGAAGAAAATGTGTTTTTTGTATTAACACAAATGAAAAGAAAAAAAAAGAAATGGACGCTCAAAAGACTGTTGTAAATATTTGAGTTAATTTTATTTCGAGGATGCAAAAGTGTATGAAGAGGAAAATTCTCAAGAATATGGATTTGCTTCTGCAATTTTTGACATACATACTTTAAAAAAAAAAAAAAAAAAAAAAAAAAAAAAAAAGATAAGAGATTACGAATGTAGCAGCAAAAATGTACATCAAAGAGTTAGGCTTTATTCTTGCGAGAGACTAGACCGAGTTGATTGATAAATTATGGCAATTGGAGGAGAGTGATTAGGATAAGTTCAAAGCTAGGGAGTGGTAAGAGTAAGGTCTGATTTCCAAAGGATGTTCTTTTATTTTATTGGGGATCTTGATGGGATTAGTTTTGATGATGCTCATAGTATTGTGATTTCGTTTGTTCTTCAATGAATAAAATTTCAATTTAGCATTCAATAAGAGGAAGAAAATTTTAAGATTAAATTAATAGAGATTAAGTTTTCATTCAAATACATTGAAGAATAATAATTTAGAGATTAAATTATTAAACCATGAGTTGCTTATTTTGCTTTTGAAGCCCTTGGTTGTTTGTAATTTCAGTCTATGCTTACTTTTACAAATAAAATCTCTTTACGAGTTAAAATAATAATAATACAGTTATGACAAATCATCATTATTTTCACTCTTTAACTTTTTCTTAACATGCCAACTGTTATGTTTATTGGCCAAAAGTCAGACGTAATTCGATTATAACTCCAATAATCACAATCCTTCTGTTACAATCTAAATATAAAAATTGCAAAATTAAATATAATGATTTATCATGAGTTAGTATGAAAATGAGAATTAATTAACAACGCAGAACAGGCAATAATGGTGAAAATAATTAATTAATTGTAATCTAAAACAATTCATTGCTTGTCAAAGTAGTTGATTTATTGAGTAATAAGAAATAATTAACATTAGAAAAAAAGAAACTATTGTAGGCATCTACTAAAAGGATTTAAAAAACAGTAGTCGAATAATTTTACGTTATTGTCATGTGTTAATTCAACTAACAAGCTTCTTAATTATGACCTTGAACAGAAGATCCTTCTTTCTCTTCATTGTGGCTTTTTTTGGCCAAACATTACGTGAGCCAATATTCATAAACCGGTTAACAAACCACTTATTAATCAATTTGGAGAAAAAATTAAAGAAGATCTTCATTTCATCTATCACTGTAACGACCCATCCCGAGCGGGCCCACTCAGGACGGTATCAATTACCTTTCGAAATCGAGCACCTGGACACACAAATATATACTACAACAGAACAACATCTAATATATATTAGTTAAGATCATACAGAGATTTCAACTATAAGGTTGTAGCTTTACAAGGTGTCTGAAGAGACACAACCAACCGGTTACAACTTCACACCTAATATAAGATATAACACTAAGAAAAAAAAGATTGACCGAGGATGCGACGCTCGTGGACCCACCTAAAACTTCATTGAACTTCAAAGCTTCACCACTTAAAATCCAAAATCACCTGAAAGATTAGAAATAGGAAGGGGGGTGAGCTATAAAGCTCAGCGAGTTCTTACACTACACAAAGTAATCACTTGTTAGAAAAAGTTGAGGGCTTATTATTATTTCTTTTTCCTTTCTACTTTGTTTGTTCGTATACATAGTCATTTAGCACTTTGCAAAACAACAATCTTAGTAATCATAATACGGTCCTATAAGACCCACAACCAACTTGCAATCGCCATTCCATAGTCCATCAAAATATCACAATTTATCCATACAACCAAACATTTCATATGCCCCCTTACGAGCCAAGTAATTCAAATTCATGTATGATATGCCAATGCAGCATGATGCAATGAAATGTATCATCTCATAATCAATCATAATCCATCGGGGACGTCTCCCCACGTACCGGTACGTTTCACAAACAATAAATTTTCAGAACCCCCCTTGATCCGGACCGGGTCCAATCATCCAAATATATTCGGTACCCTTTTTCACCCCTTGTGGGTAGGGACCTATCGTCTTCACACATCACTCCCCCCTCAATAACATACCGTAAATTTCAATGAATGATATGAAATGAAATCAAGTGATGAACATCATCAAATTCTCAACAATCCATACAATCACATAACATTCAGCACAAATGTTTTGAAATCACTGTCTCATCATTAATATATAATTTACTTATCTTACCACATAGTTATAAATATAATTATTATATCTAAATAGCGAATTACAACTCTTATACAACCTTATTGTTTTGGTTTCCCCACTAACATTCATGCTTACCAAGAGTAGGGTAATATTCACCTTACGCCAAACACTACTCGTGGATCACTTCTTTACCTTTACTACGATCATCCACCTCACCTATTGAAAGGTCATTTTTAACAATTAAAGCAAACTACATATACAAATAGCCAATGAGTATAATATTTAAAACTTAGACACTTAATAAGAAATCAATCATTCCATTTACTTAACACATATAAATCAAAGAAAATACTACTAACGTTCTTTCTTCTCCTTAATCATCTATTTTCACTCTTTCCCTTCTTTCCTTCATTCTTTACTCCATAAAACTCTCAATTCATATAGACTTAAATTTCAAGACACTAACTTAGGGTAATTACCAGCAAATATCAACTTGTAAAAAGTATTCATTCTAAATATAATTTCCCAATCCAGAAAAAATCTCTTACTTAGGAATTTCTTTTAACTCCAAAAAGGGTTTCAAATTTACAGCCCATAGTAAAATTCTCTAACAATACTCATCTCAAAAATCATGTTATACAAGAATAAAACTTCAAACTTTGTACATACAATCATCCTAAAAATCTTCAAACTTCACACACTCTTATTACTTTCTTCCAAAGTTCCATAATACATAAATTTCCAGATTTCTCACAAATTTTCTCCCAACTTCAAATATTTCAAACTAAACCAATTTAAAATCAAATCATCCCAAATAAAGTTCTAGATAAACTTGAAGAAGTATACTTTAACTTAAAAATAGTTGGGACACAAAACTACCTCAAATTCTTGCTGAAAAACAGCTCACAAAACTGCCCAAAACACAAATTATTTCCAGAATTTCTGCACAATTCTCCCAACTTATACAACTCATAAATCCCTCAATTTAAATCCAAAAGACCTCAAACAAAAGCCAAAAATCAAAATCAAGAAGTCTACTTTAAGTTTGTAGTTGAACACTTTTCGAAATTACCTCCAAATCTGCACGAAAAAGCCAAAGGAACAAAACGGGCTATTTCTCCCCTGCTCGGAGCGTGTGGTCCACGCGCCACTGTAGCCCGCTCGTGGAGGCTCACCTCCCTGGCCCGAAGATAGCTGATGGTGGTAGAAGAAGGTTTTCAAAGTTTGAGGGCAAACGGAGCTTGAATAGTTAGGTTAAGGCTAGGTCAAAGTTTGGAAGAAATGGGTTTTGAGAAGGAAAAAATCTGGAGCTTTTCTTTCTTCTTCTCTCCTTCAGCCGAAATTGCAAATTGCCAAAGGAAAGATTTGCCACTCTAGGTCAACTTTTAGCTTATATACTCCCTCTAAATCTTGGCCTTTTACCACTCTACCCTTCCCCTTCTTCTTTTTTTAATTTACATGCCATTTCCTTTAATTTTCCTTCTAGTATTTAAACAACTCCAAAGTTTTTGTTTCTTACTAAGAGATCCCTAAAAAAAAAAACTGAATTATAAAACAAGATTATAAAAGCTTAAAAGAAATATCGGATTCTACAATCACTGAGGTAGTTCTTCGAGCTTAGTTATAATAGCACAAAAACCTTTGAGCAAAAAACGAACAAAAGGCCGACCCGGGAAGACAATAGCCCAACAATCGTCAACAATTCCATCCAAAGTGTCGCAGCAAGCTCCTGTAAGATTGCCAAGGTGCCTGTGCTTTATGGCATCTTCAATTGCTTCAAAACAACCTCGAACAGTTTTGACAGAGGACCAGCATTTCTCAGGGCTTATTGTCCCCTGGGCTACTGTAAATGGAATAGATTTCACCATAAATGTGACCAACAATAAGATGGTTAGCATTTTCGCTGCCATTGCTTCTGTTGGAGGTGTCCAAAAATCAAAATGAAAAAAAAAAAAGCACTACACTTGAAAGTATTCTAGAGAGGGATAGATGCTTGTATTTTGCATGGTGATGGTAGATGTACATGTATTTATAATAGTTGGGTGGAAATTTTTTTGGAATTCTATTCAAAAGAATCATGACATGGATTTTCTTCCTTCTTTGGTAAGGATTAGTTTATTTGGTTAATTAGGTTGTATTAAGAGTAGTAGGTGTGCCTTTAGTAATGCAGAATAGAAAGGAAAATATCTCTTATTTTGGTATTTTGAGATTACCTTCTAATTACAATATTTTTAGAGATCAAATAGTAGTATTTAGAAAACTGAGATTTAGGCAATTAGATATTTAAAATGATTTGATTTACTCTTTTTTGAGATCAACTCCGTAATTTTGTTTTTTTTTTAATGTAAAGCCTGCAATACACATAAATTTTGATTATAAAGTTGTAACGACCCATTCCAAGCGGGTCCACTCAAGATGGTATCAATTACCTTTCGAAATCGAGCACCTGGACACACAAATATATACTACAACAGAACAACATCTAATATATATTAGTTAAGATCATACATAGATTACAACTATAAGGTTGTAGCTTTACAAGGTGTCTAAAGAGACACAGCCAACCGGTTACAACTTCACCCCTAATATACAATATAACACTAAAAAAAAGATGACCAAGGATGCGACGCTCGTGGACCCACCTAAAACTTCGTTGAACTTCAAAGCTTCACCACTTAAAATCCGAAATCACCTGGAAGCTTACCTGAAAGGTTATAAATAGGAAGGGGGGTGAGCTATAAAGCTCAGCGAGTTCTTACACTACACAAAGTAATCACTTGTTAGAATAAGTTGAGGGCTTATTATTATTTCTTTTCCTTTCTACTTTGTTTGTTTGTATACATAGTCATTTAACACTTTGCAAAACAACAATCTTAGTAATCATAATACGGTCCTATAAGACCCACAACCAACTTGGAATCACCATTCCATAGTCTGTCAAAATATCACAATTTATCCATACAACCAAACATTTCATATGCCCCCTTACGGGCTAAGTAATTCAAATTCATGTATGATATGCCAATGCAACATGATGCAATGAAATGTATCATCTCATAATCAATCATAATCCATCTGGGACGTCTCCCCACGTACTGGTACGTTTCACAAACAATAAATTTTTGGAACCCCCCTTGATCCGGGCCGAGTCCAATCATCCAAATATATTCGGTACCATTTTTCACCCCTTGTGGGTAGGGACCTATCGTCCTCACACATCACTCCCCCCTCGATAACATACCGTAAATTTCAATGCATGAAATAAAATGAAATCAAGTGATGAACATCATCAAATTCTCAATAATCCATACAATCACACAACATTCAGCACAAAGGTTTTGAAATCACTATCTCATTATTAATATTTAATTAACTTATCTTACCACATAATTATAAATATAATTATTATATCTAAATAGCAAATTAAAATTCTTATGTAACCTTATTGTTTTGGTTTCCCCACTAACATTCATGCTTACCAAGAGTAGGGTAATACTCACCTTACGCCAAACACTAGTCGTGGATAACTTCTTTACCTTTACTACGATCATCCACCTCACCTATTGAAATGTTATTTTTAAAAATTAAAGCAAACTACATATACAAATAGCCAATGAGCATAGTATTTAAAACTTAAGACACTTAATAAGAAATCAATCATTCTATTTACTTACACATATAAATCAAAGAAAATACTACTAAAGTTCATTCTTCTCCTTAATCACCTATTTTCACTCTTTCCCTTCTTTCCTTCATTCTTTACTCCATAAAACTCTCAATTCATATAGACTTAAATTTCAAGACACTAACTTAGGGTAATTACCAACAAATCTCAACTTGTAAAAAGTATTCATTCTAAATATAATTCCCCAATCAAGAAAAATCTCTCACTTAGAGGAATTTCTTTTAACTCCTAAAAGGGTTTCAAATTTACAGCCCATAGTAAAATTCTGTAACAATACCCATCTCAAAAATCATGTTATACAAGAATAAAACTTCACACTTTGTACATACAATCACCCTAAAAATCTTCAAACTTCACGCACTCTTATTACTTTCTTCCAAGGTTCCATGATACAGAAATTTTCAGATTTCTCTCAAATTTTCTCCCAACTTCAAATATTTCAAACTACACCAATTTAAATTCAAATCATCCCAATAAAGTTACAGATAAACTTTAGAAAGTATACTTTAACTTAAAAATAGTTGGGACACAAAACTACCTCCAATTCTTGCTGAAAAACAGCTCACAAAACTGCACAGAACACAAATTATTTTCAGAATTTCTGCACAATTCTCACAACTTAGACAACTCATAACTCCCTCAAATTAAATCCAAATGACCTTAAAAAAAAGCCAAAAATCAATATCAAGAAGTCTAATTTGAGTTTGTAGTTGAACACTTTTCGAAATTACATCAAACTCTGCACGAAAAAAGCCAAGGGAACAAAACGGCTATTCCTCCACTGCTTGGAGCGTGGGGTCCACGTGCCATTGTAGCCCACTCGTGGAGGCTCACCTCCCTGGCTCAAAGATTGCTGATGGTGGCAGAAGAAGGTTTTCAAAGTTTGGGGGCAAACGGATCTTGAATGATTAGGTTAAGGCTAGGTCAAAGTTTGGAAGAAATGGGTTTTGAGAAGGAAAAAAAAAATCTGGAGCTTTTCTTTCTTCTTCTCTCCTTCAGCTGAAATTTCAAATTGCCAAAGGAGAGATTTGCCACTCTAGGTCAACTTTTAGCTTATATACTCCCTCTAAATCTTTGCCTTTTACCAATCTACCCTTCTCCTTCTTCTTTTATTAATTTACATGCCATTTCCTTTAATTTTCCTTCTAGCATTTAAACAACTTTGTTTCTTACTAAGAGATCCCTAAAAAAAAAACTGAATTATAAAACAAGATTATAAAAGCTTAAAAGAAATATCAGGTTCTACAATTCTCCCCTCCTAAAAAAAATTTCGCCATCGAAATTTTCAACTAACCTGAATTGACGAACAGATAAGGGTATTGGTTCTTCATTTCCACTTTGCTTTCCCATGTAGCTTCTTCAACTCCTTTATTTCTCCAAAGCACTTTAACCAAGTGAATGACTTTGTTGCGAAGAACTTGTTCCCTAGAGTCCAAGATTTTTACTAGCGTCTCCACATATGAAAAGTCCTTTTGAACTTCTATGGATTAGAACGGAATGATGTGCGACTCGTCCGGTACATATTTGCGCAAAGCTGACACATACATGTATTAAGACAAAATAAAATAAAACTAGACTCTACAATTCTCCCCCGCTAACAAAATTAAATTTCGCCCTCAAAATTTTCTTGACCAGAGTTCACAAAACTTCTAAATTATCACCTTCTTATGTCTTCTTACTTTCTCAAGTACATTCTTCAATTTCTCAACTTTCTTCAAGATTTGACATTACAAGATTAAAATTCTATATCATTATCAACATGAACTTTTTATATTTCGCTGCCAACCAACTACTCAAATACTAGAGTAATTTAAAATACTATTTTAATAAATCTCGTCCGATCTTACTAGAAACTCTTTTGCTCACTAAGATGTGCTCAACCTTTAATCAACTACTCAACTTTGTATTTTTTTATCAAATCTCTACCATTCGATTTATCCAACTAGTCCCTCAACCACTCATTCCTAAACAAAAGTATTATTCATAGTCATCATCTTTTTACATCTTTTCTTTGCTCTTGCTTTTCAAAAACTAAAATTTTACCATTTCACACTCCTATCTACATCTTTACTTTTCTATCTCAACTCTGGGCTTCAAGAGCCTCCAATTTTGTATAACTTAATCAAGTATCTCTCCCAAAATACCTCTCCACAAAATCACTTACTGGCTATTCACTTTTTCTTATTATTTAATAACTTCTTCTCCAAAATAAATATTATACTTAGGGTTCATCAACAATGTTACCAAAATTTTAGTACTCGCTTCAGTTTAGTTCTTCTTTCAACCTCTGAGTTCATTCACTTTTCAACATCTCTCAAGCAAAAGATTCAATAAAAAAAAATTTCTCTTTTTTTTATCACCATATATTAACCAATAAATTCATATGTAACTCTCCAATAGTAACAGTTAAGTACTTTACTCTCTACTATGACTCCAAGTTGACTAGTCTCTCCTTAGCAACTATAATATGCCACAACCCATTCCATAACATTGTTTGAGCATTTGGTGAACCAGTTACTTTTATTTACATCTAACAACTCTATTCTACAAATTTCTTCTCCAACTTTATCACTTAGTTGTCCTCAAATATAATTTGTTTAATTTGTCTTTGACTTCTACTTGAACTCCTAATGATTTTGTTGGAAATCACCTTGACAAAATGCCCAGGTGGTGATCTTTCAAACACCCATGTCTAGAATGACTTGTAGAAAGAAATATAGCTATCGAAAGCAAGAAAGAAAAGAACACAAGCCATTACAATGCTCTCTATCAAAACTATACTGCTTCTCTCTCTTTACAACCAGCCTCTCTACAATGAGTCCCTCTTGTATGTCTATCACACACACACACTTGTGTCTTGTATCACAATGTGTTTCACCTCTTATGTCATGAGAGAATGAAGATAGGTGACCCTTTATATAGTGCACTACTTCTTGTCCAATCTTGAGCTTCATTAGATCTTGATGACCACTCAACAATGGCCCTCCATCAATCCTAAGTGATGTTGTGCATTTTAACCTTGCATCTACGCAACTAACAAGAGGCTTAACCAAGCTGTACATGTGTGCCTCAGTGTGCCTAGCTCCTAGGCACTGTAAAAGGGGCGGTGCGGCGCTAAGCAAACACCCTTTTCATCACTTGCTGGGTGGTGCGACGCTGGTGAGGGAGAGGTGCAGCGCACACTAATGCTGGCCCTATCTCAGCTGTGCGCACACATTCTCCAGCTTGTGTGCTGAAGTGCACACACTAATGTGCCTTCCTTTGCCTTGCTCCAAAGTGCAGCGCACACTTGTGTGCACTCCTTTAACATGCTGAATGTAAGGGCCCGGTCCAGAACAGTTACAATATTGTTCGCTTTGTGCTGAGGCCCGCACGGCTTTGTTCTTGACGAAACCCACTGGCTCCCCAAAACATGTTATAACCATTAAGGACTGGAACACCTTATATCTAGCACTTCCTCTTTCCCTCTAGCCGATATGGGATAAACTCGTAGCACACATGCCCGCCAAGTCACAACCCACCTTGGGGCCCCAGCGTCTTAACATGGTACCTCCTCCTCTGGGGCACAGCGTCCCCGCTGTGCGGCCATAGCCCGCCAATGGTGTCGAGGGTCCAGCTCTGATACCATCTGTAAGGGCCCGGTCCAGAACAGTTACAATATTGTCCGCTTTGGGCCGGGGCCCGCACTGCTTTGTTCCTGGCGAAGCCTATTAGCTCCCCAAAATGCGTTGTAACCATTAAGGACTGGAACACCTTATATATAGCACTTTCTCTTTCCCTCTAGCCGATGTGGGATAAACTCGCAGCACACATGCCCGCCGAGTCACAACCCACCTTGGGGCCCCAGCGTCTCAACATGGTAGTATTATATTTATTGTTGCATATATGTGTCGTGCTTGGATTTTCAAAATGTGATGACACCGTCTAGGGGTGGCCAACCTGGGATGGGTCGTTACAGTTTTGGTATCAGAGCATTAGGTTTTAAGATTCTGTAGACTGCATGAGAACCTAAAAAGTGGAAGATCTAAATAAATAATATTCTTAAATGCAGAGTCTGAGGATGACACGTGGTCGTGCGAGAACTAGAGATAGAGTTCAAAATAAGAGGGGACGTGGTAGACCCCTAATTTTTATGAGGACTAAAGCAGAGAAAGAAGTTGAGTCAGTGGTTCCCGCAAGGGAACATGGTGATAGTGCAGCTGGTGCGAGTAGAGTTGGGGAAGTATCTAAAAGTAAGAATGATGAATTGCAATATGCTCTTAACCGTGCTTTAGAGAGGATGAATGCAGCCAAGGAACGAGCTACTAATTTGCAGAGAAGATTAGAGGAAAGGGATGAAAGAGAACCAGAGGTAGTAAGGCAAGAGGTTCCTGATGGAGGGGTATTTGCAAATGAAATGTAAAGGGATTGTTTTGTGAGGTTTCTTAAGTTTAAACCTCAGTCGTTTAAAGGATCTGTAAATCTGGTGGAAGCTGAACAGTGGATTGAGCATGTGGAGAAATATTTTGAGGTCTTACCGGTGTCTGATAAACAGAAGGTTGCTTTTGCTTCGTTTATGCTGGAGGGTGAGGCTTCTCAATGGTGGAAGGATATTTTTCCCAGGATGAGTACACGAATAGAGCAACCTTTGACTTGGAATAAATTTAAGGATGAATTCTTTGCAAAGTATTTTCCAGATTTTTTTCGGGCACAACAAGAAAGAGAATTTATCCACCTAAAACAGGGAAATTTATCGGTGGTTGAATATGATAGTAAATTTGTAGCCCTGTCAAGATTTGTACTCGAGTTCGTGAATACGGAGCAAAGAAAATGCAAGAGATTTTTAGACGGATTACACTATGAAATTCGTTTTAAACTCTCTTACATGGGCATAGGAAATTATGCTGTACTGGTAGATAAAGCATTGCAGATTGAGAGAGATTTAATAGAGTTTAAAGCTATGAGGGATTGGTTGAAGAGAACTAGATTTGAGGGATCTAGATGTGGTAGCAGTATGGCTGTATAGGGTGGGAGACCACCCCATAGGGGGTGTTATTTATCACAAGGAATGATAGGGCAGACTCAGAGGCAAGCAAGATCTGTTACTTCAGTAGCTCAGAGTAATACCAGTGGGACCCCTCGATTTGGGAGATAGGCTGTGGGGATTGGGAGTTATGGTAGAGGAATGAACATACCACCAAGGGGAAGTGGAAATCTGATTTATGATCGGGAGTCAAGGGTTTGCTTTAAATGTAATCAGATAGGGCATTTATCTCGGAACTGCCCTACACAGATATGCTTTGTATGTGGTGAGGGAGGACATGTTGCTGCAGATTGTCTAGCGAGGAAGTCAGTTGAAGCAAGCATTGGAAGTGTCGGGAGAAAACCGATGGAGAGAGGCAGTGGATCAGGAAGTGTGCGGGGCAGAGGTTGAGGATCTGTAGCAGAGCGAGGACGTAGCAGTCAGATTTATTCCAGAGATGGCAGAGTCTATGCATTGACCCAGCAAGATGCACAAGGGTATGATATCTATCCTTGGTAGGGCTGCTAGATTATTAATTGATCCTGGTGCAACCCATTCTTTTGCATCTAGTAGTTATATGAAATCTATTGATGCCAGTGCTAGTCCTTTGATGCATACCATTATTGTTGAGGTTCCTACTAGAGATAGGATTATTATCAGAACAATTTATCAAGGTTGTGTGATTAATATTGCTGACCGAGAATTTGAGGTTGATTTATTACCTTTAGATATGATAGATTTTGATGTGATTCTAGGGATGAATTGGTTAGCTGCATGTCATGCATGGGTAGATTTTTTTAGGAAAAATGTGGTGTTCAGGATACCCAGGCAGGAGGAGTTTAATTTTCAGGGAGAACGTAAAATACTTGCTAATTGTCTGATTTCTGTCTTAACTGCTAGTAAATGGTTGAGGAAGGGTTGTGAGGGGTATTTAGCATATGTGATGGATTCTAGCAAAGAGGGTAGCCAATTAGACCAAATCTCGGTGGTAAAAGATTTTTTCGATGTATTCCCTGAGGAGTTGTCGGGATTGCTTTCCAATAAGGAGATCGAATTTTCTATTGAAGTGATTCCAGGATTAGCACCTATATCCATAGCACCCTATAGAATGGCACCAGCTGAATTGAGAGAGTTAAAAGTTCAGCTTCAGGAGTTGCTAGATAAACAGTTTATCTAACCTAGTACATCACCCTGGGGAGCCCCTGTGTTATTTGTCAAGAAGAAGGATGGGACATTGAGGTTGTGTATTGATTATAAACAATTGAATAAGATCACAATCAAAAATAGATATCCTTTACCCAGGATAGATGACCTATTCGAGCAATTACAGGGAGCTAGAGTGTTCTCTAAGATAGACTCGAGGTCGGGATATCATCAATTGAGGATGGACGTGCCTAAAACTGCTTTTAGGACACGTTATGGTCATTATGAGTTCTTGGTGATGCCTTTTGGGTTGATCAATGCTCCTGCGGCATTTATGGATCTTATGAATCGGGTGTTTAAACCATTCTTGGACAGATTTGTAATTGTGTTTATTGATGATATTTTAGTATACTCTAAGAATGAAGAGGAGCATATGCGACATTTGGAGATAGTGTTGGAGATTCTGAGGAATGAGAAATTATATGTGAAATTCTCTAAATGTGAGTTTTGGTTGAATGAAATATCCTTCTTGGGACATGTTGTGTCGAGAGAGGGAATAGCAGTTGACCCACAAAAAGTAGAAGCAGTGTTGACTTGGGAGAGACCCACGAATGTAACTGAAATTAGAAGCTTTTTGGGATTAGCTGGTTATTATAGAAGATTTATTCAAAAATTTTCTATGATTGCTAGACCTTTGACTAAATTGACCAGGAAAGACGAAAAGTTTAGGTGGTCAGAGGAATGTGAGAGAAGTTTCCAACTGTTGAAAGAAAAACTGACTACTGCCCCAGTATTAGTGCTTCCATCTGGTGATGAAGGATTTGTGGTCTATAGTAATGCGTCACATCAGGGGTTGGGATGTGTGTTGGTGCAACATGGGAAAGTTATAGCTTATGCATCTAGGCAACTGAAGAATCATAAGAGAAATTACCTGACCCATGATTTAGAATTGGCTGTCATAGTCTTTGCTTTGAAGATTTGGAGACACCATTTATATGGAGCCAAGTGTGAAATTTTTACTGATCATAAAAGTTTGACGCATTTACTAACCCAGAAGGAGTTGAATTTAAGGCAGAGGAGGTGGATGGAATTAATTTGTGATTATGATTGTACCATTCATTATTATCCAGGAAAGGCTAATGTAGTAGCAGATGCATTGAATAGAAAAGCTACAGGGAAATTAGCTGCTTTTGGGAGTCATGATACTAGCCTGATGATAAAATTAAGAGGAATGAGGATGCAATTGAGTGTCAGTGATAAAGGATCATTAATGGCAAATATGGTAGTTCAATCTCCTATTATTGATCATTTATTACAGCTACATAGTAAAGATGAGGGAATAGAGAAAATCAGGCAGGAAGTGTTGAGCGGGAAGCCGACCGAGTTTAGAATCAGAGAAGATGGTATGGTAGTATCGGGACAAAGAATTTGTGTTCCCAATGATGTGGAGATGAGAAAAGAAATACTAAAGGAGGCTCATGATTCGATATATTCCATGCACCCGGGAAATAATAAGATGTACAGGGGGTTAAAACAGAATTATTGGTGGTCAGGGATGAAGAGGGATATAGCAGAATACATTGCTAGATGTTTGACTTGTCAGCAGGTAAAATCTGAGAATAGACATCCAGCAGGTTTATTACAACCTCTTCCGATACCTGAGTGGCCATGGGAAAATGTAAGTATGGATTTTGTCTCTGGTTTTCCCCATACCCAGAAAGGGCATGATGCTGTGTGGGTTATAGTGGATAGACTTTCTAAATCTTCACATTTTCTTCCTATTAAAACTACCTGGAGTCCAGAAAAGTTGGCTGAGTTGTATGTGGCAGAGATAGTGAAATTACATGGAGTGCCATTGAGTATTGTGTCAGATAGAGATTCTAGATTTTGGAGGGGTTTTCAAGAAGCTATGGGTACGCAATTACAGTTTAGTACAGCTTTTTGACCCACAAACTGATGGACAAACAGTGAGAATCATCAGAATACTAGAAGATATGCTGAGGACAAGTGTATTGAGCTTCTCAGTAAGCTGGGATGCTTATTTGCCTTTGATAGAGTTTGCATACAATAATCAGTATCAAACTAGTATTGGGATGGCACCCTTTGAAGCTTTGTATGGAAGGAGGTGTAGAACTCCAATATGCTGGGAAGAAGTTGGAGAGAGAAAGATATATGGCCTAGAAATGATAGACTTGACTACTGAAAGAATCAAACTGGTTAGGGAGAATCTCAGAGCAGCTCAGAGCAGATAGAAAGGATATGCTGACAAAAGAAGACGACCTCTTGAATTCCAAGTTGGTGATTGGGTATTCTTGAAGATATCTCCGTGGAAGGGAGTGTTGAGATTTAAGAAGAAGGGAAAGTTGAGCCCAAGATTTATGGGGCCCTATGAGGTGATCGAAAGAATTGGACCCGTAGCATATCGTTTGAATTTGCCTCTGGAATTAAGGCAATTACATAATGTTTTTCATGTGTCACTACTGAGGAAGTACTTGCACGATGAGTCCCATGATATCACGAATCAGGCGATAGAAATTCAGAAGGATTTGACTATTATGCTAACACCAGTCAGAATCCTAGACAGAAAAGAGCAAGTCTTACGCAATAAATTTATTCCTTTGATTCAAGTATTATGGCGCAATAAAGATGTTGAAGAAGTCACGTGGGAACATGAAGCAATAATGAGGAAGGATTATCCCCAACTCTTTACTTGATTTCAACAAGGAAATTTCGGGGACGAAATTTTGTAAGGTGGGTAGATTTGTAATATCCGTATTTTAAAAGTTGGGTAAGTGTATATTTTTATCAATATGACAAAGAGTTAAATCCCTGAATGGCTGAATGAAGATTTCTGGAGACCAAGGTTGAAAAGCAAAAAAAAAAAGTCAACTTGGAATAGTAACTCGGGGCAGCATACTTGCTGCCACCGAGAGAACAATTTCAAGTTGAATGTTTGGTTTTATTTATTTTTGTTGTTAGTGGGGAAAAGTAAAGTAAAGAAAAGAAAAACAAAGGTGAATCATTATGTTGGTAAGGCAATCATGTCTTATTTTTTTAAATCCTCCAAATCATGGAGACGATTGACGGAGGGAGCTGCTGAAATTTACAGCCAAGCTCTTCTATATAATGTGTGCGAGAGATTTATGAAGAGAACACGAAAGAATTTTTGATTAGTGTCAAATATTTCATCTGTGTTTTTAAAACACTTGGGAGTTTAAAGAAAGGTTGAAGGAACAAAATTTTGAGAGTATTTTCGAAAATATTTCGGGAAGCTATCAAAATAGCACAAGGTAATAAGGTAATGTTATTTTATCATTTATGAAAGTTTCAGGAGGTTAAAATATAAATTTTTTTCAAATTGTGTGGTTTATGGAGAAAAGAAGAAATAATAAGAAATTTAAATTCCAATATTATGTCAGGTGTTGGTAGTCAACAATCGGGAGAAAATTCGAGGAAGATCGGGAAAGGCAAAGAGGTGGCCCACGAGTAGCTTTAAGTGCTACGTGGTGAGTTGGATTTACTTTAAGTAGTCTAAATGAAAAATCAATTATTTTAGTGATAATCTTAAATTTAATTATTTAACTATGTTTGGGTGATAGATGAAAAAGTGATTTATGGGAATGATAGAAAATTTGGATATGTAGAAATATTTCTCGGTGAGTAATAATATTTTTGGAATTTATAAGTTGACTTGAAAATAAAAGCAAAAAATAAATTATTGATGAGACATACCGATGTTTTAACACGAATTATGACGAGATGAATTTTAGTGGATCTTGCTAAATTTTTATGGATGATTTAAGATGAATTTTAGTAGATCTTGACAAATTCTGATGGACAATTTGAGATGAAATCTAGTGGATCTGGACAGACTTTAATGGATTATTTGATGTGATTTGGGAAGAGAAGAATCTTGTGGATAATTAGGATAGCCAAATTAAGTGGCTTGAATCTTTATATTGTTTTTATATTTCTGTTTATATTACTGTTTCATATCATTGTTCATGCACATATGCATTAAATAATATAACCGAAAGAACCGGGAAGGCAGCCGGTCTAATGAAATAACCGTGACAGCCGGTATATGCTGGGATGAAAAATAAAAATCGTGACAGTCGGTATATGCTGGGATGAAAAGTGAAAACCGTGAGAGCCGGTATACGCTGGAATTAACCGAGAAGACAGCCAGTCTGATGAGAATAAAAGAACCGGGAGGGCAGTCGGTTTAAGATAATAATAACCTGTCGACAGGTGAGAAGACGTTCCCATCATAATCATTCATGCATCTGCATCTGTTTTAATTATCGTTACATTATTTGAAATGCTGAGATGTGGTATATTAATTTTGAATTAAATTATAGATGGTTGGGTCTCATAAAAAGAGACAGCTATAATGATGAGATGTGTGAGATACTGAGTTGTGGTATATTAATTGCGAATTAAATTATAGATGGCTGGGTCTCATAAAAAGAGACAGCTATAATGATAAGATTTTCGAGATGCTGAGATGTGATACTTTTTGTGAATTTAATTATAGAATGTTGAGTTTCATATAAAAAGACAGTGATAAGACTTATCTAAATGATAGACTTTTTGATATGAACCTCATTACGAGGTAATTAGGAAATAATTGATAGTCTTAAGGTGAACCAATGATTGAGAAGAAGAGATTGATAGTAGAAAGTTGTCATCAGGTTATGCGAAAAATAAATTTTAATATTAAAGGATTATTGATAGAATTTGGAATATTTTCAGTAAATTTAATTCGCTGAGCTTGTGAAGCTCACTCCTCACTGTTCAATGATTTCAGGTAGCAGTCAAGATAAATAGTCTGGTGGGTTGAGAATCAGTCGAGATCTTTTTCTGTAAGCCAAGTACGTGTTAATATCCTCAGACAATCAAGTTAAAGACTTGTAAAAATTTTATTGTAAATATTCATGCATTTATGTATTTTATGTTTAAGTGAATATCAGATTTGTTTACCTCTCTTGTTAAAGGATAAAAAAAAATTTGGTAGTATTATATTTATTGTTGCATATATGTGTCGTGCTTGGATTTTCAAAATGTGATGACACCGTCTAGGGGTGGCCAACCTGGGATGGGTCGTTACACTGAACTTCACTCTTCCACCTTTTGTTTAAACCTTAACCATATTTAAACCTTAGATAAATACCAACAGATTTTTACTCACATAAACTTCCCCTTTGATATTCATTGCACTTAAATTTATCATTTTCTTATAACCTTTCCATTATATATCCTCATAGATCAAGTCTTCTACTCATTCTTCATGTTATATACTCTACACCTCATGTCAAATCAGTATTTCTCTTAGAAAAATATTAAAGATACATTTTAGATGACTCTCCACGCCCCAAAAATTTTCAAAAGTGTCTATCCTTTATCCTTATTACCATTAGTCCTTTCATTAACAATTTCTCACTTTTGTTTATCAAACGAACTAGTTTCCAACTTTCCAACCTTCTACCCATTCACACCCGTAGTATCTCGATTCATACTTAGACCTTTATTTTTTAATCTTTAACTTTTATTTCATTTTCATTTTAACCCTTTTTCTTTTCTCGTTTCTCTTTTCAGTCCATTTAAGAAATCAAACCTTCTTGAAAACCATTTAAAACGTCACTTCTCCAATTTTCCTTACCAAATCATAAGTTTAACACACTGTGTACGTCGAAAATCCCATACTCCTCATAAATTCACTACAACTAGTAGTCTTCATATACAATACTTAGCATTCACAACACACAATCTTATACAATTCCTCAAAGGCGACTCTTAGTCCGATAATAACTGATATTTTCTTCTTACACTCATAAAAGTCAAATCTCAACTCTTTAACGCTTTATGATAATTCATTGATTAGTTTAGAATCTTTCCCTTCACTTTACATTTAGCTTCTACATACATTCACAACATTTAATAACCTTTATTCCCTCTAATTACATCCTTCACTAACCATTTCTCCCAATACTCCCTTTTTTTTTTGTACTCTAAATTTCATTGATTCATGAGTCAAAAGCTTTCCTCTTACAATACCTCCCTTTTATCTTGTTACTGATAGTCGACAAATCCTTATTATCAACTATGGTTGAGGGTTATAACTAATTGCCTCAATCTCAATCTTTCCATTATCTATTTATACCATAATCCCTTATCTAGCAATCATTTGGCCTTGTATTCCATACTTACTTCTATTTTATCATAATTTCTCTAATACTCTGATATCTTCTTTGAACTTTTGGTCTTCTCTAATACACCTTTTAAACATCTTGCTTTACTTAGTAACCTCATTTTCTGTGCATATACATCATAGTTTCACAAATCATCATCCTTCTAATATGTTAACCGTATCTAAAACAAATTACTCATCGGTCATTAGATTTCTAAGTACTTCTAATATCTAAATTCAGCATCACACATCTCTTACCACAACCAAATTAATATTCGTCAATTTACATCTTCAAATAAGTTCTTAACAACTAGCATCAACCATTTAATCTTTCCTTCCATAATCGAAAGTCATGGTTTGCTACATCTTTTCCCTTTACAAATTCCATCTTCCAAATATTTCCAATTGGTCCTCTACAAAAATCATTTACTTCGAATCTATCGCATAAGGTATTCTAATTATCCAAAAGTTCTTGTTTAAGAAAACCATACTTCTCTTACTATCTCTCAAAATACTAAAGAATCTTCACTTGTGATTTATCTAACATCAACATTGCTTCTTAAAAAAATTGCTTTGTTTATTTTACTGCAAACAACCCTATTATACCTTACTCTTACAATATCCACTTATCTAGTAAATTACTCTTATTCCTTTTTATACTCGTTAATCCATCTAAACTCCTACCAATATTTTTATTACCCTTCTCAAGTCCCACTTCATAATGAGATGCTTACAATTTCTACGAATTGATACAATTTCTACGAATTGATACAATTTCTACGAATTGATACAATTTCTACGAATTGATACAATTTCCCACTTCTCAAACCTCTCTACACCTTATAATAGATAAGAATACCCCAAGTCTGATATCCAATCAACTAGCGTTATCCCATATCACCACTTAGAGTATACAAACGCACGTACCTAGTACTCAAGATTTCCTCAATTTTCAATTTCACAATCTCTACAATAAATACTTCTTAAATCAAACATTACATAGCATTTACACAATCATCAATCACAAGCACTTTAGCATAGATATCATAAAAAAAAAATCATTCAATGAAATTTCATACATAACTCAATAAGGTTCATTAGTCCACTAAAACTTATTTTAGCTCATACTCTTAGAGAAATATTCTTAATAATATCTTCAAGTCCTTTAACTAATAATTCAATAATAATTTACCTATGCTTACAAAATCAATACAATTCCTTACTCTTTTCACCTTTCCAAATCTCTACCAACAACCAAACCACATAATAAAATCTTACAAACACATGAAAGATATAACAATCGAAGTGTTTGTATCACATCAAAGCATTTACATTCAGTATTCTGACCAAGGCAATCACCCATAAGGTTTTATGAAACATAGCAAAACGAGACCATTTCAATGAACATCAATTCATAAAACACCCAAATATATGTCGACTCAAC
This sequence comes from Bretschneidera sinensis, assembly GCA_023935145.1. Classification (NCBI taxonomy): domain Eukaryota; kingdom Viridiplantae; phylum Streptophyta; class Magnoliopsida; order Brassicales; family Akaniaceae; genus Bretschneidera; species Bretschneidera sinensis. The sequence goes on from CM043697.1 coordinate 131,753,843, forward strand.
ATTACTCTCAATATATCTTACCCCCACCTAAACCATTATGATTTACCTCTCCTATGCAACATCCTCTCTAACTTTACACAACCGACTCCCCACAACTACTCTATACATCACGAACCATGACAATTTAAGTCTACAGAATCTTTAACCTAAAGCTCTGATACCAAAATTGTAACGACCCATCCCAAGCGGGCCCACTCAGGATGGTATCAATTACCTTTCAAAACCGAGCACCTGGACACACAAATATATACTACAACAGAACAACATCTAATATATATTAGTTAAGATCATACAGAGATTACAACTATAAGGTTGTAGCTTTACAAGGTGTCTAAAGAGACACAGCCAATCGGTTACAACTTCACCCCTAATATACAATATAACACTAAAAAAAAGATGACCGAGGATGCGACGCTCGTGGACCCACCTAAAACTTCGTTGAACTTCAAAGCTTCACCACTTAAAATCCGAAATCACCTGGAAGCTTACCTGAAAGGTTATAAATAGGAAAGGGGGGTGAGCTATAAAGCTCAGCGAGTTCTTACACTACACAAAGTAATCACTTGTTAGAATAAGTTGAGGGCTTATTATTATTTCTTTTTCCTTTCTACTTTGTTTGTTTGTATACATAGTCATTTAACACTTTGCAAAACAACAATCTTAGTAATCATAATACGGTCCTATAAGACCCACAACCAACTTGGAATCACCATTCCATAGTCCGTCAAAATATCACAATTTATCCATACAACCAAACATTTCATATGCCCCTTTACGGGCTAAGTAATTCAAATTCATGTATGATATACCAATGCAACATGATGCAATGAAATGTATCATCTCATAATCAATCATAATCCATCGGGGACGTCTCCCCACGTACCGGTACATTTCACAAACAATAAATTTTTGGAACCCCCCTTGATCCGGGCTGGGTCCAATCATCCAAATATATTTGGTACTCTTTTTCACCCCTTGTGAGTAGGGACCTATCGTCCTCACACATCACTCCCCCCTCAATAACATACCGTAAATTTCAATACATGAAATGAAATGAAATCAAGTGATGAACATCATCAAATTCTCAATAATCCATACAATCACACAACATTCAGCACAAAGGTTTTGAAATCACTATCTCATCATTAATATTTAATTAACTTATCTTACCACATAATTATAAATATAATTATTATATCTAAATAGAAAATTAAAATTCTTATGTAACCTTATTGTTTTGGTTTCCCCACTAACATTCATGCTTACCAAGAGTAGGGTAATACTCACCTTACGCCAAGCACTAGTCGTGGATAACTTCTTTACCTTTACTACAATCATCCACCTCACCGATTGAAATGTTATTTTTAATAATTAAAGCAAACTATATATACAAATAGCCAATGAGCATAGTATTTAAAACTTGGACACTTAATAAGAAATCAATCATTCCATTTACTTACACATATAAATCAAAGAAAATACTAATAAAGTTCATTCTTCTCCTTAATCACCTATTTTCACTCTTTCTCTTCTTTCCTTCATTCTTTACTCCATAAAACTCTCAATTCATATAGACTTAAATTTCAAGACACTAACTTAGGGTAATTACCAACAAATCTCAACTTGTAAAAAGTATTCATTCTAAATATAATTCCCCAATCAAGAAAAATCTCTTACTTAGAGGAATTTCTTTTAACTCCTAAAAGGGTTTCAAATTTACAGCAGATAGTAAAATTCTGTAACAATACTCATCTCAAAAATCATGTTATACAAGAATAAAACTTCACACTTTGTACATACAATCACCCTAAAAATCTTCAAACTTCACACACTCTTATTACTTTCTTCCAAGGTTCCATAATACAGAAATTTTCAGATTTCTCTCAAATTTTCTCCCAACTTCAAATATTTCAAACTACACCAATTTAAATTCAAATCATCCCAATAAAGTTATAGATAAACTTTAGAAAGTATACTTTAACTTAAAAATAGTTGGGACACAAAACTACCTCCAATTCTTGCTGAAAAACAGCTCACAAAACTGCCCAGAACACAAATTATTTCCAGAATTTCTGCACAATTCTCACAACTTAGACAACTCATAACTCCCTCAAATTAAATCCAAATGACCTCAAACAAAAGCCAAAAATCAACATCAAGAAGTCTACTTTGAGTTTGTAGTTGAACACTTTTCGAAATTACCTCAAACTCTGCACGAAAATAGCCAAGGGAACAAAACGGCTATTCCTCCCCTGCTTGGAGCGTGGGGTCCATGCGCCACTGAAACCCGCTCGTGGAGGCTCACCTCCCTGACTCGAAGATAGCTGATGGTGGTAGAAGAAGGTATTCAAAGTTTGGGGGCAAACGGATCTTGAATGGTTAGATTAAGGCTAGGTCAAAGTTTGGAAGAAATGGGTTTTGAGAAGGAAAAAAAAAATCTGGAGCCTTTCTTTCTTCTTCTCTCCTTCAGCCGAAATTGCAAATTGCCAAAGGAGAGATTTGCCACTCTAGGTCAACTTTTAGCTTATATACTCCCTCTAAATCTTGGCCTTTTACCAATCTACCTTTCTCCTTCTTCTTTTATTTATTTACATGTCATTTCCTTTAATTTTCCTTCTAGTATTTAAACAACCCCAAAGTTTTTGTTTCTTACTAAAAGATCCCTAAAAAAAACTGAATTATAAAACAAGATTATAAAAGCTTAAAAGAAATATTAGGTTCTACAAAAGTGGTCCCCACTATGTCGCAAAATTGAAAGACTCTAAATCTATGGGAAAAAAACAGTGTATTGCAAGCTTTACTTCATAAGTTTTACTGAAGAGGAGTTGATCCCTTTTTATTTTGATTAGGTTTGGTTATCGAGCTCCATTGTGCAAGATAAAATGATGTTTACAAGGCTTAATTAGGATGACTATAGAATGACATATCATGTTATGGCCTTATGGGGTTTGAATGAATAAAAATATACAATGTGAGAACAGGAGAAATGTCTTTAATTTCTATATAGTAACACAAGACGTTGAGGAACCAAAATATTCAAATATAAAATAGTTTACATTCTCAATTAAGAATTTCATTCCAACTTGATACAACGAGATGATCGATAATTATTCTTATAAAAAAAATTAATTTTTTTTTTGATTTGCCTATATATTTCAAACCCAAAATTTTGAAAACTTGAGCATTTTCCATGTTTAACTCAATGGATCCTAAAAATTTGAAAGAAAGAAAATCCAAAGATAAATAAAAACACAAAAATGGATGTCCAAAGAAAAATTAAAGGACAATAAAGACAATTTAACAAAGCTTAGCAAAAAAATTTGATTGATAAGTTAAGTATTCTAACATTTAAATTGAACAATGAATTTTAGATCTTTTTCCTATTGAAATAGGCATTTAGATTTGATTAGTTTTGCACCCTATTGCATAATTACTAAAACTTAAAATATAACCATATAAAGAATTCTTGTGCGGTAACCCTATAATGTTTAATTTTGTGGTCATAACTTATAATCTGAAATTTTAACTGTTTTTAGTAAGCCATTACAATTTCAATAAGATACTGTACCAATGTTGAAAACCATGTAAAAGCATATATTAAAATAAATATTTTTATTTGGTCGCAATCAGCCTCGAGGGTTGTAGATACCACAACCAGATGTCCTCCAGATCTGGCCGGGTATATATAGTGACACAGAAGAGAGAGGTGAGCGAGAAAGCAAGGCAGATATAGAGAATAGAAAGTGGAGAGAGAAAATATTAATTTTTTCTAATCAACATAATATATATTGTTTTCCAAAAAAAATTAAAAAATAATTTCCAACATTAAAATTTGTACCCTTAATCTTATCTAATTTTCATTTGAAATTTCGTTTATTCAAATTTAAGACATTGGTAGGATAAACTTTGTCAATCCTATGAATCAAACAAAGGTTACTAGGACTGAAGATACAGTAGTCCACCTTGAAACCCATTCTCTTATAATGCTAGTTTAATTCCATCATAATATTGTTTGTGAACCAAACGTGTTGTTTTGGTTAACACAAATGAAAGGAAACAAAGGAAATTGACTCTTAAATGACAGCAATAAATTCTCATGATGGGGAAGTTGTAGATTACAGTGTTTAATATAGCTTGGGTTTGTAAGAATATGCATTTGATTCCTCAATTTTTGACATACTTAATTATAACAAAAATCAGAAGATATGGAATGCAACAATTAAAACAGACATTATTAATTGATTCATAAATTATGCCAATCGGATGAAAGGGATTAGAATAAGTTCAAAGCTAGGGAAAGTGATAAGAGTAAGGTTTGATTTCCAAAGGATGCTATTTTAGTTTGTTCGGGTCTTAGTTGGATAAGTTTTGAACACTCTCAAATTGTGATTTTGTATAGTTTGGTTTATTCTGCAATGAATAAAAATTTGAATTTGGTCTTGTAGGAAAATTTTAAGATTAAATAAATAGAGATTAATTTTTCCTTCAAATGCATGGAAGATTAATAAATTAGAGATTAAATTATTAAACCATAGGTTGTTTATTTTACTTTTACAAAGACAATCTTTGTACATGTTAAAAAAGTAAAAATTTCTAAATCATGATCAGATGTGAGTGTTGTTATTTGCCTAAGTTTCAAACATGTCCAAACATGGTCTAAGTTTGGTTAATGTCCAAACCAATTGTGGGATATCAAAGTTCAGCAAGTTATAAGGTTGCACACATGTGTGTGCTTCAATTTTGAGCATGGGAAGGTCAGGCACACTGCTGTGGAAGTTTCTGCCCATAGGCAGGAGGTGTGCGCACAGCATCAGGAGGCTGCAGCATCAGGTCACGCCGCAGCACACAGCACATGGCTGCACACATGATCCAGCATGCATAAGACCTCTCCAATCATGTGTGCACCACACCAAAATGCACAGCATCACTTGGAGAGTGATGTAGGGCTGAGATTAAAGGAAGAACATGATCAAAGGGAGGATAATGACTCACAAGAATGTCCAAGAATTAAGAGGCTATAAAAAGGGTTCTCAAGGCCTCATTTCATAACATAAAACAAGATACAAAAATACACATACAAGAGAGTTTTGTGACATTGTGAGATCATTGTAAACACTAAGGGAGAATTGTGTAGAGAGACATAAACACAAGAGGGACTCTTGTAGTGAGGCTGGTTGTAATAAGATAGAGAGAGTCTAGATTAGATTAGAGAACATTGTTGAGTTCTCATCTTCTTCCTTCTCTTCTTGTTTCTTCAAGAACTTGGATTCTTGAAGGGGATTGCTGTAACTTTGTAAGAACCATTGAGATAGTGCAGAGAGTTCGGAGGAACTCACGGGGACGTAGGCACATTGCCGAACCTCGACAACAAATTACTTATCTTCTTTCTTTCTTTGATTTTCTGTTCTTGTGTTCGATTGCTGAAATTCTTTCTACAAGTCATTCAAGACTTGGGTGTTTGGAATATCACTACCTGGGCATCTTGTCAAGGTAATTTCCAACTGTGAGTTTCATCAAATGGTTCACAAAACTTTTAGTAGATATTTCCTAAAACTATGTAAATTTATTCAAGAAACTACGTTGAGTCTAAAAGGATATAATCACTGTCGTATCAACTTATGGGCACCAAATAAGAAACTCAAATAATACACGTTATTTCTCAAGGCTCATTCATTGTCACTTTAACTTCTTTAAAAAAACTGTACTAGCATACCCATAACAAAAGACTAAAGCTTTAAAAAAAAAAAATTGTTTTGTTTATTAGAAAATTTAGAAAAGAACCACCAAAGCAATATTAATTAGCTGACATTATTCTAAATTAAAGAACATAGCAAAAGTGCCAAATAAGAAGCTAATAGCTAAATATGTGAGCACCATATCCTATACATTAACTAGGAGCTAGTTTTTTCTACTGAGCAAATTTATATATTTTTCGAAAAAAAAAATAATTTCCATCATTAAAATTTCGATCTAATCTTATCTAATTTTTATTTGAAATTTTGTTAATAAAACTTGAGACATTGGAGGGATAAACTTTATCAATCCTATGAATTAAACAAAAGTTACCGGACCGAAAATACAATAGTTCACCATTAAACCCATACCATTATAATGCTAGTTTAATCCCATCACAATATTTCTCGTGAAGAAAATGTTTTTTTGTATTAACACAAATGAAAAGAAAAAAAAGAAATGGACGCTCAAAAGACTGTTGTAAATATTTGAGTTAATTTTATTTCAAGGATGCAAAAGCGTCCGAAGAGGAAAATTCTCAAGAATATTGATTTGCTTCTGCAATTTTTGACACATATACTTTTAAAAAAAAAAAGAAAGATAAGAGACTACGAATGTAGCAGCAAAAATGTACATCAAAGAGTTAGGCTTTATTCTTGTGAGAGACTAGACCGAGTTGATTGATAAATTATGGCAATTGGAGGAGAGTGATTAGGATAAGTTCAAAGCTAGGGAGTGGTAAGAGTAGGGTCTGATTTCCAAAGGATGTTCTTTTATTTTATTGGGGATCTTGATGGGATTAGTTTTGATGATGCTCATAGTATTGTGATTTTGTTTGTTCTTCAATGAATAAAATTTCAATTTAGCATTCAATAAGAGGAAGAAAATTTTAAGATTAAATTAATAGAGATTAAGTTTTCGTTCAAATACATTGAAGAATAATAATTTAGAGATTAAATTATTAAACCATGAGTTGCTTATTTTGCTTTTGAAGCCCTTGGTTGTTTGTAATTTCAGTCTATGCTTACTTTTACAAATAAAATCTCTTTACGAGTTAAAATAATAATAATACAGTTATGACAAATCATCATTATTTTCACTCTTAAACTTATTCTTAACATGCCAACTGTTATGTTTATTGGCCAAAAGTCAGATGTAATTCGTTCATAACTCCAATAACCACAATCCTTCTGTTAAAATCTAAATATAAAAATTGCAAAATTAAATATAATGATTTATCATGAGTTAGTATGAAAATGAGAATTAATTAACAACGCAGAACAGGCAATAATGGTGAAAATAATTAATTAATTGTAATCTAAAACAATTCATTGCTTATCAAAGTAGTTGATTTATTGAGTAATAAGAAATAATTAACATTAGAAAAAAGAAACTATTGTAGGCATCTACTAAAAGGATTTAAAAAACAGTAGTCGAATAATTTTACGTTATTGTCATGTGTTAATTCAACTAACAGGCTTCTTAACTATGACCTTGAATAGAAGATCCTTCTTTCTCTTCATTGTGGCTTTTTTTGGCCAAACATTACGTGAGCCAATATTCATAAACCGGTTAACAAACCACTTATTAATCAATTTGGAGAAAAAATTAAAGAAGATCTTCATTTCATCTATCACTGAGGTAGTTCTTCGAGCTTAGTTATAATAGCACAAAAACCTTTGAGCAAAAAACGAACAAAAGGCCGACCCGGGAAGACAATAGCCCAACAATCGTCAACAATTCCATCCAGAGTGTCGCAGCAAGCTCCTGTAAGATTGCCAAGGTGCCTGTGCTTTATGGCATCTTCAATTGCTTCAAAACAACCTCGAACAGTTTTGACAGAGGACCAGCATTTCTCAGGGCTTATTGTCCCCTGGGCTACTGTAAATGGAATAGGTTTCACCATAAATGTGACCAACAATAAGATGGTTAGCATTTTCGCTGCCATTGCTTCTGTTGGATGTGTCCAAAAATCAAAATGAAAAAAAAAAGCACTACACTTGAAAGTATTCTAGAGAGGGATAGATGCTTGTATTTTGCATGGTGATGGAAGATGTACATGTATTTATAATACTTGGGTGGAAATTTTTTTGGAATTCTATTCAAAAGAATCATGACATGGATTCATTCTAAATTAGTTGGGAAAACCAGATTTTCTTCCTTTTTTGGTAAGGATTAGTTTATTTGGTTAATTAGGTTGTATTAAGAGTAGTGGGTGTGCCTTTAGTAATGCAGAATAGAAAGGAAAATATCTCTTATTTTGGTATTTTGAGATTACCTTCTAATTACAATATTCTTAGAGATCAAATAGTAGTATTTAGGAAACTTAGATTTAGGCAATTAGATATTTAAAATGATTTGATTTACTCTTTTTTGAGATCAACTCCGTAATTTTGTTTTTTTTTTTTAATGTAAAGCCTGCAATACACATAAATTTTGATTATAAAGTGGTCCCCACTATATCGCAAAATTGAAAGACTCTAAATCTATGGGATAAAAACAGTGTATTGCAAGCTTTACTTCATAAGTTTTACTGAAGAGGAGTTGATCCCTTTTTATTTTGATTAGGTTTGGTTATCAAGCTCCATTGTGCAAGATAAAATGATGTTTACCAGGCTTAATTAGGATGACTATAGAATGACATATCATGTTATGGCCTTATGGGGTTTGAATGAATAAAAATATACAATGTGAGAACAGGAGAAATGTCTTTAATTTCTATATAGTAACACAAGACGTTGAGGAACCAAAATATTCAAATATAAAATAGTTTACATTCTCAATTAAGAATTTCATTCCAACTTGATACAACGAGATGATCGATAATTATTCTTATAAAAAAAAAAATTTTTTTTTTGATTTGCCTATATATTTCAAACCCAAAATTTTGAAAACTTGAGCATTTTCCATGTTTAACTCGATGGATCCTAAAAATTTGAAAGAAAAGAAAATCCAAAGATAAATAAAAACACAAAAATGGATGTCCAAAGAAAAATTAAAGGACAATAAAGACAATTTAACAAAGCTTAGCAAAAAAATTTGATTGATAAGTTAAGTATTCTAACATTTAAATTGAACAATGAATTTTAGATCTTTTTCCTATTGAAATAGGCATTTAGATTTGATTAGTTTTGCACCCTATTGCGTAATTACTAAAACTTAAAATATAACCATATAAAGAATTCTTGTGCGGTAACCCTATAATGTTTAATTTTGTGGACATAACTTATAATCCGAAATTTTAACTGTTTTTAGTAAGCCATTACAATTTCAATAAGATACCGTACCAATGTTGAAAACCATGTAAAAGCATATATTAAAATAAATATTTTTTTTTTGTCACAATCAGCCTCGAGGGTTGTAGATACCACAACCAGATGTCCTCCAAATCTGGCCGGGTATATATAGTGACACAGAAGAGAGAGGTGAGCGAGAAAGCAAGGCAGATATAGAGAATAGAAAGTGGAGAGAGAAAATATTATTTTTTTCTAATCAACATAATATACATTGTTTTCCAAAAAAAATTAAAAAATAATTTCCAACATTAAAATTTGTACCCTCAATCTTATCTAATTTTCATTTGAAATTTCGTTATTCAAATTTAAGACATTGGTAGGATAAACTTTGTCAATCCTATGAATCAAACAAAGGTTACTTGGACTGAAGATACAGTAGTCCACCTTGAAACCCATTCTCTTATAATGCTAGTTTAATCCCATCATAATATTGTTTGTGAACCAAACGTGTTGTTTTTGTTAACACAAATGAAAAGAAACAAAGGAAATTGACTCTTAAATGACAGCAATAAATTCTCATGATGGGGAAGTTGTAGATTACAGTGTTTAATATAGCTTGGGTTTGTAAGAATATGCATTTGATTCCTCAATTTTTGACATACATAATTATAACAAAAATCAGAAGATATGGAATGCAACAATTAAAATAGACATTATTGATTGATTGATAAATTATGCCAATCTGAGGAAAGGGATTAGAATAAGTTCAAAGCTAGGGAAAGTGATAAGAGTAAGGTTTGATTTCCAAAGGATGTTATTTTAGTTTGTTCAGGTCTTAGTGGGATAAGTTTTGAAGACTCTCAAATTGTGATTTTGTATAGTTTGGTTTATTCTGCAGTGAATAAAAATTTGAATTTGGTCTTGTAGGAAAATTTTAAGATTAAATAAATAGAGATTAATTTTTCCTTCAAATGCATTGAAGATTAATAAATTAGAGATTAAATTATTAAACCATAGGTTGTTTACTTTACTTTTACAAATACAATCTTCGTATATGTTAAAAAAATAATAATTGCTAAATCATGATCGGATGTGGGTTTCATCACATGGTTCACAAAACTTTTAGTAGATATTTTCTAAAAATATGTCAATTTATTCAAGAAACTGCGTTGAGTCTAAAAGGATATAATCACTGTCGTATCAACTTATCGGTACCAAATAAGAAACTCAAATAATACACATTATTTCTCAAGGCTCGTTCATTGTCACTTTAACTTCTTTAAAAAAAAAAAAAAACTGTACTAGCATACCCACAACAAAAGACTAAAGCTTTAAAAAAAAATTGTTTTCTATTAGAAAATTTATAAAAGAACCACCAAAGCAATATTAATTAGCTGACATTATTCTCAATTAAAGAACATAGCAAAAGCGCCAAATAAGAAGCTAATAGCTAAATATGTGAGCACCATATTCTATACATTAACTAGGAGCTAGTTTTTTCTACTCAGTATATTTATATATTTTTCCAAAAAAAATAATTTCCATCATTAAAATTTCGATCTAATCTTATCTAATTTTTATTTGAAATTTTGTTAATAAAACTTGAGACATTGGAGGGATAAACATTATCAATCCTATGAATCAAAAAAAAAGTTACCAGACCGAAAATACAATAGTTCACCATTAAACTGTAGAACTCGATATTTCTTTTAAGCTTTTATAATCTTGTTTTATAATTCAGTTTTTTTTTTTAGGGATCTCTTAGTAAGAAACAAAAACTTTGGGGTTGTTTAAATACTAGAAGGAAAATTAAAGGAAATGGCATGTAAATTAATAAAAGAAGAAGGTGAAGGGTAGATTGGTAAAAGGCCAAGACTTAGAGGGAGTGTATAAGCTAAAAGTTGACCTAGAATGGTAAATCTCTCATTTAGCAATTAGCAATTTCGGCTGAAGGAGAGAGGAAGAAAGAAAAGCTCCAGATTTTTTTTCCGTCTCAAAACCCATTTCTTCCCAACTTTGACCTAGCCTTAACCTAACCATTCTAGATCCATTTTCCCCCAAACTTTGAAAACCTTCTTCTGCCACTATCAACTATCTTCGGGCCAGGGAGGTGAGCCTCCACGAGCGGGCTACAGTGGCTCGTGGACCCCACTCTCCGAGCAGGGGAGGAATAGCCCATTTTCTTCCCTTGGCTTTTTCGTGCATATTGTGAGGTAATTTCGAAAAGTGTTCAACTAAAAACTTAAAGTAGACTTCTTGATGTTGATTTTTGGCTTTTGTTTGAGGTCTTTTGGATTTAAATTGAGGGATTTATGAGTTGTCTAAGTTGGGAGAATTGTGCAGAAATTCTGGAAATAATTTGTGTTCTGGGCAGTTTTGTGAGCTGTTTTTATGCAAGAATTTGAGGTAGTTTTGTGTCCCAACAATTTTTAAGTTAAAGTATACTTCTTAAAGTTTATCTAGAACTTTATTTGGGATGATTTGAATTTAAATTGGTTTAGTTTGAAATATTTGAAGTTGGGAGAAAATTTGAGAGAAATCTTGAAATTTCTGTATTATGGAACTTTGGAAGAAAGTAATAAGAGTTTGTGAAGTTTGAAGTATTATTCTCGTATAACATGATTTTTTTGAGATGGGTATTATTAGAGAATTTTACTATGGGCTGTAAATTTGAAACCTTTTTAGGAGTTAAAGGAAATTCCTCTAAGTAAGACTTTTTCTTGATTGAGAAATTATATTTAGAATGAATACTTTTTACAAGTTGCGATTTGTTGGTAATTACTCTAAGTTAGTGTCTTGAAATTTAAGTCTATATGAATTGAGAGTTTTATGGAGTAAAGAATGAAGGAAAGAAGGGAAAGAGTGAAAATAGGTGATTAAGGAGAAGAATGAACTTTAGTAGTATTTTCTTTGATTTATATGTGTAAGTAAATAGAATGATTGATTTCTTATTAAGTGTCTTAAGTTTTAAATACTATGCTCATTGGCTATTTGTATATGTAGTTTGCTTTAATTGTTAAAAATGAAATTTCAATAGGTGTGGTGGATGATCGTAGTAAAGGTAAAGAAATGATCCAAGACTAGTATTTGGCATAAGGTGAGTATTACCCTACTCTTTGTAAGCATGAATGTTAGTAGGGAAACCAAAACAATAAGGTTACATAAGAATTGTAATTCACTATTTAGATATAATAATTATATTTATAACTATGTGGTAAGATAAGTTAATTATATATTAATGATGAGATAGTGATTTCGAAACCTTTGTGTTGAATGTTGTGTGATTGTATGGACTGTTGAGAACTTGATGATGTTCATCACTTGAATTCATTTCATTTCATGCATTGAAATTTATGGTATGTTATTGACGGGGGAGTGATGTGTGAGGACGATAGGTCCCTACCCACAAGGGGTGAAAAAGGGTACCAAATATATTTGGATGATTAGACCCAGCCCGGATCAAGGGGGGGTACCGAATATATTTGAATGATTGGACCCGGCCCGGATCAAGGGGGGTTCCGAAAAATTATTGTTTGTAAAATGTACCGGTACGTGGGGAGACGTCCCCGATGGATTATGTGATGATAGATTTCATTGCATCATGCTGCATTGGCATATCATACATGAATTTGAATTACTTGGCCCGTAAAGGGGCATATGAAATGTTTGATTGTATGGATAAATTGTGATATTTTGATGGACTATGAAATGGCGATTTCAAATTGGTTGTGGGTCTTATAGGACCGTATTATGATTACTAAGATTGTTGTTTTGCAAAGTGTTGAATGACTATGTATACGAACAAACAAAGTAGAAAGGAAAAAGAAATAATAATAAGCCCTCAACTTATTCTAACAAGTGATTACTTTGTGTAGTGTAAGAACTCGCTGAGCTTTATAGCTCACCTCCCCTTCCTATTTATAACCTTTCAGGTAAACTTCCAAGTGATTTTGGATTTTAAGTGGTGAAGCTTTGAAGTTCAATGAAGTTTTAGGTGGGTCCACAAGCGTCGCATCCTCGGTCAAATTTTTTTTTTTTTTTAGTGTTATATTGTACATTAGGTGTGAAGTTGTAACCGGTTGGTTGTGTCTCTTTAGACACCTTGTAAGCTTCAACTTTATAGTTGTAATCTCTGTATGATCTTAACTAATATATATATTAGATGTTGTTCTGTTGTAGTATATATTTGTGTGTCCAGATGCTTGATTTCGAAAGGTAATTGATACCGTCCTGAATGGGCCCGCTCGGGATGGGTCGTTACAATTTTGGTATCAAAGCTTTAGCTTAAAGATTCTGTAGACTTAAATTTTCATGGTGCATGATGTATAGAGTAGTTGTGGGGAGTCAGTTGTGTAAAGTTAGAGAGGATGTTGCATAGGAGTGGTAAATTGTAATTGTTTAGGTGGGGGTAAGATATATTAAGAGTAATGTTGAGTCAACATATGTTTGGGAGTTTTATGAATTAATGTTGATTGAAATGGCCTCGTTTTGCTATGTTTCGTAAAACCTTATGGGTGATTGCCTTGATGAGAATACTGAATGTAAATGCTTTGATGTGATACAAACACTTCGATTGTTATATCTTTCATGTGTTTGTAAAGATTTTATTATGTGGTTTGGTTGTTGGTAGAGATTTGGAAAGGTGACAAGAGTAAGGGGTTGCATTGATTTTGTAAGCATTGGTAAATTATTATTGAATTATTAGTTAAAGGACTTGGAGATATTGTTGAGAATATTTCTCTAAGGGTATGAGCTAAAATGAGTTTTAGTGGACTAATGAACCTTATTGAGTTATGTATGAAATTTCATTGGATGATTTTTTTTTTATGCTATCTATGCTAAAGTGCTTGTGATTGATGATTGTGTGAATGCTATGTAATGTTTGATTTAAGAAGTATTTATTGTAGAGATTGTGAAATTGAAAATTGAGGAAATCTTGAGTACTATTGATGTAGGAGGATCCGAGTCAGATGATGCTGAGTTATTAGATGGCAAGTGGGCTACCTAAGCCGGTTTACATCGTTTAGCGGGCCACAAGCTCGGATTGGGTCCCCAAGACCCTAGTCTGATTGAAAACGAGCTTTCGAGAAGAATTTAGCATTTTATACTAAGCTATATCATTTTTAAGCCAAAAAATGAAGTTTAGACCTCGAAATTGGCAGTTTTTATGAAACTTTTTATTTTATTTTATTTAAATTTGGCCTTAATTTAATTTTCCTATTTTAGCTTCGACCTTATAAATAAGGTCTTAGGGTTTCGTAATATTATTATTGTATTTTTGGAATAAATTAAAATAGAGCATCAGAGTAGTTTCTATGTATTGTTTTAGGGTTTTTCTTGTGTTACTCCCTGTGAACTATCTGTTCGACTAGCCTACAGAATAATCGCTATTCTGCCCGGTATTAGTTGGTATCAGAGCTTCAGCATCTTCCTGGAGTGAGATTTCATCAGTTTCCATGTGTAGAATCCGATATTTCTTTTAAGCTTTTATAATCTTGTTTTATAATTCAGTTTTTTTTTTAGGGATCTCTTAGTAAGAAACAAAAACTTTGGAGTTGTTTAAATACTAGAAGGAAAATTAAAGGAAATGGCATGTAAATTAATAAAAGAAGAAGGGGAAGGGTAGAGTGGTAAAAGGCCAAGATTTAGAGGGAGTATATAAGCTAAAAGTTGACCTAGAGTGGCAAATAAGAAGAAAGAAAAGCTCCAGATTTTTCCTTCTCAAAACCCATTTCTTTCAAACTTTGACCTAGCCTTAACCTAACTATTCAAGCTCCGTTTGCCCTCAAACTTTGAAAACCTTCTTCTGCCACCATCAGCTATCTTCGGGCCAGGGAGGTGAGCCTCCACGAGCGGGCTACAGTGGCGCGTGGACCCCACGCTCCGAGCAGGGGAGGAATAGCCCGTTTTGTTCCCTTGGCTTTTTCGTGCAGATTTTGAGGTAATTTCGAAAAGTGTTCAACTACAAACTTAAAGTAGACTTCTTGATGTTGATTTTTGGCTTTTGTTTGAGGTCTTTTGGATTTAAATTGATGGATTTATGAGTTGTATAAGTTGGGAGAATTGTGCAGAAATTCTGGAAATAATTGTATTATGGAACTTTGGAAGAAAGTAATAAGAGTGTGTGAAGTTTGAAGATTTTTAGGATGATTGTATGTACAAAGTTTGAAGTTTTATTCTTGTATAACATGATTTTTGAGATGAGTATTGTTAGAGAATTTTACTATGGGCTGTAAATTTGAAACCCTTTTTGGAGTTAAAAGAAATTCCTAAGTAAGAGATTTTTTCTGGATTGGGAAATTATATTTAGAATGAATACTTTTTACAACTTGATATTTGCTGGTAATTACCCTAAGTTAGTGTCTTGAAATTTAAGTCTATATGAATTGAGAGTTTTATGGAGTAAAGAATGAAGGAAAGAAGGGAAAGAGTGAAAATAGATGATTAAGGAGAAGAAAGAACTTTAGTAGTATTTTCTTTGATTTATATGTGTTAAGTAAATGGAATGATTGATTTCTTATTAAGTGTCTAAGTTTTAAATACTATACTCATTGGCTATTTGTATATGTAGTTTGCTTTAATTGTTAAAAATGACATTTCAATAGGTGAGGTGGATGATCGTAGTAAAGGTAAAGAAGTGATCCACGAGTAGTGTTTGGCGTAAGGTGAGTATTACCCTACTCTTGGTAAGCATGAATGTTAGTGCGGAAACCAAAACAATAAGGTTGTATAAGAGTTGTAATTCGCTATTTAGATATAATAATTATATTTATAACTATGTGGTAAGATAAGTAAATTATATATTAATGATGAGATAGTGATTTCAAAACCTTTGTGCTGAATGTTATGTGATTGTATGGATTGTTGAGAATTTGATGATGTTCATCACTTGATTTCATTTCATATCATTCATTGAAATTTACGGTATGTTATTGAGGGGGGAGTGATGTGTGAGGACGATAGGTCCCTACCCACAAGGGGTGAAAAAGGGTACCGAATATATTTGGATGATTGGACCCGGCCCGGATCAAGGGGGGGTTCTGAAAATTTATTGTTTGTGAAACGTACCGGTACGTGGGGAGACGTCCCCGATGGATTATGATTGATTATGAGATGATACATTTCATTGCATCATGCTGCATTGGCATATCATACATGAATTTGAATTACTTGGCCCGTAAGGGGGCATATGAAATGTTTGGTTGTATGGATAAATTGTGATATTTTGATGGACTATGGAATGGCGATTGCAAGTTGGTTGTGGGTCTTATAGGACCGTATTATGATTACTAAGATTGTTGTTTTGCAAAGTGCTAAATGACTATGTATACGAACAAACAAAGTAGAAAGGAAAAAGAAATAATAATAAGCCCTCAACTTTTTCTAACAAGTGATTACTTTGTGTAGTGTAAGAACTCGCTGAGCTTTATAGCTCACCCCCCTTCCTATTTCTAATCTTTCAGGTGATTTTGGATTTTAAGTGGTGAAGCTTTGAAGTTCATTGAAGTTTTAGGTGGGTCCACGAGCGTCGCATCCTCGGTCAATATTTTTTTCTTAGTGTTATATCGTATATTAGGTGTGAAGTTGTAACCGGTTAGCTGTGTCTCTTCAGACACCTTGTAAAGCTACAACCTTATAGTTGTAATCTCTGTATGATCTTAACTAATATATATTAGATGTTGTTCTGTTGTAGTATATATTTGTGTGTCCAGGTGCTCGATTTCGAAAGGTAATTGATACCGTCCTGAGTGGGCCCGCTCGGGATGGGTCGTTATAATTTTGGTATCAGAGCCAGGTTAAAGATTCTGTAGACTTAAATTTTCATGGTGCATGATGTATAGAGTAGTTGTGGGGAGTCGGTTGTGTAAAGTTAGAGAGGATGTTGCATAGGAGTGGTAAATCGTAATGGTTTAGGTGGGGGTAAGATATATTGAGCGTTATGTTGAGTCGACATATGTTTGGGAGTTTTACAAATTGATGTTGATTGAAATGGCCTCGTTTTGCTATGTTTCGTAAAACCTTATGGGTGATTGCCTTGATGAGAATACTGAATGTAAATGCTTTGATGTGATACAAACACTTCGATTGTTATATCTTTCATGTGTTTGTAAAGATTTTATTATGTGGTTTGGTTGTTGGTAGAAATTTGGAAAGGTGACAAGAGTAAGGGATTGCATTGATTTTTGTGAGCATTGGTAAATTATTATTGAATTATTAGTTAAAGGACTTGAAGATATTGTTAAGAATATTTCTCTAAGAGTATGAGCTAAAACGAGTTTTAGTGGACTAATGAACCTTATTGAGTTATGTATGAAATTTCATTGGATGATTTTTTTTTTTTATGATATCTATGCTAAAGTGCTTGTCATTGATGATTGTGTGAATGCTATGTAATGTTTGATTTAAGAAGTATTTATTGTAGAGATTTTGAAATTAAAAATTTAGGAAATCTTGAGTACTAGGTACGTGTGCTTCTATACTCAAGTGGTGATATGGGAGAGCGCTAGTTGATTGGATATCGGACTTAGGGTATTCTAAAATTTGAGTTGTGATTATCTATTATAAGGTGTAGAGAGGTTTGAGAAGTGGGAAATTGTATCAATTCGTAGAAATTGTGAGCATCTCATTATGAAGTGGGACTTGAGAAGGGTAATAAAAATATTGGTAGGAGTTTAGATGGATTAACGAGTATAAAAAGGCATAGGAGTAATTTATTAGAGAAGTTGATATTGTAATAGTAAGGCATAGTAGGGTTGTTTGCAATAAAATAAACAAAACAAATTTTTTTTAAGTGAAGCAATGTTGGTGTTAGATAAATCACAAGTGAAGATTCTTTAGTATTTTGAGAGATAGTAAAAGAGGTATGGTTTTCTTAAACAAGAACTTTCTGGATAATTAGAATACCTTATGCGATAGATTCGAAGTAAATGATTTTTGTAGAGGACCAATTGGAAATATTTGGAAGATGGAATTTGTAAAGGGAAAAGATGTAGCAAACCATGACTTTTGATTATGGAAGGAATGATTAAATGGTTGATGCTAGTTGTTAAAAACTTATTTGAAGATGTAAATTGACGAATATTAATTTGGTTGTGGTAAGAGATGTGTGATGCTGAATTTAGATATTAGAAGTACTTAGAAATCTAATGACCGATGAGTAATTTGTTTTAGATACGGTTAACATATTAGAAGGATGATGATTTGTGAAAGTATGATGTATATGCGCAGAAAAGGAGGTTACTAAGTAAAGCGAGATGTTTAAAAGGTGTATTAGAGAAGACCAAAAGTTCAAATAAGATATCAGAGTATTAGAGAAATTATGATAAAATAGAAGTATGGAATACAAGGCCAAATGATTGCTAGATAAGGGATTACGGTATAAATAGATAATGGAAAGATTGAGATTGAGGCAATTAGTTATAACCCTCAACCAAGTTAATAATAAGGATTTGTCGACTATCAGTAATAGGATAAAAGGGAGGTATTGTAAGAGGAAAGCTTTCGACTCATGAATCTATGAAATTTAGAGTTCAAAAAAAAAAGGGAGTATTGGGAGAAATGGTTAGTGAAGGATGTAATTAGAGGGAATAAAGGTTATTAAATGGTGTGAATGTATGTAGAAGCTAAATGTAAAGTGAAGGGAAAGATTCTAAACTAATCAATGAATTATCATAAAGCGTTAAAGAGTTGAGATTTGACTTTTAATAAGTGTAAGAAGAAAATATCAGTTATTATCGGACTAAGAGTCGCCTTTGAGGAATTGTATAAGATTGTGTGTTGTGAATGCTAAGTATTGTATATGAAGACTACTAGTTGTAGTGAATTTACGAGGAGTATGGGATTTACGACGTACACAGTGTGTTAAACTTATGATTTGGTAAGGAAAAGTGGAGAAGTGACGTTTTAAATGGTTTTCAAGAAGGTTTGATTTCGTAAACAGACTGAAAAGAGAAATGAGAAAAGAAAAAGGGTTAAAAATGAAAAGGAAATAAAAGTCAAAGATTCAAAGATAAAGGTCTAAGTATGAATCGAGATACTACGGGTATGAATGGGTAGAAAGTTGGAAAGTTGGAAACTAGTTCGTTTGATAAACAAAAGTGAGAAATTGTTAATGAAAGGACTAATGGTAATGAGGATAATGGATAGACACTTTTGAAAATTTTTGGGGTGGAGAGTCATCTGAAATGTATCCTTAATATTTTTATAAAAGAAATACTGATTTGACATGAGGTGTAGAGTATATAACATGAAGAATGAGTAGAAGACTTTATCTATGAGGATATATAAAAGAATGAAAAGGTTCTAAGAGAATAGTAAATTTAAGTGCATGAATATCAAAAGGGGAAGTTTATGTGAGTAAAAATCTGTTGGTATTTGTCTAAGGTTTAAACATGGTTAAGGTTTAAACAAAAGGTGGAAAAGTGAAGTTCAGCATGTTAAAGGAGTGCACACAAGTGTGCGCGGCACTTTGGAGCAAGGCAAAGGAAGGCACATTAGTGTGTGCGCTTCAGCACACAAGCTGGAGAATGTGTGCGCACCAGTGTGCACACAGCTGAGAGAGGGCCAGCATCAGTGTGCGCCGCAGCTCTCCCTCACCAGCGCCGCACCACCCAGCAAGTGATGAAAAGGGTGTTTGCTTAGCGCCGCACCGCCCCTTTTACAGTGCCTAGGCTCTTGGCACACTGAGGCATACATGTACAACTTGGTTAAGCCTCTTGGTAGGTGCGTAGATGCAAGATTAAAACGCACAATATCACTCAGGATTGATGGAGGGCCATGGTTGAGTGGTCATCAAGATCTAAGGGTGGAGAATGAAGCTCAAGATTGGACAAGAAGTGGCACACTATATAAAGGGTCACCTAGCTTCATTCTCTCATGAAATAAGATGTGAAAAACATTGTGATACAAGACACAGACATACAAGAGGGACTCATTGTAGAGTGGCTGGTTGTAAAGAGAGAGAAGTAGTATAGATTTGATAGAGAGCATTGTAATGGCTTGTGTTCTTTTCTTTCTTACTTTCGATTGCTGTATTTCTTTCTATAAGTCATTTTAGACATGGGTATTTGGAAGATCACCACCTGGGCATATTGTCAAGGTGATTTCCAACAAAATCATTGGGAGTTCAAGTAGAAGTCAAAGACAAATTAAACAAGTAATATTTGAGGACAACTAAGTGATAAAGTTGGAGAAGAAATTTGTAGATTAGAGTTGTTAGATGTAAATAAAAGTAATTGGTTCACCAAATGCTCAAACAATGTTATGGAATGGGTTGTGGCATATTATAGTTGCTAAGGAGAGACTAGTCAACTTGGAGTCATAATAGAAAGTAAAGTACTTAACTATTACTATTGGAGAGTTACATATGAATTTATTGGTTAATATATGGTGATTAAAAAAAAGAATTTTTTTTTTGAAGCTTTTGCTTGAGAGATGTTGAAAAGTGAATGAACTCAGAAGTTGAACGAAGACCTAAACTAAAGCGAGTACTAAAATTTTGGTAACATTGTTGATGAACCCTAAGTATAATATTTATTTTGGAGAAAAGGTTATTAAATAATAAGAAAAAGTGAATAGTCAGTAAATGATTTTGTGGAGAGGTATTTTGGGAGAGATACTTGATTAAGTTATACAAAATTGGAGGCTCTTGAAGTTTGAAGCCTGGAGTTGAGATAGAAAAGTAAATATGTAGATAGGAGTATGAAATGGTAAAATTTTAGTTTTTGACGCAAGAGCAAAGAAAAAATGTAAAAAGATGGTGACTATGAATAATACTTTTGTTTAGGAATGAGTGGTTGAGGGACTAGTTGGATAAATCGAATGGTAGAGATTTGATAAAAATACGAAGTTGAGTAGTTGATTAAAGGTTGAGCACATCTTACTGAGCAAAAGAGTTTCTAGTAAGATCGGACGAGATTTATTAAAATAGTACGTTAAAGTACTCTAGTATTTGAGTAGTTGGTTGGCAGCGAAATATAAAAAGTTCAAGTTGATAATGATATAGAATTTTAATCTTGTAATGTCAAATCCTGAAGAAAGTTGAGAAATTGAAGAATGTACTTGAGAAAGTAAGAAGACTTAGGAAGGTGATAATTTAGAAGTTTTGTGAACTCTGGTCAAGAAAATTTTGAGGACGAAATTTAATCTTGTTATCAGGGGAGAATTGTAGTGTCTGGTTTTATTTATTTTTTTCTTAATACATGTATGTGTCAACTTTGTGCAAATATGTACAGGATGAGTCGCACATCATTCCATTCCAATCCATAGAAGTTCAAAAGGACTTTTCATATGTGGAGATGCTAGTAAAAATCTTGGACTCTAAGGAACAAGTTCTTCGCAACAAAGTCATTCCCTTGGTTAAAGTGCTTTGGAGAAATAAAGGAGTCGAAGAAGCTACATGGGAAAGCAAAGTGGAAATGAAG
The DNA here is from genome assembly GCA_023935145.1 of Bretschneidera sinensis. Classification (NCBI taxonomy): domain Eukaryota; kingdom Viridiplantae; phylum Streptophyta; class Magnoliopsida; order Brassicales; family Akaniaceae; genus Bretschneidera; species Bretschneidera sinensis. Next base: position 131,775,234 of record CM043697.1, read on the forward strand.
AACCAATACCCTTATCTATTCCTCAATTCAGGTTAGTTGAAAATTTCGAGGGCGAAATTTTTTTTAGGAGGGGAGAATTGTAGAATCCGATATTTCTTTTAAGCTTTTATAATCTTGTTTTATAATTCAGTTTTTTTTTTAGGGATCTCTTAGTAAGAAACAAAAACTTTGGAGTTGTTTAAATACTAGAAGGAAAATTAAAGGAAATGGCATGTAAATTAATAAAAGAAGAAGGGGAAGGGTAGAGTGGTAAAAGGCCAAGATTTAGAGGGAGTATATAAGCTAAAAGTTGACTGGCAAATCTTTCCTTTGGCAATTTGCAATTTCGGCTGAAGGAGAGAAGAAGAAAGAAAAGCTCCAGATTTTTCCTTCTCAAAACCCATTTCTTCCAAACTTTGACCTAGCCTTAACCTAACTATTCAAGCTCCGTTTGCCCTCAAACTTTGAAAACCTTCTTCTGCCACCATCAGCTATCTTCGGGCCAGGGAGGTGAGCCTCCACGAGCGGGCTACAGTGGCGCGTGGACCCCACGCTCCGAGCAGGGGAGGAATAGCCCGTTTTGTTCCCTTGGCTTTTTCGTGCAGATTTTGAGGTAATTTCGAAAAGTGTTCAACTACAAACTTAAAGTAGACTTCTTGATGTTGATTTTTGGCTTTTGTTTGAGGTCTTTTGGATTTAAATTGAGGGATTTATGAGTTGTATAAGTTGGGAGAATTGTGCAGAAATTCTGGAAATAATTGTATTATGGAACTTTGGAAGAAAGTAATAAGAGTGTGTGAAGTTTGAAGATTTTTAGGATGATTGTATGTACAAAGTTTGAAGTTTTATTCTTGTATAACATGATTTTTGAGATGAGTATTGTTAGAGAATTTTACTATGGGCTGTAAATTTGAAACCCTTTTTGGAGTTAAAAGAAATTCCTAAGTAAGAGATTTTTTCTGGATTGGGAAATTATATTTAGAATGAATACTTTTTACAACTTGATATTTGCTGGTAATTACCCTAAGTTAGTGTCTTGAAATTTAAGTCTATATGAATTGAGAGTTTTATGGAGTAAAGAATGAAGGAAAGAAGGGAAAGAGTGAAAATAGATGATTAAGGAGAAGAAAGAACTTTAGTAGTATTTTCTTTGATTTATATGTGTTAAGTAAATGGAATGATTGATTTCTTATTAAGTGTCTAAGTTTTAAATACTATACTCATTGGCTATTTGTATATGTAGTTTGCTTTAATTGTTAAAAATGACATTTCAATAGGTGAGGTGGATGATCGTAGTAAAGGTAAAGAAGTGATCCACGAGTAGTGTTTGGCGTAAGGTGAGTATTACCCTACTCTTGGTAAGCATGAATGTTAGTGCGGAAACCAAAACAATAAGGTTGTATAAGAGTTGTAATTCGCTATTTAGATATAATAATTATATTTATAACTATGTGGTAAGATAAGTAAATTATATATTAATGATGAGATAGTGATTTCAAAACCTTTGTGCTGAATGTTATGTGATTGTATGGATTGTTGAGAATTTGATGATGTTCATCACTTGATTTCATTTCATATCATTCATTGAAATTTACGGTATGTTATTGAGGGGGGAGTGATGTGTGAGGACGATAGGTCCCTACCCACAAGGGGTGAAAAAGGGTACCGAATATATTTGGATGATTGGACCCGGCCCGGATCAAGGGGGGTTCTGAAAATTTATTGTTTGTGAAACGTACCGGTACGTGGGGAGACGTCCCCGATGGATTATGATTGATTATGAGATGATACATTTCATTGCATCATGCTGCATTGGCATATCATACATGAATTTGAATTACTTGGCCTGTAAGGGGGCATATGAAATGTTTGGTTGTATGGATAAATTGTGATATTTTGATGGACTATGGAATGGCGATTGCAAGTTGGTTGTGGGTCTTATAGGACCGTATTATGATTACTAAGATTGTTGTTTTGCAAAGTGCTAAATGACTATGTATACGAACAAACAAAGTAGAAAGGAAAAAGAAATAATAATAAGCCCTCAACTTTTTCTAACAAGTGATTACTTTGTGTAGTGTAAGAACTCGCTGAGCTTTATAGCTCACCCCCCTTCCTATTTCTAATCTTTCAGGTGATTTTGGATTTTAAGTGGTGAAGCTTTGAAGTTCAATGAAGTTTTAGGTGGGTCCACGAGCGTCGCATCCTCGGTCAATCTTTTTTTCTTAGTGCTATATCGTATATTAGGTGTGAAGTTGTAACCGGTTAGCTGTGTCTCTTCAGACACCTTGTAAAGCTACAACCTTATAGTTGTAATCTCTGTATGATCTTAACTAATATATATTAGATGTTGTTCTGTTGTAGTATATATTTGTGTGTCCAGGTGCTCGATTTCGAAAGGTAATTGATACCGTCCTGAGTGGGCCCGCTCGGGATGGGTCGTTACACCATGGCTGGTGATCGTGGTCGTGGTCGTCACGGGCAGGTTTCGAACGAGGAAGCCCCACACCGTGATTGTAACGTTCAGGATGTGATGATTGAGGATTTACAGAGGCAGGTTGCAAAGTTAACCCAGCATCTAACGACGCAGAATTTTGGTGATTGTGAGATGAAAGATCACGATTCCGATTCTAGTTTCGAAAACCCGTATTACAATCTTACTCAATTCGAGGAACGCCGTAGTTGGGAGGATCATTATGGAGATCTCGGTTTCATAGTGGATTCGCCGCTGTTAGCAGAGTTTTCTGACCTGATACCAGAGGATCTTCCTCCTAGGTTGCCGCCTGAGGTCTTTAATGTGAAACACTTGAGTCCTTGTTTTGGGGATTCCGATGTGGCTATTGTGAACTCGAGGACGAGTTCTTTCCAACCCGGGGTGACTGATGCAGGAGGATCCGAGTCAGATAATGCTGAGCTATCAGATGGCAAGTGGACTACCTAAGCCGGTTTACATCGTTTAGCAAGCCACGAGCTCGGATTGGGTCTCTAAGACCCTAGTCTGATTAGAAACGAGCTTTCGAGAAAAACTTAGTATTATATACTAAGCCATATCGTTTTTAAGCCAAAAAATGAAGTTTAGACCTTCAAATTGGGAGTTTTTAGTTTTTAGGAAACTTTTTATTTTATTTAATTTAAATTTGGCCTTAATTTAATTTTTCTATTTTAGCTTCGACCTTATAAATAAGGTCTTAGGGTTTCGTAATATTATTATTTTATTTTTGGAATAAATTAAAATAAAGCATCATAGTAGTTTCTCTGTATTGTTTTAGGGTTTTTCTTGTGTTACTCCCTGTGAACTATTGATGCCAGGCAGAATTGCGATTATTCTGCAGGCTAGTCGAACAGATAGTTCACAGGGAGTAACACAAGAAAAACTCTAAAACAATACAAAGAAACTACTATGATACTTTATTTTAATTTATTCCAAAAATACAATAATAATATTACGAATCCCTAAGACCTTATTTATAAGGTCAAAACAAAATAGAAAAATTAAATTAAAACCAAATTTAAATTAAATAAAATAAAAAGTTTCCTAAAAACTAAAAACTGCCAATTTGAAGGTCTAAACTTTGTTTTTTGGCTTAAAAACGATAAGGCTTAGTATTTAGTATACCATACTAAGTTTTTCCCGAAAGCTTGTTTCCAATCTGATTAGGGTCTTCGGGGCCCAATCCGAGCTCGTGGCTCGCTAAACGATGTAAACCAGCTTAGGTAGCCCACTTGCCATCTGACAACTCAGCATCATCTGACTCGGATCCTCCTGCATCAGTCACCCCGGGTTGGAAAGAACTCATCCTTGAGTTCACAATAGCCACATCGGAATCCCCAAAACCCTTAGTGTTTCACATTAAAGACCTCAGGCGGCAACCCCGGAGGAAAATCCTCTGGTATCAGGTCAGAAAACTTTGCTAACAGCGGCAAATCTACTCTGAAACTGAGATCTCCATAACGATCCTCCCGACCACGGTGTTCCCCGAATCGAGCAGGATTGTAATACGGGTTTTCGAAACTGAAATCGGAATCATGATTTTTCATCTCACGATCACCGAAATTCTGCACCGTTAGATACTGGGTTAACTTTGCAACCTACCTCTGTAAATCCTCAATCATCGCATCCTGAATGTTTTGATCACGGCGTGGGGCTTCCTCGTTTGAAACTTGCCCACGACGACCATGACCACGGCGTGGGGCTTCCTCATTCGGAACCTGCCCGCGACGACCACGACCACGATCACCAGCTATGGAAACTGATGAAATCTCACCCCAAGAAGATGCTGAAGCTCTGATACCAACTGATGCCGGGTAGAATAGCGATTATTCTTCAGGCTAGTCGAACAGATAGTTCACAAGGAGTAACACAAGAAAAACCCTAAAACAATACAGAGAAACTACTCTGATACTTTATTTTTATTTATTCCAAAAATACAATAATAATATTACGAAACCCTAAGACCTTATTTATAAGGTCTGCATCAACTATGTACATGCGTTTGAATACTCAAGTGGTGATATGGGAGAACGCTAGTTGATTGGATATCGGACTTGGGGTATTCTAAAATTTGAGTTGTGATTATCCATTATAAGGTGTAGAGAGGTTTGAGAAGTCGGAAATTGTATCAATTCGTAGAAATTGTAAGCATCTCATTATGAAGTGGGACTTGAGAAGAGAAATAAAAATATTGGTAGGAGTTTAGATGGATTAACGAGTATAAAAAGGAATAAGAGTAATTTACTAGACAAGTGGATATTGTAAGAGTAAGGTATAGTAGGGTTGTTTACAGTAAAATAAACAAAACAATTTTTTTAAGAAGCAGTGTTGGTGTTAGATAAATCACAAGTGAAAATTCTTTAGTATTTTGAGAGATAGTAAAAGAAGTATGGTTTTCTTAAACAAGAACTTTTGGATAATTAGAATACCTTATGCGATAGATTCGAAGTAAATGATTTTTGTAGAGGACCAATTGGAAATATTTGGAAGATGGAATTTGTAAAGGGAAAAGATGTAGCAAACCATGACTTTCGATTATGGAAGGAATGATTAAATGGTTGATGCTAGTTGTTAAGAACTTATTTGAAGATGTAAATTGACGAATATTAATTTAGTTGTGGTAAGAGATGTGTGATGCTGAATTTAGATATTAGAAGTACTTAGAAATCTAATGACCGATGAGTAATTTGTTTTAGATACGGTTAACATATTAGAAGGATGATGATTTGTGAAAGTATGATGTATATGCGCAGAAAAGGAGGTTTCTAAGTAAAGCAAGATGTTTAAAAGGTGTATTAGAGAAGACCAAAAGTTCAAATAAGATATTAGAGTATTAGAGAAATTATGATAAAATAGAAGTAAGTATGGAATACAAGGCCAAATGATTGCTAGATAAGGGATTATGGTATAAATAGATAATGGAAAGAATGATATTGAGGCAATTAGTTATAACCCTCAACCATAGTTAATAATAAGGATTTGTCGACTATCAGTAACATGATGAAAGGGAGATATTATAAGAGGAAAGCTTTCGACTCATGAATCAATGAAATTTAGAGTACACAAAAAATAAAAAAGAGTATTGGGAGAAATGGTTAGTGAAGGATGTAATTAGAGGGAATAAAGGTTATTAAATGTTGTGAATGTATGTAGAAGCTAAATGTAAAGTGAAGGGAAAGATTCTAAACTAATCAAGGAATTATCATAAAGTGTTAAAGAGTTGAGATTTGACTTTTACTAAGTGTATGAAGAAAATATCAGTTATTATCGGACTAAGAGTCGCCTTTGAGGAATTGTATAAGATTGTGTGTTGTGAATGCTAAGTATTGTATATGAAGACTACAAGTTGTAGTGAATTTACGAGGAGTACGGGATTTTCGATGTACACAGTGTGTTAAACTAATGATTTGGTAAGGAAAAGTGGAGAAGTGATGTTTTAAATGGTTTTCAAGAAGGTTTGATTTCTTAAACGGACTAAAAAGATAAATGAGAAAAGAAAAAGGATTAAAATAAAAATGAAATAAAAGTCAAAGATTCAAAAATAAAGGTCTAAGTATGAATCGAGATACTACGGGTGTGAATGGGTAGAAAGTTGGAAAGTTGCAAACTAGTTCGTTTGATAAACAAAAGTGAGAAATTGTTAATGAAATGACTAATGGTAATAAGGATAAAGGATAGACACTTTTGAAAAATTTTGGGGTGGAGAGTCATCTAAAATGTATCTTTAATATTTTTCTAAGAGAAATACTGATTTGACATGAGGTGTAGAGTATATAACATGAAGAATGAGTAGAAGACTTGATCTATGAGGATATATAAAAGAATTGAAAGGTTCTAAGAGAATGGTAAATTTAAGTGCAATGAATATCAAAGGGGAAGTTTATGTGAGTAAAAATCTGTTGGTATTTGTCAAAGGTTTAAACATGGTTAAGGTTTAAACAAAAGGTGGAAGAGTGAAGTTCAGCATGTTAAAGGAGTGCACACAAGTGTGCGCGGCACTTTGGAGTAAGGCAAAGGAAGGCACATTAGTGTGTGCACTTTAGCACACAAGCTGGAGAATGTGTGCGCACAGCTGAGATAGGGCCAGCATCAGTGTGCGTCGCACCTCTCCCTCACCAGCACCGCACCACCCAGCAAGTGATGAAAAGGGTGTTTGCTTAGCGCTGCACCGCCCCTTTTACAGTGCCTAGGAGCTAGGCACACTGAGGCACACATGTACAGCTTGGTTAAGCCTCTTGTTAGGTGCGTAGATGCAAGGTTAAAATTCACAGCGTCACTTAGGATTGATGGAGGGCCATGGTTGAGTGGTCATCAAGATCTAAGGGTGGAGAATGAAGCTCAAGTTTGGACAAGAAGTAGTGCACTATATAAAGGGTCACCTAGCTTCATTCTCTCATGACATAAGAGGTGAAACACATTGTGATACAAGACACAAGTGCGTGTGTGACAGACATACAAGAGGGACTCATTGTAGAGACGTTGGTTGTAAAGAGAGAGAGAAGTAGTATAGATTTGATAGAGAGCATTGTAATGGCTTGTGTTCTTTTCTTTCTTGCTTTCGATTGTTGTATTTCTTTCTACAAGTCATTCTAGACATGGGTGTTTGGAAGATCGCCACCTGGGCATCTTGTCAAGGTGATTTCCAACAAAATCATTAGGAGTTCAAGTAGAAGTCAAAGACAAATTAAACAAGTTATATTTGAGGATAACTAAGTGATAAAGTTGGAGAAGAAATTTGTAGAATAGAGTTGTTAGATGTAAATAAAAGTAATTGGTTCACCAAATGCTCAAACAATGTTATGGAATGGGTTATGGCATATTATAGTTGCTAAGGAGAGACTAATCAACTTGGAGTCATAGTAGAGAGTAAAGTACTTAACTGTTACTATTGGAGAGTTACATATGAATTTATTGGTTAATATATGGTGATAAAAAAAAGAGAATTTTTTTTTTTATTATTGAAGCTTTTGCTTGAGAGATGTTGAAAAGTTAATGAACTCAGAAGTTGAAAGAAGAACTAAACTGAAGCGAGTACTAAAATTTTGGTAACATTGTTGATGAACCCTAAGTATAATATTTATTTTGGAGAAGAAGTTATTAAATAATAAAAAAAAAGGTGAATAGTCAGTAAGTGATTTTGTGGAGAGGTATTTTGGGAGAGATACTTGATTAAATTATACAAAATTGGAGGCTCTTGAAGCCTGGAGTTGAGATAGAAAAGTAAAGATGTATATAGGAGTATGAAATGGTAAAATTTTAGTTTCTGAAGCAAGAGCAAAGAAAAGATGTAAAAAGATGATGACTATGAATAATACTTTTGTTTAGAAATGTGTGGCTGAGAGACTAGTTGGATAAATAGAATGGTAGAGATTTGATAAAAATATGAAGTTTAGTAGTTGATTAAAGGTCGAGCACAACTTAGTGAGCAAAAGAGTTTCTAGTAAGATCGGATGAGATTTATTAAAATAGTACGTAAAATTACTCTAGTATTTGAGTAGTTGGTTGGCAGCGAAATATAAAAAGTTCAAGTTGATAATGAGATAGAATTTTAATCTTGTAATGTCAAATCTCGAAGAAAGTGGAAAATTTGAAGAATGTACTTGAGAAAGTAAGAAGACTTAGGAAGGTGATAATTTAGAAGTTTTGTGAACTCTGGTCAATAAAATTTTGAGGACGAAATTTAATTTTATTTTGTAGAGTCTGGTTTTATTTTATTTTGTCTTAATACATGTATGTGTCAGCTTTGCACAAATATGTACCGGATGAGTCGCACATCATTCCGTTCCAATCCATAGAAGTTCAAAAGGACTTTTCATATGTGGAGATACTAGTAGAAATCTTGGGCTCTAGGGAACAAGTTATTTGCAGTCATTCCCTTGGTTAAAGTGCATTGGAGAAATAAAGGAGTCGAAGAAGCTACATGGGAAAGCAAAGTCGAAATGAAGAACCAATACCCTTATCTGCTCGTCAATTCAAGTTAGTTGAAAATTTCGATGGTGAAATTTTTTTTAGGAGGGGAGAATTGTAGAACTCGATATTTCTTTTAAGTTTTTATAATATTGTTTTATAATTCAGTTTTTTTTTTTTAGGGATCTCTTAGTAAAAAAAAACAAAACCTTTGGGGTTGTTTAAATATTATAAGGAAAATTAAAGGAAATGGCATGTAAATTAATAAAAGAAGAAGGGGAAGGGTAGATTGGTAAAAGACCAAGACTTAGAGGGAGTATATAAGCTAAAAGTTGACCTAGAATGGTAAATCTCTCATTTGGCAATTTGCAATTTCGGCAGAAGGAGAGAGGAAGAAAGAAAAGCTCCAGATTTCTTTTTTCCTTCTCAAAACCCATTTCTTTCCAACTTTGACCTAGCCTTAACCTAACCATTCAAGATCCGTTTGCCCACAAACTTTGAAAACCTTCGTCTGCCACTATCAACTATCTTCGGGCCAGGGAGGTGAGCCTCCACGAGGGGCTACAGTGGCACGTGGACTCTCCGAGCAGGGGAGGAATAGCCCATTTTGTTCCCTTGGCTTTTTCATGCAGATGTTGAGGTAATTTCGAAAAATGTTCAACTAAAAACTTAAAGTAGATTTCTTGATGTTGATTTTTGGATTTTGTTTGAGGTCTTTTGGATTTAAATTGAGGGATTTATGAGTTTTCTAAGTTGGGAGAATTGTGCAGAAATTCTGGAAATAATTTGTGTTCTGGGCAGTTTTGTGAGCTGTTTTTCAGCAAGAATTTGAGGTAGTTTTGTGTCCCAACAATTTTTAAGTTAAAGTATACTTCTTAAAGTTTATCTAGAACTTTATTTGGGATGATTTGAATTTAAATTAGTTTAGTATGAAATATTTGAAGTTGGAAGAAAATTTGAGAGAAATCTGGAAATTTCTGTATTATGGAACTTTGGAAGAAAGTAATAAGAGTTTGTGAAGTTTGAAGTATTATTCTTGTATAACATGATTTTTTTTGAGATGGGTATTATTAGAGAATTTTACTATGGGCTGTAAATTTGAAACCCTTTTAGGAGTTAAAAGAAATTCCTCTAAGTAAGTCTTTTTCTTGATTGAGAAATTATATTTAGAATGAATACTTTTTACAAGTTGGGATTTGTTGGTAATTACCCTAAGTTAGTGTCTTGAAATTTAAGTCTATATGAATTGAGAGTTTTATGGAGTAAATAATGAAGGAAAGAAGGGAAAGAGTGAAAATAGGTGATTAAGGAGAAGAATAAACTTTAGTAGTATTTTCTTTGATTTATATGTGTAAGTAAATAGAATGATTGATTTCTTATTAAGTGTCTTAAGTTTTAAATACTATGCTCATTGGCTATTTGTATATGTAGTTTGCTTTAATTGTTAAAAATAATATTTCAATAGGTGTGGTGGATGATCGTAGTAAAGGTAAAGAAGTGATCCAAGACTAGTATTTGGCGTAAGGTGAGTATTACCCTACTCTTGGTAAGCATGAATGTTAGTAGGGAAACCAAAACAATAAGGTTACATAAGAATTGTAATTCGCTATTTAGATATAATAATTATATTTATAACTATGTGGTAAGATAAGTTAATTATATATTAATGATGAGATAGTGATTTCAAAACCTTTGTGTTGTATGTTGTGTGATTGTATGGACTGTTGAGAATTTGATGATATTCATCACTTGATTTCATTTCATTTCATGCATTGAAATTTACGGTATGTTATTGAGGGGGGAGTGATGTCTGAGGACGATAGGTCCCTACCCACAAGGGGTGAAAAAGGGTACCGAATATATTTGGATGATTAGACCCGGCCCGGATCAAGGGGGAGTACCGAATATATTTGAATGATTGGACCCGGCCCAGATCAAGGGGAGTTCCGAAAAATTATTGTTTGTAAAATGTACCGGTATGTGGGGAGACGTCCTCGATGGATTATAAGATGATAGATTTCATTGCATCATGCTGCATTGGCATATCATACATGAATTTGAATTACTTGGCCCGTAAAGGGGCATATGAAATGTTTGGTTGTATGGATAAATTGTGATATTTTGATGGACTATGGAATGGCGATTGCAAATTGGTTGTGGGTCTTATAGGACCGTATTATAATTACTAAGATTGTTGTTTTGCAAAGTGCTAAACGACTATGTATACGAACAAACAAAGTATAAAGGAAAAAGAAATAATAATAAGCCATCAACTTTTTCTAACAATTGATTACTTTGTGTAGTGTAAGAACTCGCTGAGCTTTATAGCTCACCCCCCCCCCCCTTCCTATTTATAACCTTTCAGGTAAACTTCCAGGTGATTTTGGATTTTTAGTGGTGAAGCTTTGAAGTTCAACGAAGTTTTAGGTGGGTCCACAAGCGTCGCATCCTCGGTCAATTTTTTTTTTTTAGTGTTATATTGTGCATTAGGTGTGAAGTTGTAACTGGTTGGCTGTGTCTCTTTAGATTATATATTAGATGTGAAGTTGTAATCTCTGTATGATCTGAACTAATATATATATTAGATGTTGTTCTGTTGTAGTATATATTTGTGTGTCTAGGTGCTCGATTTCGAAAGGTAATTGATACCGTCCTGAGTGGGCCCGCTCGGGATGGGTCGTTACATAAACCCATATCATTATAATGCTAGTTTAATCCCATCACAATATTTCTCGTGAAGAAAATGTGTTTTTTGTATTAACACAAATGAAAGAAAAAAAAGAAATGGACGCTCAAAAGACTGTTGTAAATATTTGAGTTAATTTTATTTCAAGGATGCAAAAGCGTGAGAAGATGAAAATTCTCAAGAATATGGATTTGCTTCTGCAATTTTTGACATAAATACTTTAAAAAAAGAAAAGAGAAGAGATTACGAATGTAGCAGCAAAAATGTACATCAAAGAGTTAGGCTTTATTCTTGTGAGAGGCTAGACTGAGTTGATTGATAAATTATGGCAACTGGAGGAGAGGGATTAGGATAAGTTCAAAGCTAGGGAGTGGTAAGTTTAAGGTCTGATTTCCAAAGGATGTTCTTTTATTTTATTGGGGATACTGATGGGATTAGTTTTGATGACGCTCATACTATTGTGATTTTGTTTGTTCTTCAATGAATAAAATTTCAATTTAGCATTCAATAAGAGGAAGAAAATTTTAAGATTAAATTAATAGAGATTAAGTTTTCGTTCAAATACATTGAAGAATAATAATTTAGAGATTAAATTATTAAACCATAGGTTGTTTATTTTACTTTTACAAAGACAGTCTTTGTACATGTTAAAAAAATAATAATTGCTAAATCATGATCCGATGTGAGTTTCATCAAATGGTTCACAAAACTTTTAGTAGATATTTTCTAAAAATATGTCAATTTATTCAAGAAACTACGTTGAGTCTAAAAGGATATAATCACTGTCGTATCAACTTATCGGCACCAAATAAGAAACTCAAATAATACACATTATTTCTCAAGGCTCGTTTATTGTCACTTTAACTTCTTTAAAAAAAAAAACTGTACTAGTATACCCATAACAAAAGACTAAAGCTTTAAAAAAATTTGTTTTGTTTATTAGAAAATTTAGAAAAGAACCACCAAAGCAATATTAATTAGCTGACATTATTCTCAATTAAAGAACATAACAAAAGCGCCAAATAAGAAGCTAATAGCTAAATATGTGAGCACCATATCCTACACATTAACTAGGAGCTAGTTTTTTCTACTCTGCATATTTATATATTTTTCCGAAAAAAATAATTTCCATCATTAAAATTTCGATCTAATCTTATCTAATTTTTATTTGAAATTTTGTTAATAAAACTTGAGACATTGGAAGGATAAACATTATCAATCCTATGAATCAAACAAAAGTTACCGGACCGAAAATATAATAGTTCACCATTAAACCCATACCATTATAATAGTAGTTTAATCCCATCACAATATTTCTCGTGAAGAAAATGTGTTTTTTGTATTAACACAAATGAAAAGAAAAAAAAGAAATTGACGCTCAAAAGACTGTTGTAAATATTTTAGTTAATTTTATTTCAAGGATGCAAAAGCGTCAGAAGAGGAAAATTCTCAAGAATATGGATTTGCTTCTGCAATTTTTGAAAAAAAGATAAGAGATTACGAATGTAGCAGGAAAAATGTACATCAAAGAGTTAGGCTTTATTCTTGTGCGAGGCTAGACCGAGTTGATTGATAAATTATGGCAACTGGAGGAGAGTGATTAGAATAAGTTCAAAGCTAGGGAGTGGTAAGAGTAAGGTCTGATTTCCAAAGGATGTTCTTTTATTTTATTGGGGATCTTGATGGGATTAGTTTTGATGATGCTCAAAGTATTGTGATTTTGTTTGTTCTTCAATGAATAAAATTTCAATTTAGCATTCAATAAGAGGAAGAAAATTTCAAGAATAAATTAATAGAGATTAAGCTTTCGTTCAAATACATTGAAGAATAATAATTTAGAGATTAAATTATTAAACCATAGGTTGTTTATTTTACTTTTACAAAGACAGTCTTTGTACATGTTAAAAAAATAATAGTTGCTAAATCATGATCCGATGTGAGTTTCATCAAATTGTTCACAAAACTTTTAGTAGATATTCTCTAAAAATATGTTAATTTATTCAAGAAACTACGTTGAGTCTAAAAGAATATAATCACTGTCGTATCAACTTATCGGCACCAAATAAAAAACTCAAATAATAGACATTATTTCTCAAGCCTCGTTCATTGTCACTTTAACTTCTTTAAAAAAATTGTACTAGCATAACCATAACAAAAGACTAAAGCTTTAAAAAAAAAAATTTGTTTTGTTTATTAGAAAATTTAGAAAAGAAACACCAAAGCAATATTAATTAGCTGACATTATTCTAAATTAAAGAACATAGTAAAAGTGCCAAATAAGAAGCTAATAGCTAAATATGTGAGCACCATATCCTATACATTAACTAGGAGCTAGTTTTTTCTACTGAGCAAATTTATATATTTTTCAAAAAAACAAAATAATTTCCATCATTAAAATTTTGATCTAATCTTATCTAATTTTTATTTGAAATTTTGTTAATAAAACTTGAGACATTGGAGGGATAAACATTATCAATCCTATGAATCAAACAAAAGTTACCGGACCGAAAATACAATAGTTCACCATTAAACGCATACCATTATAATGCTAGTGTAATCCCATTACAATATTTCTCGTGAAGAAAATGTGTTTTTTGTATTAACACAAATGAAAAGAAAAAAAAGAAATGGATGCTCAAAATACTGTTGTAAATATTTGAGTTAATTTTATTTTAAGGATCCAAAAGCGTAAGAAGAGGAAAATTCTCAAGAATATGGATTTGTTTCTGCAATTTCTGACATACATACTTTAAAAAAGAAAAAAAAAAAAAAAAAAAAAGAGATTACGAATGTAGCGGCAAAAATGTACATCAAAGAGTTAGGCTTTATTCTTGTGAGAGACTAGACCGAGTTGATTGATAAATTATGGCAATTGGAGGAGAGGGATTAGGATAAGTTCAAAGCTAGGGAGTGGTAAGTGTAAGGTCTGATTTCCAAAGGATGTTCTTTTATTTTATCGGGGATACTGATGGGATTAGTTTTGATGATACTCATAGTATTGTGATTTCGTTTGTTCTTCAATGAATAAAATTTCAATTTAGCATTCAATAAGAGGAAGAAAATTTTAAGATTAAATTAATAGAGATTAAGTTTTCATTCAAATACATTGAAGAACAATAATTTAGAGATTAAATTATTAAACCATGAGTTGCTTATTTTGCTTTTAAATCCCTTGGTTGTTTGTAATTTCAGTCTGTGCTTACTTTTACAAATAAAATCTCTTTACAAGTTAAAATAATAATAATACAGTTATGACAAATCATCATTATTTTCACTCTTTAACTTATTCTTCACATGCCAACTGTTATTTTTATTGGCCAAAAGTCAGATGTAATTCGTTTATAACTCCAATAATCACAATCCTTCCGTTATAATCTAAATATAAAAATTGCAAAATTAAATATAATGATTTATCATGAGTTAATATGAAAATGAGAATTAATTAACAACGCAGAACACGCGATAATGGTTAAAATAATTAATTGTAATCTTAAACATTTCATTGCTAATCAAAGTAGTTGATTTATTGAGTAATAAGAAATAATTAACATTAGAAAAAAGAAACTATTGTAGCCATCTACTAAAAGGATTTAAAAACAGTAGTCGAATAATTTTACGTTATTGTCATGTGTTAATTCAACTAACAAGCTTCTTAATTATGTCCTTGAACAGAAGATCCTTCTTTCTCTTCATTGTGGCTTTTTTTGGCCAAACATTACGTGAGCCAATATTCATAAACCTGTTAACAAACCACTTATTAATCTATTTGGAGAAAAAATTAAAGAAGATCTTCATTTCATCTATCACTGAGGTAGTTCTTCGAGCTTAGTTATAATAGCACAAAAACCTTTGAGCAAAAAACGAACAAAAGGCCGACCCGGGAAGACAATAGCCCAACAATCGTCAACAATTCCATCCAGAGTGTCGCAGCAAGCTCCTGTAAGATTGCCAAGGTGCCTGTGCTTTATGGCATCTTCAATTGCTTCAAAACAACCTCGAACAGTTTTAACAGAGGACCAGCATTTCTCAGGGCTTATTGTCCCCTGGGCTACTGTAAATGGAATAGATTTCACCATAAATGTGACCAACAATAAGATGGTTAGCATTTTCGCTGCCATTGCTTCTGTTGAATGTGTCCAAATATCAAAATGAAAAAAAAATAAATAAATAAATAAAGTGCTACACTTGATAGTATTCTAGAGAGGGATAGAAGCTTGTATTTTGCATGGTGATGGAAGATGTACATGTATTTATAATACTTGGGTGGAAATTTTTTTGGAATTCTATTCAAAAGAATCTTGACATGGATTTCATTCTAAATTAGAATGTTTAAAAGATAATATTCAAAAGAGTTTTTTTTTTGGTGTGTGTCCAATGAGAATGGTCTAAATTTCCTGATTCCTTTGTTGTATTTGTCAGCACCTAACTATTCTTGCATATGGAAAAATCCATGCCTAACTTTTAAGCATTTAAAATATTATCTTTTAAACATTTTAATCGTTTTCAAATCTAAGATAAAAATATTGGTAAATGGTTGAGAGAAATTTAAGAAAATCAAGAGGAGGTAAAATGAAAATTTTCTTTTGTTTAGTAAGAGAGAAAAGTGAAAAGAAATAAAACTAATTTCATCTCTTTGCATCAATTTACTATTTATATTTAATCCTTATCTAAATAGAAGAGAAAAGATATAAGATTATCAATTTACCAGTTAATTCCTATTTAATTTCTTATATTAATTTTCTTTAACATTGTAAAGGATATAGTAGTAAAAATGTATTATTTATATTTTTTTCTCTCATTTTCGACTTTATAAATAAAGATAAGAGAAAACTATTTTATTTTCCTCTAGTTATCCATCCTCTTTATGACTATTATATACACAAGAGAAAAGGTTTATCTTCTTACTTTTCTATGATTCTAGTTTAATTTCCATCCTCTAATTTTTCTATCCTACTTAATAGGATAGGAAAGTGGGAAGGAACAAAGGTGAGTGAAGTAGACTTTTTTCTTATTTAGTAGGAAAGAAAATATTAATGTAAAACAAAAAAGAAAATTAAAAGGATTGTTGTTTTTCTCTTTCATGTACAAATTAATCATAATCCTTTTAAATTGAGAAGATCGAAAGTGAAAAATGAAAGAAAAAAGAGCTGAAATATTATATTTTTACCAATTTTTCCTCATTTAATTTTTGACATTAACAATATTAATGAAATAATGGTAAAAATGATACTATTTGCATTCTATTTCCTCTCAATTTTTTTCATCCTACTAAACAAGAAAAATAAAAAATATTTTATTTCTTTTTAATTTTTTCACACTCTCAACTAAAAACATGGAGGAAAAACTCAATCTGTTTATATTTCTATATTTCTAATTTTTTTATTCTCTTTTCTTTCTTTTCGTTTTTTTAATTAATTAAACACACTCTTAATTAGTTTCATTAAAGGAAAAAAAAAGCACACATCAAAATCTAACTTTATGCAACTAAAAACGTCATTATTATTTCATCATCCCCATTAGCGGAGCTTGAGCAGAGACAATTAGGGTTGGTTTAGAGGTAAAATGGAAAATTTAGAAAAAAGAATTGCTTTAATTTATAACAGTTTTGAAATTCTTTCATGAAACAACCAAACTTGTTTTATGGATTCTATGGACATGGTGGTCTTAGTGCCAATAGAGGCAAATATTGTAATATATTTTTCTACATAATCCCCATTCCCCAGCTAGCTTAGCACACAAGGGCCACAATGAAAAAATGAGAACATATGGCTGTATGAACTAAAGTGTCCTCAATGGTACATGATCTGCTTGGACTGTTTGTCTTCTGTTAATCAGGCGATAACCGAATTTGAATAGGAGGAAAAAGATTTGCAGTCCCCTCCCTCGATCATGCCGTTAAAACGATACAAATTAGATGAAAATTTTTTCCAATAAAAAGTAATTCATCCAATAGTATTTAACATCCAGAAAGTTACCAAAATAAAATGCATATTCAAACAAATATCAAATTAAGAGGTATAATTAGTTTGGGTTTGATGACGTACTATGAAGGTATCACAAATTATTATGTTCTTCTTATCATTTATAATTAGTTTTTTTTTTTCATTAACGTATGTTTTGGAAGTAGTAAGGAAAATAAAATAAAGAATATGAAGAGAAAAAAAAGAAGATAAGTTTGAGAGATACTGTAATATCCGTATTTTAAAAAGTTGGGTAAGTGTATATTTTTATCAATATGACAAAGAGTTAAATCCCTGAATGGCTGAATGAAGATTTCTGGAGACCAAAGTTGAAAAAAAAAAAAAAAAAAGTCAACTTTGAACAGTACTCGGGGCAGCCACCAAGAAAGCAATTTTTGGGTGGAATTATTTTATCTAGGTGTTTGTTGTTTAGTGTGGAAGTGGAGAATAAAGAAAAAGAAAAAGAAAAACAATATAATGATTATGTTTTCTAATCATGATGTTTTGTTTTCTTTTGTATTAAAATGCTATCTATGGAGGATTTGAGGGAGAGAGGGGGGCTGCTGATTTTCAGCCGAGCTCCCCTATAAATATGAGCTTTAAGTTGTGTAATTGCACGAAGAATTTGTCTATAGTTTCAAATAATTCATCTGTGTTCTTAAAACACTTTGAGAGTTTAAAGAAAGGTAGAAGGAACAAAATTTTTGAGGGTATTTTCGAAAATATTTCGGGAAGCTATCAAAATAGCAGAAGGTAATAAGGTAATGTTATTTTATTATTTATGAAAGTTTCGGAGGTTAAAATAGAAAATTTTCAAACTGTGTAGTTTATGGAGAAAAGAAGAAATAATAAGAAATTTAAATTCCAATATTATGTCAGGTGTTGGTAGTCAACATTCAGGAGAAAATTCGAGGAAGATCGGGAAAGGCAAAGAGGTGGCCCACGAGTAGCTTTAAAGTACTACGTGGTGAGTTGGATTTACTCTTAGTAGTCTAAATAAAAATCAATTATTTGGTGATATTATTAAAATTAATTATTAAAGTATGCTAGGGTGATAGATGAAAAATTGATTTATGGGTATGATAGGAAATTTGACCAGGTAGAAATATTTTGGTGAGAAATGATATTTTTGAAAATCATAAGTTTAATTGAGGATAAAAGCAATAAATAAATTATTGATGAGATATATAGATGTTTTAATACGAATTATGACGAGATGAATTTTAGTGGATCTTGTTAAATTTTTATGGATGATTTAAGATGAATTTTAGTGGATTTCGACAAATTCTGATGGACAAGTTGAGATGAAATTTAGTGGATCTGGACAGACTTTAATGAATTATTTGATGTGATTTGGGTAGAGAAGAATCTTGTGGAATTTTTATAATTTGAATAAAAATCTGGATGATTGGATGTAAGAAATTTTAAAGAAACTTTGTTAGATAAAATTTGTGGATAATTAGAATAGTCAAATTAAGTAGTTTGAATCTTTATATTGTTTTTATATTACTGTTTCATATCATTGGTCATGTACATATGCATTAAATAATATAACCGAAAGAACCGGGAAGGCAGTCGGTCTAATGAAATAACCGTGACAGCCGGTATATGCTGGGATGAAAAATAAAAACCGTGACAGCCGGTATATGCTGGGATGAAAAATAAAAACCGTGACAGCCGGTATATGCTGGGATGAAAAGTGAAAACCGTGACAGCCGGTATATGCTGGAATTAACCGGGAAGGCAGCCGGTCTGATGAGAATAAAAGAACCGGGAGGGCAGCCGGTCTAAGATAATAATAACCTGTCGACAGGTGGGAAGACGTTCCCATCATAATCATTCATGCATCTGCATCTGTTTTAATTATCATTGCATTATTTGAGATGCTGAGTTGTGGTATATTAATTGTGAATTAAATTATAGATGGTTGGGTCTCATAAAAAGAGACAGCTATAATGATGAGATTTTCGAGATGTTGAGATGTGATACTTTTTGTGAATTTAATTATAGAATGTTGAGTTTCATATAAAAAGACAGAGATAAGACTTATCTAAATGGTGGACTTTTTGATATAAACCTCATTACGAGGTAATTAGGAAAAAAATTGATAGTCTTAAGGTGAACCAATGATTGAGAAGAAGAGATTGATAGTAGAAAGTTGTCATCAGGTTATGCGATAAAAAATTTTTAATATTAAAGGATTATTGATGGAATTTGGAATACTTTTAGTAAATTTAATTCGCTGAGCTTGTGAAGCTCACTCCTCACTGTTCAATAATTTCAGGTAGCAGTCAAGATAAATAGTCTGGTGGGTTGAGAATCAGTCGAGATCTTTTTCTGTAAGCCAAGTACGTGTTAATATCCTCAGACAATCGAGTTAAAGACTTGTAAAAATTTTATTGTAAATATTCATGCATTTATGTATTTTATGTTTAAGTGAATATCAGACATGTTTACCTCTTCTGTAAAAAAAAAAAAAAAAAAAAATCTGGTAGTATTATATTTATTGTTGCATATATGTGTCGTGCTTGGATTTTCAAAATGTGATGACACCGTCCAGGGGTGGCCAACCTGGGATGGGTCGTTACAATTTTGGTATCAGAGCATTAGGTTTTAAGATTCTGTAGACTGCATGAGAACCTAAAAAGTGAAAGATCTAAATAAATAATATTCTTAAATGCAGAGTCTGAGGATGACACGTGGTCGTGCGAGAACTAGAGGTAGAGTTCAAAATCAGAGGGGACGTGGTAGACCCCCAATTTTTAGGAGGACTGAAGTAGAGGAAGAAGTCGAGTCGGTGGTTCCCGCAAGGGAACATGGTGATAGTGCAACTGGTACGAGTAGAGCTGGGGAAGTATCTAAAAGTAGAAATGATGAATTGCAAGATGCTCTTAACCGTGCTTTAGAGAGAATAAATGCAGCCGAAGAACGGGCTGCTAATTTGCAAAGAATATTAGAGGAAAGGAATGGAAGAGAACCAGAGATAGTGAGGCAAGAAGTTCCTGATGGAGGGGTATTTGTAAATGAAATGCAAGGGGATTGTTTTGTGAGGTTTCTTAAGTTTAAACCTCAGTCATTTAAAGGATCTGTAAATCCGATGGAAGCTGAACAGTGGATTGAGCATGTGGAAAAATATTTTGAGGTCTTACCAGTGTCTGATAAACAGAAGGTTGCCTTTGCTTCGTTTATGCTGGAGGGCGAGGCTTCTCAATGGTGGAAGGATATTTTGCCCAGAATGAGTACACGAATAGATCAACCTTTGACTTGGAATAAATTTAAGGATGAATTCTTTGCGAAGTATTTTCCAGATTCTTTTCGGGCACAACAAGAAAGAGAATTTATCCACCTAAAACAGGGAAATTTGTCGGTGGTTGAATATGATAGTAAATTTGTAGCCCTGTCAAGATTTGTACCCGAGTTCGTGAATACGGAGGAAAGAAAATGCAAGAGATTTTTAGACGGATTACACTATGAAATTCGTTTTAAACTCTCTTACATGGGCATAGGAAATTATGCTGTACTGGTAGATAAAGCATTGCAGATTGAGAGAGATTTAATAGAGTTTAAAGGTATGAGGGATTGGTTGAAGAGAACTAGATTTGAGGGATCTAGAGGTGGTAGCAGTATGGCTGTACAGGGTGGGAGACCACCCCAGAGGGGGCGTTCTTTGTCACAAGGAACGGTAGGGCAGACTCAGAGGCAAGCAAGATCTGTTACTTCAGTAGCTCAGAGTAATACTAGTGGGACCCCTCGATTTGGGAGACAGGCTATGGGGATTGGGAGTTATGGTAGAGGAATGAATATGCCGCCAAGGGGAAGTGAAAATCTGATTTATGATCGGGAGTCAAGGGTTTGCTTTAAATGTAATCAGATGGGGCATTTATCTCGGAACTGCCCTACACAGATATGCTTTGTATGTGGTGAGGGAGGACATGTTGCTGCAGATTGTCCAGCGGGGAAGTCAGTTGAAGCAAGCATTGGAAGTGTCGGGAGAAGACCGATGGAGAGAGGCAGCGGATCAGGAATTGTTCGGGGCAAAGGTCGAGGATCTGTAGCAGAGCGAGGACGTGGCAGTCATATTTATTCCAGAGATGGCAGAGTCTATGCATTGACCCAGCAGGATGCACAAGCCACTCCTGATGTTGTTATGGGTATGATATCTATCCTTGGTAGGGCTGCTAGATTATTGATTGATCCTGGTGCAACCCATTCTTTTGCGTCTAGTAGTTATATGAAGTCTATTGATGTCAGTGCTAGTCCTTTGATGCATGCCATTATTGTTGAGGTTCCTACTGGAGATAGGGTTATTATCAGAACAATTTATCAAAGTTGTGTGATTAATATTGCTGACCGAGAATTTGAGGTTGATTTATTGCCTTTAGATATGACAGATTTTGATGTGATTCTAGGGATGAATTGGCTATCTGCATGTCATGCATGGGTAGATTGTTTTAAGAAAAATGTGGTGTTCAGGATACCCGGGCAGGAGGAGTTTAATTTTCAGGGAGAACGTAAAATACTTGTTAATTGTCTGATTTCTGCCTTAACTGCTAGTAAATGGCTGAGGAAGGGTTGTGAGGGGTATTTAGCATATGTGGTGGATTCTAGCAAAGAGGGTAGACAGTTAGAAGAAATCTCTGTGGTAAAAGATTTTTCTGATGTATTCCCTGAGGAGTTGTCTGGATTGCCTTCCAATAGAGAGATCGAATTTTCTATTGAAGTGATTCTAGGATCAGCACCTATATCCATAGCACCCTATAGAATAGCACCAGCTGAATTGAGAGAGTTGAAAGTTCAGCTTCAGGAGTTGCTAGATAAACAGTTTATCCAACCTAGTACATCACCCTGGGGAGCCCCTGTGTTATTTGTCAAGAAGAATGATGGGACATTGAGGTTGTGTGTTGATTATAGACAATTAAATAAGATCACAATCAAAAATAGATATCCTTTACCCAGGATAGATGACCTATTCGAGCAATTACAAGGAGCTAGAGTGTTCTCTAAGATAGACTTGAGGTCGGGATATCATCAATTGAGGATAAAAGAGGGGGATGTACCTAAAACTGCTTTTAGGACACGTTATGGTCATTATGAGTTCTTAGTGATGCCTTTTGGGTTGACCAATGCTCCTGCGGCATTTATGGATCTTATGAACCGGGTGTTTAAACCATTCTTGGACAGATTTGTAATTGTGTTTATTGATGATATTTTAGTATATTCTAAGAATGAAGAGGAGCATATGCGACATTTGGAGATAGTGTTGGAGATCCTGAGGAAGGAGAAATTATATTCGAAATTTCCTAAATGTGAGTTTTGGTTGAATGAAATATCCTTCTTGGGGCATATTGTGTCGGGAGATGGAATAGCAGTTGACCCACAAAAAGTAGAAGCAGTGTTGACTTGGGAGAGACCCACGAATGTAACTGAAATTAGAAGCTTTTTGGGATTGGCTGGTTATTATAGGAGATTTATTCAAAATTTTTCTATGATTGCTAGACCTTTGACTACATTGACCAGGAAAAATGAAAAGTTTAAGTGGTCAGAGGAGTGTGAGAGAAGTTTTCAACTGTTGAAAGAAAAACTGACTACTGCCCCAGTATTAGTGCTTCCATCTGGTGATGAAGGATTTGTGGTCTATAGTGATGCGTCGCATCAGGGGTTGGGATGTGTGTTGATGCAACATGGGAAAGTTATAGCTTATGCATCTAGGCAACTGAAAAATCATGAGAGAAATTACCCGACCCATGATTTAGAATTGGCTGCCATAGTCTTTGCTTTGAAGATTTGGAGACACCATTTATATGGAGCCAAGTGTGAAATTTTTACTGATCATAAAAGTTTGACGCATTTACCAACCCAGAAGGAGTTGAATTTAAGGCAGAGGAGGTGGATGGAATTAATTTGTGATTATGATTGTACAATTCATTATCATCCAGGAAAGGCTAATGTAGTAGCAGATGCATTGAGTAGAAAAGCTACAGGGAGATTAGCTGCTTTTGGGAGTCATGATACTAGCTTGATGATAGAATTAAGAGAAATGAGGATGCAATTGAGTGTCAATGATAAATGAGCATTGATGGCAAATATGGTAGTTCAATCTCCTATTATTGATCGTTTATTACAGCTACAGAGTAAAGATGAGGGAATAGAGAAAATCAGCCAGGAAGTGTTGAGCGGGAAGCCGACCGAGTTTAGAATCAGAGATGATGGTATGGTAGTATCGGGACAAAGAATTTGTGTTCCCAATGATGAAGAGATGAGAAAAGAAATACTAAAGGAGGCTCATGATTCGATATATTCCATGCACCCGGGAAATAATAAGATGCACAGGGGGCTAAAACAGAATTATTGGTGGTCAGGGATGAAGAGGGATGTAGCAGAATACATTGCTAAATGTTTGACTTGTCAACAGGTAAAATCTAAGAATAGGCATCCAGCAGGTTTATTACAACCTCTTCCGATACCTGAGTGGCCATGGGAAAATGTAAGTATGGATTTTGTCTCTGGTTTTCCCCGTACCCAGAGAGGTTATGATGCTGTGTGGGTTATAGTGGATAGACTTTCTAAATCTTCACATTTTCTTCCTATTAAAACTACCTGGAGTCCAGAAAAGTTGGCTGAGTTGTATGTGGCAGAGATAGTGAAATTACATGGAGTGCCCTTGACTATTGTGTCTGATAGAGATTCTAGATTTACTTCTAAATTTTGGAGGGGTTTTCAAGAAGCTATGGGTACGCAATTACAGTTTAGTACAGCTTTTCACCCACAAACAGATGGACAGACAGAGAGAATCATCAGAATACTAGAAGATATGCTGAGGGCAAGTGTATTGAGCTTCTCAGTAAGCTGGGATGCTTACTTGCCTTTGATAGAGTTTGCATACAATAATCAGTATCAAACTAGTATTGGGATGGCACCCTTCGAAGCTTTGTATGGAAGGAGGTGTAGAACTCCAGTATGCTGGGAAGAAGTTGGAGAGAGAAAGATATATGGCCCAGAAATGATAGACTTGACTACTGAAAGAATCAAACTGGTTAGGGAGAATCTCAGAGCAGCTCAGAGCAGACAGAAAGGATATGCTGACAAAAGAAGACGACCTCTTGAATTCCAAGTTGGTGATTGGGTATTCTTGAAGATATCTCCATGGAAGGGAGTGTTGAGATTTAAGAAGAAGGGAAAGTTGAGCCCGAGATTTATAGGGCCTTATGAGGTGATCGAAAGAATTGGACCCGTAGCATATCGTTTGAATTTGCCTATGGAATTAAGGCAATTACATAATGTTTTTCATGTGTCACTACTGAGGAAGTACTTGCACGATGAGTCTCATGATATCACGAATCAAGCGATAGAAATTCAGAAGGACTTGACTATTATGCTAGCCCCAGTCAGAATCCTAGACAGAAAAGAGCAAGTCTTACGCAATAAAGTTATTCCTTTGATTCAAGTATTATGGCGCAATAAAGATGTTGAAGAAATCACGTGGGAACATGAAGCAATGATGAGGAAGGATTATCCCCAACTCTTTACTTGATTTTAACAAGGAAATTTCGGGGACGAAATTTTTTTAAGGTGGGTAGAATTGTAATATCCGTATTTTAAAAAGTTGGGTAAGTGTATATTTTTATCAATATGACAAAGAGTTAAATCCCTGAATGGCTGAATGAAGATTTTTGGAGACCAAGGTTGAAAGAAAAAAAAAAAAAAAAAAAAAGTCAACTTTGAACAGTACTCGGGGCAGCCACCAAGAAAGCAATTTTTGGGTGGAATTATTTTATCTAGGTGTTTGTTGTTTAGTGTGGAAGTGGAGAATAAAGAAAAAGAAAAAGAAAAACAATATAATGATTATGTTTTCTAATCATGATGTTTTGTTTTCTTTTGTATTAAAATGCTATCTATGGAGGATTTGAGGGAGAGAGGGGGACTGCTGATTTTCAGCCGAGCTCCCCTATAAATATGAGCTTTAAGTTGTGTAATTGCACGAAGAATTTGTCTATAGTTTCAAATAATTCATCTGTGTTCTTAAAACACTTTGAGAGTTTAAAGAAAGGTAGAAGGAACAAAATTTTTGAGGGTATTTTCGAAAATATTTCGGGAAGCTATCAAAATAGCAGAAGGTAATAAGGTAATGTTATTTTATCATTTATGAAAGTTTCGGAGGTTAAAATAGAAAATTTTCAAACTGTGTAGTTTATGGAGAAAAGAAGAAATAATAAGAAATTTAAATTCCAATATTATGTCAGGTGTTGGTAGTCAACATTCAGGAGAAAATTCGAGGAAGATCGGGAAAGGCAAAGAGGTGGCCCACGAGTAGCTTTAAAGTACTACGTGGTGAGTTGGATTTACTCTTAGTAGTCTAAATAAAAATCAATTATTTGGTGATATTATTAAAATTAATTATTAAAGTATGCTAGGGTGATAGATGAAAAATTGATTTATGGGTATGATAGGAAATTTGACTAGGTAGAAATATTTTGGTGAGAAATGATATTTTTGAAAATCATAAGTTTAATTGAGGATAAAAGCAATAAATAAATTATTGATGAGATATATAGATGTTTTAATACGAATTATGACGAGATGAATTTTAGTTGATCTTGTTAAATTTTTATGGATGATTTAAGATGAATTTTAGTGGATTTCGACAAATTCTGATGGACAAGTTTAGATGAAATTTAGTGGATCTAGACAGACTTTAATGAATTATTTGATGTGATTTGGGTAGAGAAGAATCTTGTGGAATTTTTATAATTTGAATAAAAATCTGGATGATTGGATGTAAGAAATTTTAAAGAAACTTTGTTAGATAAAATTTGTGGATAATTAGAATAGTCAAATTAAGTAGTTTGAATCTTTATATTGTTTTTATATTACTGTTTCATATCATTGGTCATGTACATATGCATTAAATAATATAACCGAAAGAACCGGGAAGGCAGTCGGTCTAATGAAATAACCGTGACAGCCGGTATATGCTGGGATGAAAAATAAAAACCGTGACAGCCGGTATATGCTGGGATGAAAAATGAAAACCGTGACAGCCGGTATATGCTGGAATTAACCGGGAAGGCAGCCGGTCTGATGAGAATAAAAGAACCGGGAGGGCAGCCGGTCTAAGATAATAATAACCTGTCGACAGGTGGGAAGACGTTCCCATCATAATCATTCATGCATCTGCATCTGTTTTAATTATCATTGCATTATTTGAGATGCTGAGTTGTGGTATATTAATTGTGAATTAAATTATAGATGGTTGGGTCTCATAAAAAGAGACAGCTATAATGATGAGATTTTCGAGATGTTGAGATGTGATACTTTTTGTGAATTTAATTATAGAAGGTTGAGTTTCATATAAAAAGACAGTGATAAGACTTATCTAAATGATGGACTTTTTGATATAAACCTCATTAGGAGGTAATTAGGAAAAAAATTGATAGTCTTAAGGTGAACCAATGATTGAGAAGAAGAGATTGATAGTAGAAAGTTGTCATCAGGTTATGCGATAAAAAATTTTTAATATTAAAGGATTATTGATGGAATTTGGAATACTTTTAGTAAATTTAATTCGCTGAGCTTGTGAAGCTCACTCCTCACTGTTCAATAATTTCAGGTATCAGTCAAGATAAATAGTCTGGTAGGTTGAGAATCAGTCGAGATCTTTTTCTGTAAGCCAAGTACGTGTTAATATCCTCAGACAATCGAGTTAAAGACTTGTAAAAATTTTATTGTAAATATTCATGCATTTATGTATTTTATGTTTAAGTGAATATCAGACATGTTTACCTCTCCTGTAAAAAAAAAAAAAACAAAAAAAAAAAAACTGGTAGTATTATATTTATTGTTGCATATATGTGTCGTGCTTGGATTTTCAAAATGTGATGACACCGTCCAGGGGTGGCCAACCTGGGATGGGTCGTTACAGATACATATACTGATTGTTTAGATGATTAAAAAGAAAAAAAAAATTGATTTAACACATTTTATTATCGTGTGCTTAGAGGCTCTGATTTTAATTGCACCATCTAAGTTTTCCGATTTTCAATGTTATTCTGAGTCAATTTCAAGTTATCGATGTTAGTTAAAATTGAATGTATATCCTTTTTTTTCATGTCTAATGCTACGAGAAAAAAATTTGATGTTTATCCATAATTAATCTCGTTAATTTAAAATTAACAATGATTGAGGATAAAACTAAATAAAATTAACAGTTTGAGAATTTAAATGTTATGATTAAACTCATTTACTAATTTGAATCTTGAGGCAAATTTTGGAGGGCAATGATATAATTTAGCCTAAGAAATTCATATATACAAAAAGATTTGACGCAGGAGGATCCAAGTCAGATGATGCAGAGTTGGCAGATCAGCGCAGAACTGACAGGTGGACTGCCTAAAACGGGCCACGGGCTTAGATCAGGCTCGAAAGACCTTAGTCTGATTGGAAACGGGCCAATGAACAAAACCTGATTACTTTGTAATCAGTCTCGACATTTTTAAGCCAAAAAAGACGTTTAGGCCTTCAAATTGGCAGTTTAATGTTTTTAGGAAACTTTTTATTTTAGTTATTTTAATTTCAGCCTTAATTTAATTTTCTTATTTTGTTTCGACCTTATAAATAAGGTCTTAGGGTTTCGTAAACATTATTATTGAATTTGCATAATTTTAAATAAACATCAGAGCTGTTTCTCTGCATTATTTTTTAGGGTTTTTCTTGTGTTACTCCATCTGAATGATCTGTTCGACTAGTCTGCAGAATAATCGCTATTCTGCCCGGCGTCAGTTGGTATCAGAGCTTCAGCGTTTTCCTAGGGCAAGATTTCATCAGTTTCATGGCTGGTGGTCGTGGTCGTGGTCGTGGTCGTCGCGGGCAGGTTCCGAACGAGGAAGCCCCACGCCGTGATCGTAACGTTCAGGATGCGATGATTGAGGATTTACAACGGCAAGTTGCAGAGTTAACCCAGCGTCTAGCAGTGCAAAATTTCGAAGATCGTGAGATTGAAGATCACGATTCCGATTTCAGTTCCAGTTCCGAAAAACCACATCACAATCTTGCTCGATTCTGGGAGCACCGTGGTCGGGAAGAATGTTATGGAGACCTCGGATTCATAGTGGATCTGCCCGAGTTTTCTGGTACGTTACAGGCCGAGGGATTCGTTGATTGGTTGAATGAAGTGGAGCATATTTTCGAGTACAAGGAAGTCCCAGATCGAGTGAAGGTGAAACTGGTCGCCATCAAACTGAAAGGCAGAGCATCTGCGTGGTGGGAGCAATCGAGGCGTTCGTGTGATCGGCAGGGCAAGGCCAAGATTACAGATTGGGAGAAGATGAAGAAGAAGATGAAGGGTCACTTTCTTCCTTTCGGTTACACTCAGACCTTGTTTCAGCGTCTTCATTCGTTGAGGTAGGGCACGAGATCGGTGGATGATTACATGGTACACGGAGGAATTCTATCAGTTGATTGCCCGAAACGACTTATCTGAAATAGAGGAGCAGATAGTGGCACAATATTTGGGGGGATTACGGCAGCCCCTACAAGATGTCCTCAACCTTCACTCGCTGTGGACAGTTTCAGAGGCATATCAGCGTGCACTTGCGGTGGAGAAACAGCAGAACATGAGGTCATTGAACAGAGGCGATCAAAACAATCGGCCAGTTCACCCTCAAGAATCCCGTCCTATCCAGTAACCACCTCAAGGTAACCCTAACCCGAATATTAGATGTTTCAGATTTAGTGAACATGGGCATAAATCACCTGAGTGCAGGAAGCCTGCTAGTAATAAAGGTAAAAATCTACTGATTGAGGACGATAAAGTAGATGAAACTGAGGAGATTGGGGAGCCTATGTATGACGATGATGAGTATGGAGATGTATTGTATGGGGATGGCCATGAGACCTTGGTCGTTCGTAAGAGCCTACTGACCCCCAAGGGCGATTCAAGGGACGATTGGTTGTGGACCAATATTTTCCACACAACCTGTACAGTTATCGATAAAGTCTGCAAGATGATCATAGATAGTGGCAGTTGTGAGAATGTGGTGTCTGAAGAGGCTGTCAAGAAACTGCAGTTGAAAACAGATCGTCATCCTAAGCCGTATAAATTGTCTTGGCTAAATAAAGTCAGTGAGGTAACGGTAGATAGGCGTTGCCTAGTTTCTTTTTCGATTGGTAAGAGATATTTTGATAATGTTTGGTGTGATGTTGTATGTATGGATGCTTGTCATGTATTGTTAGGCAGGCTTGGCAGTATGACCGTAATGTTATTCATGATGAGCAAAAAAACACATACTCCCTTAGCATCAAAGGGAAGAAGATTGTGTTGGCACCTCGTCGGGAAGGAATCACTCCTACCCCGATTTCCAATAATACTAATCTGCTTTCGATGTCCAGGTTTTTAGCAGAGGTTGAGTATGTAGACGTGGTTTATGCTTTGCTGCCTTGTGGGAATAGCGCAGCAGATCTGAATCCAGAATTACCAGCCGAAGTGCAGCAGTTGATGGCAGAGTTTTCTGACCTTATGCCAGAGGATCTTCCTCCTGGGTTACCACCTATGAGGGACATTCAGCATCATATCGACCCTGTTCCAGGGTCCAGTTTGCCTAATCTACCGGCATATCGCCACAGCCCCAAGGAATCTGAAGAGTTGCAGCGACAGGTGGTAGAGTTATTGAAGAGAGGCTACGTCTGTAAGAGTATGAGCCTATATGCGGTTCCTGCCCTACTAGTGCCGAAGAAGGATGGTTCTTGGCGTATATGTGTTGATAGCAGGGCCATCAACAGGATCACAGTGAAATACAGATTCCCAATTCCCCGCCTGGATGACATGTTAGACCAGCTGTCCGGTTCTAGGGTCTTCTCCAAAATTGACCTTAGGAGCAGATACCACCAAATCAAAATAAGGCATGGGGATGAGTGGAAGACAGTGTTTAAGACGCAGCATGGGTTGTATGAGTGGATGGTCATGTCTTTTGGGCTGTCCAATGCGCCCAGTACATTTATAAGGTTCATGCATCAGGCTTTACGGTCTTTCATGGGGAAGTTTGTTGTAGTTTACTTCGATGACATCCTCATTTATAGCCCGACGTGGGAGTCACATTTTGAGCACCTCCGTGCTGTTTTTAATTTGTTGAGGACAGAGTGTTTGTACGTTAATCAGAAGAAGTGTTCTTTCTTCACTATTTCTGTTACTTTTCTGGGTTTTGTTGTATCTACTGATGGTGTTCAAGCAGATCAGTCGAAGGTAGATGCGGTCTTGGAATGGCCCACACCGAGGACCTTGCACGATGTAAGAAGTTTCTATGGATTGGCTTCCTTCTACCGCCGGTTCATCAGAAATTTCAGCACTATGATTGCTCCTATCACAGAGTGCCTTAAGGGGCGTGATTTTCAGTGGTCCGAAGAGGCAGAAACCAGCTTTCAACTGGTCAAACAAAAGATGGAAGAGGCACCAGTTTTAGCACTTCCAGATTTCGAAAAGGTGTTTAAGGTAAATTGTGATGCATCTGGAGTGGGTATTGGTGGTGTTCTAAGTCAAGAAGGGCGACCAGTAGCTTTTTTCAGTGAGAAGTTATCAGGATCAAAAAAGAATTACTTCACCTATGATCTGGAATTCAATGTCATAGTTCAGTCCCTGAAACATTGGCGTCACTACATAGTGCAGAGGGAATTTATTCTTATCACTGATCATGAGGCCCTGAAGTACATCAATGGCCAACACAAGCTGAGTAGGCGGCATGCCAAGTGGGTGGCATACTTGCAGGATTTCATGTTTGCATTGAGGCACCAAGCAGGAAGTCTGAACCGTGTCGCAGATACACTGAGCCGTCGTACATTACTTTTCACCACCATGAGCACCAGAATTATGGGATTTGAGGTCTTCTCAGATATATATGCTGCAGATCCTTCCTTCGAGAGGATAATTCAAGAGGTAACTACTGGTCAACAACATGATTTTATTTTGCATAATGGTTATCTATTTCGTGGATTACAGTTGTGCGTTCCAGATTGTTCACTAAGGCAGCAGATTATTAGTGAACTTCATAATGAAGGTCACTTTGGGCGAGACAAGACATTGGCCCTGATTTCCTCTAACTATTATTGGCCTAAATTGACCAGTGACGTGGCTCATCATGTGGAGCGTTGTTATGTGTGCCAGTGGTCCAAGAGAGTTCTCACTAATGTGGGTCTGTACATACCCTTACCTGTACCTGAAGCGCCTTGGTTCAATGTTAGTATGGACTTTGTGTTGGGCTTACCCCGTACCCAACGAGGCTCGGATTCTATTTTGGTTGTGGTTGACAGATTTTCCAAGATGGCCTATTTCATACCTTGTAGAAAGATAATGGATACTACCAGGATCGCTCATCTTTACTTCAAGGAGATTGTGCGTTTGCATGATGTTCCCCGATCCATCACTTCATGAGTCAGTTCTGGAAGAGTTTATGGGAGAAGCTAGGGACGAAGTTAAATTTTAGCAGCGCCTATCATCCTCAAACAGATGGTCAAACCGAGGTGGTGAACTGAAGTTTGAGAAACCTTTTGAGGAGCTTAGCAGGAACTAAACTGAAGCGGTGGGATCTCGCATTACCTCAAGCAGAATTTGCCTATAACAGGTCGAAAAACAGAACCACAGGAATGAGCCCATTTGAGATTGTGTATGGTCAGAATCCATCCGGAGTGCTTGACTTAGCCCCTATTCCACGAGTGGGTCGATTAAATCCCAAGGCAAATGAGATGGCAGAACATCTTCGGGATATTCATGAGCAGGTGAAGCTAGCCATTCACAACAGTAATGCCAAGTGCAAGGCTCAGAGCGACAGTCACCGTCGTCAGGTACTTTTTGATGTTGGTGATTTTGTTTGGGCAGTATTAACTTGTGATCATTTTCCCATGGGAGAGTATAATAAGCTTATGGAGCGAAAGATTGGACCCTATAAGATCTTGCAGAAGATCAATGATAACGCCTACAAACTACGCCTACCCAGTCATCTGAAGACTTCTGATGTATTTTATGTGAAACACCTGAGTCATTGTTTTGAGGATCCCGATGAAGCTATTGTGAACTCGAGGAAGAGTTCTTTCCAACCCGAGGCGACTGACGCAGGAGGATCCAAGTCAGATGATGCAGAGTTGGCAGATCAGCACAGAACTGACAGGTGGACTGCCTAGAACGGGCCATGGGCTCAGATCAGGCCCAAAAGACCCTAGTCTGATTGGAAACGGTCCAATGAACAAAACCTGATTAATAATCAGCCTTGACATTTTTAAGCCAAAAAACGACATTTAGGCCTTCAAATTGGCAGTTTAATGTTTTTAGGAAACTTTTTATTTTAGTTATTTTAATTTCGGCCTTAATTTAATTTTCTTATTTTGTTTCGACCTTATAAATAAGGTCTTAGGGTTTCATAAACATTATTATTGAATTTGCATAATTTTAAATAAACATCAGAGCTGTTTCTTTGCATTATTTTTTAGGGTTTTTCTTGTGTTACTCTCTGTTAACGATCTGTTCGACTAGTCTGCAGAATAATCGCTATTCTGCCCGACGTCAAGATTGTAATGGGAGTTAAAAACATCTTAACAAATATTCACGATTACTTAGTTAGTTAAATTCTCCCCCCCGGACCCACCCAAAAAATATTGGTTAAAAAAATATATTGATGATTGTTTAAAGTTTGAAATTAATGCATTTAAAAAATATAATTACATAAAAAAACATCACATAAGATTGATTATGGTTAGAATATTGTAAAAAGTCGAAACGGTCGATTCGATTGATTAAAAGTTTTAATTGATTGCTTTCGATTAAGTTATTTTTTAGTTGTTTCGATCTAATTAACTTAAGCATTTTGAGATTAACCTATCGAATTAATTTTTATCGGTACGATCAGTTAATCGACATTGTTTATATTATTATTATTTT
Source organism: Bretschneidera sinensis (assembly GCA_023935145.1). Classification (NCBI taxonomy): domain Eukaryota; kingdom Viridiplantae; phylum Streptophyta; class Magnoliopsida; order Brassicales; family Akaniaceae; genus Bretschneidera; species Bretschneidera sinensis. The sequence goes on from CM043697.1 coordinate 131,808,173, forward strand.
TTAATTTATTATATATTATACATTTAATTTATATTTAATATTTTTTAGTTCATTATATTTTTTATATATTATATTTATATTTAGCATATTATTAATATTAATTAATTTCTTGATCAATTAAACGGTTAAATATTTAATTATCAACAGATCGATTAACTGATATATATTTTCCGGTTAATTATTTTAGTATCGATTTAATCAATTAATCAAACCGTTTTAATCAAAACGATCAATTAATCGATTTTAAACATTTAGTAAACACTCTTGATCATAGATTTTAAGTCCTTTAATTAGACGAATAATATCGGATCAAAACAAAGTTGACTATGGTTTTCTTGGTATGGGGTAACTTTGGGTTTTTTTTATTTAGAAACTAGAATTCAATCTCTTCTGTCGTTGTATCAAAAAAAATCAGAACAATGATCAGATTTAAGGGTAAACACTAATAATTGGTTTCGAGAACTTAACGGAGAGGCCCATGAAATGTAAGGCCATGCTAACAAAACCAAACACCAGCTTATGGGCTCTTAGAGAGCAACCAATTAGGTCAAGCTCAATGGCCGTGGACTTAATTCTAGCAGTTGTACTTGTTTGGGACAGAGTTACTAGGGAGATACAATGAGAAGATTTAGATGAATACTCTTATCCTTTCTTTCTATATCTTTTCCTTCAATCCAAACATATAGTAATGAATATCATCTACCCTGTCATCATGGCAAAATATTTCTACATATTCAAATTTCATATCATACCTATAAATTAATTTTTCTTCCATCACCTAAGCATATATCAGTAATTTATTTTGATATTATTTCCAGATATTTCACTTTTATTTAGACTACTTAAAGTAAATCTAACTCACCACGTAGCACTTTAAGCTACCCGTGGATCACCTCTTTGCCTTTCTTGCTCTTCTCCGAAATTTTCCTTGATTGCTGACTTCCAACACTTGACATAATATTTGTATAAATTTTCTAATTATTTCTTCGTTTCTTTATAAAACACACCCTTTGAAAATTCCCACTTTAACTTTTTGAAAATTTTATAAATACTAAAATTTTAAAATAAACATACCTTATTACCTTATGCTATTTTGATAGCTTCTCGTGGTTCTATATATAATTCCACAATCAACTCTTTCAAAATTTTACTATTTCAATATTTCTTTGAACTCCCAAATGTTTAAAGAAAATGTGAAATGAAAGAAGAGCTAAACGAAGTTTTGAAAGTATATATGCGATTACGTTTGAGGACGCACACATATATATAGCCTCGCTGCTTCAGCGGTTTAAATTTTTTTCTTATTATTTTTTTCTTTTGTTTTTATATACTTTTACTATTCTTTTTCTTTAATTTTTTTTACTTAACTTTTTTTTTCTTTTTACTTTTACTTTTACTATTCTCTTTTTGACTTAACTTTTTCTTTTTCTTCTTCTTCTTCCTGATTTCATAAGTATGTCAAATTTTTTTTTTACTTTTTAACTTTGTCTCATTCAATCCTCATTCAGTTTTTTGAGATTTTAACTCTTTGTTATATTTATTAAAATATATATTTACCATTATTTTTACAAATATGGGTATTACAATTCTACCCTCCTTACAAAAATTTCGTTCCCGAAATTTCTTCACTAAAATCAAGTAAAGAGTTGGGGATAATTCCTTCTCATTATTTCTTCATGTTCCCAAGTGACTTTTTCGACATCTTTATTGCTCCATAATACTTTAATCAAAGGAATAACTTTATTGCGCAAGACTTGATCCTTTCTGTCTAGTATTCTGACTGGTACTAGCATAATAGTCAAATCTTTCTAAATTTCTATCGTCTGATTCGAGATATTATGGGACTCATCATGCAAGTACTTCCTCGGTAACTACACATGAAAAACATTATAGAATCTGATTTTTCTTTTAAGCTTTCATAATCTTGTTTTATAATTCAGTTTTTTTTTCTTTTAAGGGGGACTCCTAGTAAGAAACAAAAACTTTGGGGTTGTTTAAATACTAGAAGAAAAATTAAAGGAAATGGCATGTAAATTAATAAAAGAAGAAGGGGAAAGGTAAAGTGGTAAAAGGCCAAACTTAGAGGGAGTATATAAACTAAAAGTTGACCTAGAATAGAAAAATCTCTCATTTGGCAATTTGCAAAGTCGGCTGAAGGAGAGAGGAAAGAAAGAAAAGCTCCAGATTTTTTTTTCCTTCTCAAAACTCATTTCTTCCAAACTTTGATCTAGCCTTAACCTAACCATTCAAGATCCGTTTGCCCCCAAACTTTGAAAACCTTCTTCTACCACCATCAGCTATCTTCCGGCCAGGGAGGTGAGCCTCCACGAGCGGGCTACAGTGGCACATGGTCCCCACGCTCTGAGCAGCGGAGGAATAGCCCGTTTTGTTCCTCCGGCTTTTTCGTGCAGATTTTGAGGTAATTTCGAAAAGTGTTCAACTAAAAACGCAAAGTATACTTCTTGATGTTGATTTCTGGCTTTTGTTTGAAGTAATTTGCATTTAAATTGAGGGAGTTATGAGTTGTCTAATTTGGGAGAATTATGCAGAAATTCTGGAAATAATTTGTGTTCTGGGCAGTTTTGTGAGCTGTTTTTCCGCAAGAATTTGAGGTAATTTTGTGTCTCAACTATTTTTAAGTTAAATTATACTTTTTAAAGTTTATTTAAAACTTTATTTGGGATGATTTGAATTTAAATTGGTTTAGTTTGAAATATTTGAAGTTGGGAGAAAATTTGAAAGAAATCTGGAAATTTCTGTATTATGGAACTTTGGAAGAAAGTAATAAGAGTGTGTGAAGTTTGAAGATTTTTAGGGTGATTGTATGTACAAATTTTGAAGTTTTATTCTTGTATAACATGATTTTTGAGATAGATATTGTTAGAGAATTTTACTATGGGCTGTAAATTTGAAAATCTTTTAGGAGTTAAAAGAAATTCTTCTAAGTAAGAGACTTTTCCTTGATTGGGAAATTATATTTACAATGAATACTTTTTACAAGTTGGGATTTGTTGGTAATTGCCGTAAGTTAGTGTCTTGAAATTTAAAGTCCACATGAATTGAGAGTTTTATGGAGTAAAGAAAGAAGGAAACAAGGAAAGAAGGAAAGAGTGAAAATAGATTATTAAGGAGAAGAATGAACTTTAGTAGTATTTTCTTTGATTTATATGTGTAAGTAAATGGAATGATTGATTCTTTATTAAATGTCTAAGTTTTAAATACTATACTCATTGGCTATTTGTATATGTAGTTTGCTTTAATTGTTAAAATTAACAGTTCAATAGGTGTGGTGGATGATTGTAGTAAAGGTAAAGAAGTGATCCACGACTAGTATTTGGCATAAGGTGAGTATTACCCTACTCTTGGTAAGCATGAATTAACCAAAACAAAAGGTTACATAAGAATTGTAATTCTCTATTTAGATATAATAATTATATTTATAACTATGTAGTACGATAAGTTAATTATGTATTAATGATGAGTTAGTGATTTCAAAACCATGTGCTGAATGTTGTGTGATTGTATGGATTGATGAGAATTTGATGATGTTCAACACTTGATTTCATTTCATATCATGCATTGAAATTTACGGTATGTTATTGAGGGGGGAGTGATGTGCGAGGACGATAGGTCCCTTCCCATAAGGGGTGTAAGGGTACCAAATATATTTGGATGATTGGACCCGGCCCGGATCAAGGGGGGTTCCAAAAATTTATTGTTTGTGAAATGTACCGGTACGTGGGGAGATGTCCCCAATGGATTATGATTGATTATGAGATGATACATTGCATTGCTTCATGCTGCATTGGCATACCATACATGAATTTGAATTACTTGGCCCGTAAGGTGGCATATGAAATGTTTGGTTGTATGGATAAATTGTGATATTTTGATGGACTATGGAATGGCAATTGCAAGTTGGTTGTGGGTCTTATAGGACCGTATTATGATTACTAAGATTGTTGTTTTGCAAAGTGCTAAATGACTATGTATATGAACAAACAAAGTAGAAAGGAAAAAGAAATAATAATAAGCCCTCAACTTTTTCTAACAAGTGATTACTTTGTGTAGTGTAAGAACTCGCTGAGCTTTATAGCTCACCCCCTTCCTATTTATAACCTTTCAGGTAAGCTTCCAAGTGATTTTGGATTTTAAGTGGTGAAGCTTTGAAGTTCAACGAAGTTTTAGATGGGTCCACGAGCGTCGCATCCTTAGTCAATCTTTTTTTTAGTGTTATATTGTATATTAGGTGTGAAGTTGTAACTGGTTGGCTGTGTCTCTTTAGACACCTTGTAAAGCTACAACCTTATTGTTGTAATCTCTGTATGATGTTAACTAATATATATTAGATGTTGTTCTGTTGTAGTATATATTTGTGTGTCCAGGTGCTCGATTTCGAAAGGTAATTGATACCCTCCTGAGTAGGCCCGCTTGGGATGGGTTGTTACAAACATTATATAATTGCTTTAATTCTGGAAGTAAATCCAAACGATGTGCTACGGGCCCGATTCTTTCAATCACTTTATAGGGCCCCATAAATCTTGGACTCAACTTTCCCTTCTTCTTAAATCTCAACACTCCCTTCCACGGAGATATCTTCAAAATACCCAATCACCAACTTGAAACTCGAGAGGTTGTCTTCTTTTATCAGCATATCCTTTCTGTTTGTTCTGAGCTGCTCTGAGGTTCTCCCTAACCAGTTTTATCCTCTCAGTGGTCAAGTCTATCATTTCTGGGCCATATATATTTCTCTCTCCAACTTCTTCCCAGCATACTGGAGTTCTACACCTTCTACCATACAAAGCCTCGAAAGGTGCCATCCCAAACATATCGTAATGAATATCATCTACCCTATCATCATGGTAAAATATTTCTACATATTCAAATTTCATATCATACCTATAAATCAATTTTTCTTCCATCACCCAAGCATATATCAGTAATTTATTTTGATATTATTTCCAGATATTTCACTTTTATTTAGACTACTTAAAGTAAATCCAACTCACCACGTAGCACTTTAAGCTACCCGTGGATCACCTCCTTGCCTTTCTTGCTCTTCTCCGAAATTTCTCCTGATTGCTGACCGCCAACACCTGACATAATATTTGTATAAATTTTCTAATTATTTCTTCATTTCTTCATAAACTACACCCTTTGAAAATTCCCACTTTAACTTCTTGAAAATTTTATAAATGCTAAAATTTTAAAATAAACATACTTTATTACCTTCTGCTATTTTGATAGCTTCTCGTGGCTCTATATACAATTCCACAATCAACTCTTTTAAAATTTTGCTATTTCAATATTTCTTTGAACTCCCAAATGTTTAAAGAAAATGTGAAATGAAAGAAGAGCTAAACGAAGTTTCGAAAGAATATATGCGATTGTGTTTGAGGACGCACACATATATATAGCCTCGCTGCTTCAGCAGCTTAAATTTTTTTTATATTATTTTTTTCTTTTTTTTATATACTTTTACTATTCTTTTTCTTTACTTTTTTTTTAACTTAACTTTTTCTTTTTCTTTTTACTTTTATTTTTACTATTCTCTTTTTTACTTAACTTTTTCTTTTTCTTTTTCTTCTTCTTCTTCATGATTTCATAAGTATGTCAATTTTTTTTTTTTAACTTTTTAACCTTTGTCTCATTCAATCCTCATTCAGCCTTTTGAGATTTTAACTCTTTTTCATATTTATTAAAATACATATTTACCATTACTTTTACAAATACGGGTATTACAATTCTACCCTCCTTACAAAAATTTCATCCCCGAAATTTCCTTACTAAAATCAAGTAAAGAGTTAGGGATAATTCCTTCTCATTATTTATTCATGTTCCCAAGTGACTTCTTTGACATCTTTATTGCTTCATAATACTTTAATCAAAGGAATAACTTTATTGCACAAGACTTGATCCTTTCTGTCTAGTATTCTGACTGGTACTAGCATAATAGTCAAATCTTTCTAAATTTTTATCGCCTGATTCGAGATATTATGGGACTCATCATGCAAGTACTTCCTCAGTAATTACACATAAAAAACATTGTAGAATCCGATATTTCTTTTAAACTTTCATAATCTTGTTTTATAATTCAGTTTTTTTTTTCTTTTCAGGGGGACTCCTAGTAAGAAACAAAAACTTTGGGGTTGTTTAAATACTAGAAGAAAAATTAAAGGAAATGGCATGTAAATTAATAAAAGAAGAAGGGGAAGGGTAGAGTGGTAAAAGGCCAAACTTAGAGCGAGTTTATAAACTAAAAGTTGACCTAGAATAGCAAAATCTCTCATTTGGCAATTTGTAAAGTCGGCTTAAGGAGAGAGAAAAGAAAGAAAAGCTCCAGATTTTTTTTTTCTTCTCAAAACTCATTTCTTCAAAACTTTGATCTAGCCTTAACCTAACCATTCAAGATCCGTTTGCCCCCAAACTTTGAAAACCTTCTTCTGCCACCATCAGCTATCTTCCGGCCAGGGAGGTGAGCCTCCACGAGTAGGCTACAGTGGCACGTGGTTCCCACGCTCCAAGCAGCGGAGGAATAGCCCATTTTGTTCCTCCGGCTTTTTCGTGCAGATTTTGAGGTAATTTCGAAAAGTATTCAACTAAAAACGCAAAGTTTAGTTCTCGATTTTGATTTTTGGCTTTTTTTGAGGTAATTTGCATTTAAAATGAGAGATTTATGAGTTGTCTACGTTGGGAGAATTGTTCAGAAATTCTGGAAATAATTTGTGTTCTGGGCAGTTTTGTGAGCTGTTTTTCAGCAAGAATTTGAGGTAGTTTTGTGTCCCAACTATTTTTAAGTTAAATTATGCTTTCTAAAGTTTATTCAGAACTTTATTTGGGATGATTTGAATTTAAATTGGTTTAGTTTGAAATATTTGAAGTTGGGAGAAAATTTGAAAGAAATCTGGAAATTTCTGTATTATGGAACTTTGGAAGAAAGTAATAAGAGTGTGTGAAGTTTGAAGATTTTTAGGGTGATTTTATGTACAAAGTTTGAAGTTTTATTCTTGTATAACATGATTTTTGAGATGGGTATTGTTAGAGAATTTTACTATGGGCTGTAAATTTGAAAATCTTTTAGGAGTTAAAAGAAATTCTTCTAAGTAAGAGACTTTTCCTTGATTGGGAAATTATATTTACAATGAATACTTTTTACAAGTTGGGATTTGTTGGTAATTACCCTAAGTTAGTGTCTTGAAATTTAAAGTCCACATGAATTGAGAGTTTTATGGAGTAAAGAAAGAAGGAAAGAAGGAAAGAGTGAAAATAGATGATTAAGGAGAAGAATGAACTTTAGTAGTATTTTCTTTGATTTATATGTGTAAGTAAATGGAATGATTTATTCTTTATTAAGTATCTAAGTTTTAAATACTATACTCATTGTCTATTTATATATGTAGTTTGCTTTAATTGTTAAAATTGGCAATTCAATATGTGTGGTGGATGAACGTAGTAAAGGTAAAGAAGTGATCCACGACTAGTATTTGGCATAAGGTGAGTATTACCCTACTCTTGGTAAGCATGAATGTTAGTGGGGAAAACCAAAACAATAAGGTTACATAAGAATTATAATTCACTATTTAGATATAATAATTATATTTATAACTATGTGGTACGATAAGTTAATTATGTATTAATGATGAGATAGTGATTTCAAAACCATGTGCTGAATGTTGTGTGATTGTATGGATTGATGAGAATTTGATGATGTTCATCACTTGATTTCATTTCATATCATGCATTGAAATTTACAGTATGTTATTGAGGGGGGAGTGATGTGCGAGGACGATAGGTCCCTTCCCATAAGGGGTGTAAGGGTACCGAATATATTTGGATGATTGGACCCGGCCCGGATCAAGGGGGGTTCCAAAAATTTATTGTTTGTGAAACGTACCGGTATGTGGGGAGACGTCCCCGATGGATTATGATTGATTATGAGATGATACATTGCATTGCATCATGCTGCATTGGCATACCATACATGAATTTGAATTACTTGGCCCGTAAGGGGGCATATGAAATGTTTGGTTGTATGGATAAATTGTGATATTTTGATGGACTATGGAATGGCGATTGCAAGTTGGTTGTGGGTCTTATAGGACCGTATTATGATTACTAAGATTGTTGTTTTGCAAAGTGCTAAATGACTATGTATATGAACAAACAAAGTAGAAAAGAAAAAGAAATAATAATAAGCCCTCAACTTTTTCTAACAAGTGATTACTTTGTGTAGTGTAAGAACTCGCTGAGCTTTATAGCTCACCCCCCCCCCCCCCTTCCTATTTATAACCTTTCAGGTAAGCTTCCAAGTGATTTCAGATTTTAAGTGGTGAATCTTTGAAGTTCAACGAAGTTTTAGGTGGGTCCACGAGCGTCGCATCCTCGGTCAATCTTTTTTTTTAGTGTTATATTGTATATTAGGTGTGAAGTTGTAACCGATTGGCTGTGTCTTTTTAGATACCTTGTAAAGTTACAACCTTATAGTTGTAATCTCTGTATGATGTTAACTAATATATATTAGATGTTTTTCTGTTGTAGTATATATTTGTGTGTCCAGGTGCTCGATTTCGAAAGGTAATTGATACCGTCCTGAGTGGGCCCGCTCGAGATGGGCCGTTACAAACATTATGTAATTGCTTTAATTCCGGAGGTAAATCCAAATGATATGCTACGGGCCCGATTCTTTCAATCGCTTCATAGAGCCCCATAAATCTTGGGCTCAACTTTCTCTTCTTCTTAAATCTCAACACTCCTTTCCACGAAGATATCTTCAAAAATACCCAATCACCAACTTGAAACTCGAGAGGTCGTCTTCTTTTATCAGTGTATCCTTTCTGTCTGTTCTGAGCTTCTCTGAGGTTCTCCCTAACCAATTTTATCCTCTCAGTGGTCGAGTCTATCATTTCTGGGCCATATATATTTCTCTCTCCAACTTCTTCCTAGCATACTGGAGTTCTACACCTTCTACCATACAAAGCCTCGAAAGGTGCCATCCCAATACTAGTTTGATACTGATTGTTGTATGCAAACTTGATCAAAGGCAAATAAGCATCCCAGCTCACTGAGAAGCTTAGTACACTTGCCCTCAGTTTATCTTCTAGTATTCTGATGATTCTCTCCGTCTGCCCATCAGTTTGTGGGTGAAAAGTTGTGCTAAACTATAATTGCATACCCATAGCTTATTGAAAACCCCTCCAGAATCTAGAGGTAAATCTAGAATCTCTATCTGATATGATACTCAAGGGTACTCCACATAATTTTACTATCTCTGCCACATACAACTCAGCCAACTTCTCTGGACTCCAAGTAGGTTTGATAGGAAGAAAATGTGAATACTTAGAAAGTCTATCCACTATAACCCACACAGCATCATGCCCTCTCTGGGTACGGGGAAAACTAAAGGAAAAATCCATACTTACATTTTCCCATGGCCACTCTGGTATTGGAAGAGATTGTAATAACCCTACTGAATGTCTATTCTTAGACTTTACCTGTTGACAAGTCAAACATCTAGCAATATATTATGCTACATCCTTCTTCATCCCTGACCACCCATAATTCTGTTTCAACCCCCTGTACATCTTATTATTACCTTGGTGCATGGAATATGTAGAATCATGAGCCTCCCTTAATATCTCCTTTTTAATTTCCACATCATTGGGAACACAAACTCTATGCCCCAATACTATCATACCATCTTCTCTAATTTTAAACTCAGTCGGCTTCCTATTCAACACTTCCTGTCTGATTTTCTCTATCCCCTCATCTTTACCCTGTAGCTGAAATAAACGATCAATAATAGGAGGTCGTATCACCATATTCGCCATCAATACTCCTCTATCATTGATGCTCAACTGCATCCCCATTCTTCTTAATTCTATCATCAAGCTGGTATTATGACTCCCAATAGTAGCTAATCTCCCTGTAGCCTTTCTACTCAATACATCAGTTACTACATTAGCCTTTCCTGGATGATAGTGAATCGTACAATCATAATCACAAATCAATTCCATCCACCTCCTCTGCCTCAAATTCAACTCCTTCTGGGTTGGTAAATGTGTCAAGCTTTTATGATCAGTAAAAATTTCACACTTGGCTCCATATAGATGGTGTCTCCAAATTTTCAAAGCAAAAACTATGGCAGCCAATTCTAAATCATGGGTCGGGTAATTCCTCTCATGGTTTTTCAGTTGTCTAGATGCATAAGCTATAACTCTCCCATGTTGCATCAACACACATCCCAATCTCTGATGTGACGCATCACTATAGACCATAAATCCTTCATCACCAGAAGGAAGCACTAATACTGGGGCAGTAGTCAGTCTTTCTTTCAACAGCTGAAAACTTCTCTTACATTCCTCTGACCACCTAAACTTCACATCCTTCCTGGTCAATTTATTCAAAGGTACAACAATCATAGAAATTTTTTAATAACCAGCCAACCCAAAAAAGCTTCTAACTTCAGTCACACTCGTGGGTCTTTCCCAATTCAACACTGCTTCTACATTTAGTGGGTCAACTACTATCTCTTCTCCCGTCACAACATGCCCCAAGAAAGATATTTGATTCAACCAAAACTCATATTTAGAGAACTTCGCATATAATTTCTCTTTCCTCAGAATCTCCAACACTATCTCCAAATGTCGCATATACTCCTCTTTCATTATTGGAATATACCAAAATATCATCAATAAACACAATTACAAATCTATCCAAGAATGGTTTAAACACCCGATTCATAAGGTCCATGAATGTTGCAGGAGCATTGGTCAACCCAAAAGGCATTACTAAGAACTCATGATGGCCATAACGTGTTCTAAAAGCAGTTTTAGTTACGTCTCCCTCCTTTATCCTCAAATGATAATAACCTGACCTCAAGTCTATCTTAGAGAACACTCTAGCTCCCTGTAAGTGCTCGAATAAGTCATCTATTCTCGACAAAGGATATTTATTCTTGATTGTGATCTTATTCAGTTGTCTATAATCAATACACAACCTCAATGTCTCAGGGTGACGTACTAGGTCGGATAAACTGATTATCTACAACTCCTAAAGTTGAACTTTCAACTCTCTCAATTTAGCTGGGGCCGTTCTATAGGGTGCTATGGATATGGGTACTGATTCCGGAATCACCTCAATAGAGAATTCAATCTCCTTATTGGGAGGCAACCTAGTCAACTCTTCAAGGAAAACATCCGAAAAATCTTTTACTACCAAGATTTCTCCTAGCTGTCTACCATCCTTGCTAGAATCTAGTAAATGCGTCAAATACCCCTCAAAACCCTTCCTCAACCATTTACTAGCAGTTAAAGCAGAAATAAGACAATTAGCAAATATTTTCCGTTCTCCTTGAAAATTAAACTCCTCTTGCCCGGGTATTTTAAACACCACATTTTTCCTAAAACAATTTACCCAAACATGATATGCAGATAACCAATTCATCCCCATAATTAAATCAAAATTTGTCATATCTAAAAGCAATAAATCAACCTTAAATTCTCTATCAACAATATTAATCACACAACCTCGATAAACTGAGATTTAGGCAACTAGATATTTAAAATGATTTGATTTACACTGTTTTTGAGATCTAACTCCATAATTTTGTTTTTTCAATGTAAAGCCTGGCGCTTAGGGCTTCAGTGAAGCAAGAGGCAATTCGTTGCATGGAGTCACCGAGAGGGCTGACCACACGGTTGAGGTGATGAAGATATCTTCTTGCTAACATGTAGTCCTCCTTCGCTACTGCCTCAGCACAAGCTAGAAGGAGGTGTACCAATTGAAGCCCACTATCTTGTTCCTGCAAGAAAGAAAAATATAATTAAAAATTATATTGATAGTAGTAGAAAATAATTAGAATTCTCACTTCTGGTTATTGGTGATCGCATTAAAATTAAAGTTCATAATAGAACATAAAACAGAATCATGTAATTTTCCTCCTTGTTTATAAAAGGTCATGATATTGAAATCTGTAAAAAAATTTAACTTGACGAAGCATGGGTGATTGGTTTTAAGGATTGTGACTGTATTAACTGGGTATTCCAGTGTACCATTTGCATCAAGTTTCTTTTCTGGTGCTTTTTTAATAATAAGCTTCTTAGCTTTTAAAAAATGTATGACTGGTCTATTCTATCTCGACTCTGACGATCACGATCATTCACCAATCCACAAAACCTAGATGAACTAGGCAATATCGCCGCCTGTTGCATATTATTATTATTTCCATTAATCCCATCCAAAACTTCATGCACCGCCGCACCCGTTATTATTGACATTTCCTCATACACCTTATTCGCCGCTGTCGCCACCAAATACTCTCCATATCCATTATCCCTTTGGTAATTTTCATCCAAGAATTCCTCTATAGCAGGCAATGACAACCCACCCTCTATTTGCATAAAATGATTATAATTCGGTGAGTTAAACACTTTATGGGGTGGAGACTGCCCTCTTTCTGGGTATTATTATTATTATTATTACTGTTGCAGCTGAAAGCTCCAAGCTGAGACGAGAAACGAGGAGCAGAGCAACCAGAGAGACTTTGTCCTTGCATTGCATGAACATAGTTTAAATTATATAAGCTCGAAGTTCCGGGAGACGGTAAGTTCCTTACCGGAGAGGAGATCATGAAGTCGCCGTCCAAGTGATCGGTTAAAAAGGTCTCCCAAATCGAATTATCCGGTGATTGAATTTCGACATCTTCATCGAGCTCGAATTTGACTGATAGGAAGTTGAGGCTTGGTGGGGTTAGGTTATTTCTCTCCATTTGATCATCGGATGTTTTTTTGGATGACTCGGTTGGAGATGTTGGTCGAAAGTTTGTGCATGAGGAGTCGTCCTCACTCTTGAGAGACTCCATGCTTCCACAGAGAGAGTTTATCATTACTTTTCTTTTTTGAAAAAAATCTCAAAAATAACAATATTTCTCAATACCCACAAGCCCAAATCAAATGTATAGTATATTAAAATTGAAAGAAGAGAATGTGAAGTTTTTTCAATGATGAGTAATTTGTGTGCTCTCTCATTAAGTTGATCCTATGGGTTATGAGAAAGAGCAAGAAGCTGTTTTTCTCTCTTCTTATTTTGGGTAAAAATTTGTCTCTTTGTACAGATTGTCCAAGAAAGAGAAGAGACAAAATTGAAAACCCTAATTCAATTCATGTGATTGGAGGTTTGTTGATTGAATCAAAACCGTCCACAATGTTTAAAGCTGTTTTCTAGGGTCTTAATTTGTCATTTTTTGGGCTACCGGTTTTAACAGTTTCTAGTTTGCAATTGAAACTTTGAATGGCATGTGCTCCCCACTAAAAGACAAAAAATTTATTGGGCCCACATTTTCTTGGGCCGCCCCAGCTGATAACAAGGTGATCATCATTGGAAATATTTGGACTTTTTCTTGTTATATAATAATGGGAAATTATTATTAATTGTGAAAATGGAATAATAAGATTGGTTAAGACAGAATAGAAAAAATTAATAATTTTAATAAGACAAAAAAGTCACAAGTGGGGCCTGTAAATATGGCAATTGAGAAAAGGACTTCAACAATATATGCATAATCTTTGGAAAGGGACTTAAAACAATACATAATGACAAAGGGAAACCCAAATGCTTAATTTACAGGATAAACTCTTTGCTTTCATCTATCATGATCATTTTTCTATTCAACACATTACTTCAATATGTCAATGGTAAAAATTAGACGAAACTCTTACTTTTCATTCTTTTTGTCTTTGATTTGTGGGTATCAAGCTTATGCTCAAAAGAAATAGGTTGATCAACGATGTTTGATTTATTAGTTATTACTCCGAGTTAAAATACTAAGGTAACTCTTAATTTTATGAATAATAAAAAATAATTGTCATGTGTATTGAGATAAAAATAATAGTAGATAGAATATATTATTGTACTTAAAAAAGACTTGTTATTAAATTTTATTTTTCTTTTTAATTGTTAAGATGATAGTGGAAATCAAATTCAAGACATACTCTGAGAAAATTGTGACATTAAAATGACTATAAATTATGAGTATTAAATTTAAAATCTAACAAATAATAAATTAAATTGTTTTGTTCATGTTTAACGTGTTGTTTCCTAAAAAAATGAAAATGAACAAAAGTATTTTCAAAAAACCATCAATCTTACATTGAAAATACGTGATCAATGAGAGTTACATATAAACATCATTCCACGATTCTAAAAATTGGATACTCTTTTAAAATTGACGTTTGGATTTAATCTTATATGTAATAATCTGTTTTTTATATTCTCCGTGTGTGTTTGTTGATAAAATCTAAAAAATGTGTTGTTAGCCTGAAATATTCAACTTCAAGAATTTAAGCAACTTAATAATTACGTTTGAAACAATAATCAGTAAACTAATTAATCGTGGCTGGTTTACTAGTAAAGTAAAAAGAAGACAGCTACTCTTCTAATTGAATGTATGACCATTATCGTTAAATATGGTAATTAAAGTATGTTATAACATGATTAATATGCAAAAAATAGTGTGAAGATTGAAGCTAGAGATGGAGAAAGTGAGTTGTCAGGGGAAGGAGGTGAAGATAAAAAAAGGACAAAAGAGGAGACATAGGCAAGATCGTCGGTTATGGCGTCGGTGGCGCCGCCTACTCCTTGGATTTGCCGAAGGAATGAAGTGCTTGTCCCCAACCCTTTTCCCCTCTTAGGCGGCCTCTAGATCTGTCTCTCATATTCAATTCATTTTCATTTCTTCAGTTTTCATCCAAAAGAAAAACTTTAATTTGCATGTTCCTTTTAAAGTATTTGCATGTCATATTTCATATAATATCAAGAGGATTCATGTAGTCACGTGCATGCCATTTTAATTCCAATATAACCAAATCTTACCTCATGACATGAGACATTTCTATTTGGATTAAAAAAAAACAGAGTTTTTTTTTTTGGGGTGTGTCCAATGAGAATGGTCTAAATTTCCTGATTCCTTTGTTGTATTTGTCAGCACTTAACTATTCTGGCATATGGAAAAATCCATGCCTAACTTTTAAGCATTTAAAATATTATCTTTTAAACATTTTAATCATTTTTAAATCTAAGATAAAAATTTTGGTAAATGGTTCATCTTCTTAATTAAGTTGTGTTTTGTAGAGAAGAAAATGAGAGAAATTTAAGAAAATCAAGATGAGAGAAAATGAAAATTTTCTTTTGTTTAGTAAGAGAGAAAAGTGAAAAGAAACAAAACTAATTTCATTTATTTTCATCAATTTACTATTTACATTTAATCTTTATCTAAATGGAAGAGAAAAGATGTAAGATTATCAATTTACCAATTAATTCTCATCTAATCTCTCATATTAATTTTTTTTAACATTATGAAAGATATAATAGTAAAAATGTATTATTTACATTTTTTTTCTCTCATTTTCCACTTTATAAATAAAGATAAGAGAAAACTATTTTATTTTCCTTTAGTTATCCATCCTCTTTATGACTATTATATACATAAGAGAAAAGGTTTATCTTCTTACTTTTCTATCATTCTGGTTTAATTTTCATCCTCTAATTTTTCTATCCTACTTAATAGGATAGGAAAGTGGGAAGGAACAAAGGTGAGTGAAGTAGACTTTTTTCTTATTTAGTAGGAAAGAAAATATTAATGTAAAAAATAAAGAAAACAAAAAGGATTGTTGTTTTTCTCTTTCATATACAAATTAATCATAATCCTTTTAAATTGAGAAGATCGAAAGTGAAAAATGAAAGAAAAAAGAGCTGAGATATTATATTTTTACCAATTTTTCTTCATTTAATTTTTGACATTAACATTATTAATGAAATAATGGTAAAAATTATACTGTTTGCATTCTATTTCCTCTCAATTTTTTTCATCCTACTAAACAAGAAAAATAAAAAACTATTTTATTTCTTTTTAATTTTTTCACACTCTCAACTAAAAACATGGAGGAAAAACTCAATCCATTTATATTTCTATATTTCTAATTTTTTTATTCTCTTTTCTTTCTTTTCATTTTTTTAATTAATTAAACACACTCTTAATTAGTTTCATTAAAGGAAAAAAAAACACATTAAAATCTAACTTTATGCAACTAAAAACGTCATTATTACTTCATCATCCCCATTAGCGGAGCTTGAGCAGAGGCAATTAGGCCACAAACCTCAAGGTTGCATAGGGTTGGTTTAGAGGTAAAATAGAAAATTTAGAAAAAAGAATTGCTTTAATTTATAACAGTTTTGAAATTCTTTCATGAACAACCAAACTTGTTTTATGGATTCTATGGACATGCATGCTAAAACAAATATATTTGGTCTTAGTGCCAATAGAGGCAAATATTGTAATATATTTTTCTACATAATCCCCATTCCCTAGCTAGCTTAGCACACAAGCGCCACAATGAAAAAATGAGAACATATGGCTGTATGAACTAAAGTGTCCTCAATGGTACATGATCTGCTTGGACTGTTTGTCTTTTGTTAATCAGGCTATAACCGAATTTGAATAGGAGAAAAAAGATTTGCAGTCCCCTCCCTCGATCATGCCGTTAAAACGATACAAATTAGATGAAATTTTTTTCCAATAAAAAGTAATTCATCCAATAGTATTTAACATCCAGAAAGTTACCAAAATAAAATGCATATTCAAACAAATATCAATTTAAGAGGTATAATTAGTTTGGGTATGATGACGTACTATAAAGGTATCACAAATTATTATGTTCTTCTTATCATTTATAATTAGTTTTTTTTTTCATTAACGTATGTTTTGGAAGTAGTAAGGAAAATAAAATAAAGAATATGAAGAGGAAAAAAAATATAAGTGTTGGAAATCATCTTGTCAAGATGCCCAGGTGGTGATCTTCCAAACACCCAAGTCTTGAATGACTTGTAGAAAGAATTTCAGCAATCGAACACAAGAACAGAAAATCAAAGAAAGAAAGAAGATAAGTAATTTGTTGTCGAGGTTCGGCAATGTACCTACGTCCCCGTGAGTTCCTCCGAACTCTCTGCACTATCTCAGTGGTTCTTACAAAGTTACAGCAATCCCCTTCAAGAATCCAAGTTCTTGAAGAACCAAGAAGAGAACGAGAAAGTGATAGACCTATTACAATGCTTTCTATCAATTCTCTACTAACCTCTCTTCTTTACAACCAGCCTCACTACAAGAGTCCCTCTTGTGTTTATGTCTCTCACACAATTCTCTCTTGTGTTTACAATGATCTCACAATATCACAACCTGTGTGGTTCTCTCACACACCTTTTCCACCACTTGAAATGAGGCTAAGAAACCCTTTTTATAGCCTCTTAATTCCTGGACAATCTTGTGAATCATTCTTGACCCTTTGATCATGTTCTTCCTTTAATCTCAGCCCTTCATCACTCTCCAAGTGATGTTGTGCATTTTGGTGTGGTGCTGTGTGCTGCAGCGTGACCTGATGCTGCAGCCTCCTGATGCTGTGCGCACACCTCCTGCCTGTGGGCAAAAACTTCCACAGCAGTGTGCCTGACCTTCTCATGCTCAAAATTGAAGCACACACATGTGTGCAACCTTATAACTTGCTGAAATTTGATATCCCACAATTGGTTTGGACATTAACCAACCTTAGACCATGTTTGGGCATGTTTGAAACTTAGGCAAATAACAACAATCTCTACCTTTGTCTAAGTGTTCAAAAAAAAAAAAACCTGAACCATTGTGCAGAAAGTTTTGGGATCCAAACTCATTTTGAGTTACCAATTAACTCACTCCAATCCTAAGTAATTCAAGGCAATGATTGAACTTACTTAGAGGTAGAAACTTGGTGCCTAAATCTGCAAGACTTTTCTCCGTGGTCTTCTTGTCAACATGAATGCATCCTTTCGTACCATTTTCCAGAATGTAATGATACCAAACATCCATATGCTTTTGTCCCCTCATAGAACACCGGATTTCTCCACAAGTGCCCCACACTTTGGCTATCCAAAGACACCACAACCTGCTCTTTTAGGACTTCCAACTCTTTGCACCCCACAGCCTCCTTTATGGCTTCCATAGCTGCTACGCATTCTGCCCCGGTTGTTATGAGTGCTACCATTGGCTGCCACTGAGCCTTCTTATTCCTCAGCAACCACTTCATCCCAAGCCAACGCTCTTTTCCGGGATTACTCACACATTTGCTGAAAACATCCATTGCCCAAGAAACACTTGACCTGTTTCTCTTCCTTTCCCATATGATTCTCATCATCCCAAAGATCTTTTGTGCAAAGCTGAGATCCTTCCTATCGAACTCCTCACTGAGTTGAGATGTAAACCTTTCCATCCTCTTCCTTTTGTTCCAAACTAACAGCTCATCAATGACATAGATGAGGATACTCACCATCTTCTCCACCTTGTGTCCAGGTGAGAAAGTTCTTGTGAAATCTATGTCTTCTTTCCTTGTGAACCCATTCGCCACTAGCCTAGCCTTGTTCCGAACTTCATCTCTTGGAGGGCACCCTTCTTTGACCTTGTAAGTGCACTTACATTTCACAACTTTCTGCTTTCCTGGAATTTTCACCAATTCCCAAAAGTTGTTCTTCCTCAAAGAATCCATTTCTTCTTCCATAGCCAGCTGCCACTTTGATGAATCCTTACACTCCATGGCATCCGTGTAAGTTTCTGGTTCAGCCATCCCTCCTTCTATCCAAAGAGCTGCTGCATCTACAGCATTTGCAAATCCATATCTCAAGGGTGGTCTAACCACTCTTCTTTCCCGGTCTCTTATGAGCTGGTAGTTATTTACTGCATCAACCACTTCTTGTTCAGCCTCTTCTTGAGTTTCTTGAGCTTCTTAGCCTTCTTCCAAGGGCTCTACCTGGTCCGAACTCTCTTGCCTCCTCTGCTCTACCTGAACCGAGTGCTCTTTGATGTGATGCTCAATAATTTCTGAATTGGTTTGCTCACTAGCCCCTGCAGGGTTAGTTTTCTCCAAGTAGGGAAATAATAAGTCATTATAGACAACATCCCTACTTATAATCAGTTTCATGCCCTTCTTTTCTAAGAACCACAACCTATATCCCTTAGCCCCTTCCCCATATCCTAGAAACACACATTTTCTAAATCCTGGGCTAAGTCCATCATCCTTTTGTTGTGCATACGCAGCACACCCAAAAGTCCTAAGGTTGTCCAACTCAGGGGGTTTTCCACTCCACATCTCCATGGGAGTCTTTTGGAACACAATCCTAGAGGGTGATCTATTAATCAAATATGCAGCTGTAGCTACAGCTTCTCCCCAAAAATATTTTGGTAACCCGAATCCATCTAACATGCACCTAACCTTTTCCATAAGGGTCTTATTCATCAACTCAGCAACTCCATTTTGCTGAGAAGTTTCCACAACCGTCCTATGTCTTAGAATGCCATTTAACCTACAAAATTGATCAAGTTCTTCGTTAAAAATTTCTAAGCCATCATCGGTTCTTATCCCTTTAACTACTCAACTCATTTGAGTCTCAACCAGCTCTTTCCACACCACTAATTTATTCAAGGCATCTAATTTATTCTTAACCAAATAAACCCATACTTTTCTTGAATAATCATCAATTAAAGACAGAAAGTAAATGTTACCTCCCTGTGTTGGTGTCCTTGCTGGTCCCCAAAGGTCCGCATGAATGTAGTCAAGAATGCCCTTAGACTTGTACACTCCGATGTTGAAGCTGACCCGATGTTGCTGCCCAAGAGCGCAGCTTTCACAAAAATCTAGTTTTTCTACTTTGTCACCACCAAGTAGACCTTCCTTGTTAAGCACTTGCAGGCTCTTTTCGCTCATGTGTCCCAAGCGAGTGTGCCAAAGGGCTACCTTGTCCAGCTCAGCCATCAAGCTTGCTGCTTGATCATTGGTTTCTGTTTCTCCAATCATCTCATAGAGTCCATCGTTTCTTGCTGCCTTGATCACTACCAAAGATCCCTTGGCCACTTTGATCTTTCCTCCCTCTATCTTACATGTCTAACCTATGGAATCCAGCTGCCCCAATGAGATCAAGTTCCTCTTCAAATCTGGAACATACCTCACATTTTCCAGCAGCCTTGTGACTCCATCAAACATCCTCAATTGGATGTCTCCAGTCCCTCTCACTTGGCAAGAATTGTCATTCCCCAAGAAGACTCTTCTATCATTGATCTTCTTGAAATTCTTATACCATTCTTTGTGAGGGCTCATATGACGAGTGCACCCGGAGTCCAAGATCCATTTCCCGCTGCCTTCTTGCCCCTTGCTCACATCCGAGCACACAACAAGAACATCACCATCTTGCTGTTCTGTTTTGGCAACCGAAGCCTCTCCATTGTTGGTATGGCTTCTCCTCTCATCCCACATCCTCTTCTTGCAATCTTTCTTGAAATGGCCCTCCTTGTTGCAGTAGAAGCACCTCCTTCCTCCAACTCTTGGTTTAGAGTGTGCTCTCCTATGGCTTTCTCCTCTACCATTGTCCCGGTAGTAGCCATTGTTACTGCCATTCCGAGCTGCTGGCCTTCCTCTTATGAACAGCCCTTCACCACTTGATGTCTCCTTCATCTTGGCTTTGAAATCATGTGCCCTTATGGCATTGATCACAATCTCCTTTATCAAAGAATCATTTCCATACTCAATTGCATTAATCAAATTATCAAAGCAATCTAGAAGTGAATTTAATAAAATAACAGCCAATTGTTCATCCGGAAAAGAAATGCTACAGCTATTCAAATCTTGAACTAGCTTATTAAAGACATCAAGATTATCTTGCAACTCCTTACTAGGGTCCATTTTAAAAGCAAAGATTCTTTTAAGAAGATAAATTTTGTTAGAGAGAGTTTTGGTAAGAAACAACTCATCTAGTTTCTTCCATATGATAGCCGGATCCTCCGAGTCTCCGCACTCCCTTGTGACACTATCCGACATATGCAAGAAAATGGTTCCGTAAGCCATCTTCTTCATCTCGGTCCGCTGGTCCTCCGTGACACTTGCTGAAAAGCATCATCTTCCCCAATAGCCAAGTCCACTTTCTGCTGCATTAGAACCGCCTTGATCTTCCGCTTCCATAGGGCAAAGTCCCCCTTTCCATCAAACTTCTCCACACATAAATTTGAAGCCATCTTTTGTGGACAAGATCCCAGATTTGTGCACTAACCACAACTACTTTCTTCAACCTCAAGAACACAGATCGAAGATGGATCTTTAACACTGTTCTTGAATCAACCTTCAAGAACACGATTGGATCTTGATCTTTACACCGTTCTTGAATCACCCAAGAAGTTTGATCTTTGATTCTTGGAGTCTTGGCTTCGTACCTTCTACTTCTTGCTCCGATAACCAGCTGCTTAGCTCTGATACCACTGTTGGAAATCACCTTGTCAAGATGCCCAGGTGGTGATCTTCCAAACACCCAAGTCTTGAATGATTTGTAGAAAGAATTTCAGCAATCGAACACAAGAACAGAAAATCAAAGAAAGAAAGAAGACAAGTAATTTGTTGTCGAGGTTCGGCAATGTGCCTACGTCCCCATGAGTTCCTCCGAACTCTCTACACTATCTCAATGGTTCTTACAAAGTTACAGGAATCCCCTTCAAGAATCCAAGTTCTTGAAGAACCAAGAAGAGAATGAGAAAGTGATAGACCTATTACAATGCTTTCTATCAATTCTCTACTAACCTCTCTTCTTTACAACCAGCCTCACTACAAGAGTCCCTCTTATGTTTATGTCTCTCACACAATTCTCTCTTGTGTTTACAATGATCTCACAATGTCACAACCTGTGTGGTTCTCTCACACACCTTTTCCACCACTTGAAATGAGGCTAAGATACCCTTTTTATAGCCTCTTAATTCTTGGACAATCTTGTAAATCATTCTTGACCCTTTGATCATGTTCTTCCTTTAATCTCAGCCCTTCATCACTCTCCAAGTGATGCTGTGCATTTTGGTGTGGTGCTGTGTGCTGCGGCGTGACCTGATGCTGCAGCCTCCTGATGCTGTGCGCACACCTCTTGCTTGTGGGCAGAAACTTTCACATCAGTGTGCCTGACCTTCCCATGCTCAAAATTGAAGCACACACATGTGTGCAACCTTATAACTTGCTGAACTTTGATATCCCACAATTGGTTTGGACATTAACCAACCTTAGGCCATGTTTGGACATGTTTGAAACTTAGGAAAATAACAACAATAAGTTTGAGAGATAGATATACTTATTGTTTGGATGATTAAAAAGAAGAAAAAATTGATTTAACACATTTTATTATCGTGTACTTAGAGGCTCTGATTTTAATTGCACTATCTAAGTTTTCCGATTTTCAATATTATTCAATGTTATTCTCAATCAATTTCAAGTTATCGATGTTAGTTAAAATTGAATGTGTATCCTTTTTTTTCATGTCTAATGCTACGAGAAAAAAAAATTGATGTTTATCCATAATTAATCTCGTTAATTTAAAATTAACAATGATTGAGATAAAACTAAATAAAATTAAAAGTTTGAGAACTTAAATATTACGATTAAACTCATTTACTAATTTGAAACTTGAGGCATATTTTAGAGGGCAATAATACAATTTAGCCTAACAAATTCATATATACAAAAAGATTGTAATGGGAGTTTAAAACATCTTAACAAATACTCACGATTACTTAGTTAGTGACCCGCCTTAATGAAGTGATGGCATGAGATCAATTTCCCCCCACCCAAAAAAAATATTGGTTAAAAAAATATATTGATGATTGTTTAAAGGTTGAAATTAATGCATTTAAAAAATATAATTACATAAAGAACATCAAATAAGATTGATTATAGTTAGAATATTGTAAAAAATCGAAATGGTCGATTCGATTGGTTAAAAGTTTTAATCGATTTATTTCGATTAAGTTATTTTTTAGTCGTTTCAATCTAATTAACTTAAGCATTTTGAAATTAACCTACCGAATTAATTTTTATCGGTACAATCGGTTAATCGACATTGTTTATATAATTATTATTTTTAAATTTGTTATATATTATACATTTAATATTTTTTAGTTCATTATATTTTATATATATTATATTTATATTTAGTATATTATTAATATTAATTAATTTATTGATCAATTAAACGGTTAAATATTTAACCGTCAACAGATTGATTAACCGATATATATTATCCAGTTAATTATTTTAGTATCTATTTAATCAATTAATCAAACCATTTTAATCAAAACGATCAATTAATCTATTTTAAACATTTAGTAAACACTCTAAATCATAGATTTTAAGTCCTTTGATTAGACGAATAATAACGGATCAAAACAAAGTTGACTATGGTTTTCTTGGTATGGGGGTAACTTTGGGTTTTTTTATTTAGAAACTCGAATTCAATCTCTTCTGTCGTTGTATCAAAAAAATCAGAACAATGTTGAGATTTAACGGTAAACACTAATAATTGGTTTCGAGAACTTAAAGGAAAGGCCCATGAAATGTAAGGCCATGCTAACAAAACCAAACACCAGCTTATGGGCTCTTAGAGAGCAACCAATTAGGTCAAGCTCAATGGCTGTGAACTTAATTCTGGCAGTTGTACTTGTTGGGACAGAGTTACTAGGGAGATACAATGAGAAGATTTAGATGAATACTCTTATCCTTTCTTTCTATATCTTTTCCTTCAATCCAAACATATCGTAATGAATATCATCTACCCTGTCATCATGACAACTTAAAAGATCACAAGAACATTGTTAATGTATTATATGTGCTTAGTCCCACATTTGTTGTGTATAGCTTTGCTTCTCCTATTAGCTTGTATAAATAGGATAATCCCACATTGGTTGTGTATAGCTTTGCTTCTCCTATTAGCTTATATAAATAGGATAGCTCCCTTTGTAAGCAAATCATACCATTCAATACAATTCTTCTTTTTGTATTGTCTCACTTCCTCTCTTAAATTCAACATGGTATCAGAGCCATAATGGTTCTCGGTATTTTAAGAGTTGAGTATGCTCTGTGATTGCCACTATTAGTGGATCCTTCACATCAGAAATTCTCGGTATATTAAGAGTTGAGTATGCTCTGTGATTGCCACTATTAGTGGATCCTTCACATCAGAAAAACTTCTAGTATATCCTTTTCATACCTGTCGGGTCATCACTATAGTCGGAGTCTCATCGACATCATCTCTGCTGCTGCTCTTGTTTCAGAAATGTTGCTGCCACGTCAGCCCTAAAGGCCACATCAACGACACCTCAGTGCCATGTCAGTGCCACGTCACCTGTTGACATCACATCCGCTGCCGCTCCTGTTTCAGAAACGCTGCTGTCATGTCAGCCCTAAAAGCCACATTAACGCCACCTCACTGACACGTCAGTGCCACGTCACCCGTTGACCACCACATCATCAGTTGACCACCACGTCACCGGTTTCTTGGAGGTTCACCTTCCTCTTTGTGCCTATGGCTGAATCGTACTTACCCCGGGTTATTACTACCGTTCTGGATGAATCTAATTATGTTGTGTGGGCTCAAGAAATGTCTGGTTTTCTCCGTGGACATAAATTGTGGCGTTACGTTACTGGAGATATCACTGAACCCAAGAAGAAGGACGATGAAGATGCTGACAAATATGTTGACCGTCTAGAGGACTGGGATAGTAAAAATCACCAGATTCTCACATGGTTTCGTGCCACTATTATCGCAAAAATCAAACTTCAATTTGGTACACTCCATACAGCTAAAGAAGCTTGGGATCTTCTCCAACACCGCTACACCAGGGCAGACATCTCAAATCGATATCGTCTTCTTTCCATCCTTCATAGTATGCGCCAAGAACCTGGACAAACTATCAACAGCTTTCTATCTCAGATGACTACCATGTGGAACCAGTTAGCTCTCACTGAGCCAACTTGGGAATGCACAAAAGACGCCGATGTTCATGGAAAGTACTGAACTGAGACACGCATTATGCAATTCCTGATGGGCTTGAGAGAGGAATTTGAACCTGTACGAGCTTCAATCCTACACCGAGGCGCGATACCTCCCCTAAACGATGTCCTTTCTGATCTACTCAGTGAGGAAACACGTCTCACCACATTACAAGGATCTCATACAGATGTTGCCCTTGCAGTACCCGTTGTTCTTGCCACACCAGCTGCCAAGACAAACCCATACCAGAAGCCCGTATATTGCAAGTATTGTCATTCACAAGGGCATGAATTGCTCAAATGTCCTTCTCGCCTATGTAAAGTCTGCAGAGAACCGGGTCACTATCTTGCAGACTGCCCTAAACTTCCTTCTGGAAATCAGTCAAATGGGAACCAATATCGCTCACGAGGCTCATACAATCGGTTCTATTCCAAGCCAAAGAATACTGCTGCTGTAGCCACGGATGCTACACCAACTTCATCCAGCTCTTCACCTGATTGGAGTGGTTTATGCACCATTCTTACCGAGGCTCTAACTAAAATTGGTAACAATATAGCCATGTCAGCTACACCAGGTACATCCCGATGGTATTTTGATTCTGCTTGTTGCAATCATATGACTTCTGATGCCTCCATATTTTCCTTGAAAACCCGTGATGAGCATGCACCTACTATTCACACTGCCAATGGATCAAATATGTCGGTCAGCCACACTGGACATGTTGACAGTTCTCATTTATCTCTTCCTGACACATATTTGGTTCCTAATCTTACGCTTAACCTTATATCTGTTGGACAACTATGTGATCTTGGACTTGATTTGCATTTTTCTTCTACTGGTTATCGTGTGCAAGACCCTCAGACAGGAAAACTCCTTGGAACCGACCGTAAAGTTGGATGCCTCTTTGAGCTTACTCACCTCCAAGTCCCATCCTCACCATCACCAAACCAATCAGCCGCATCCATCCCAGTACTCTCTCCCGTGAAATTGTGGCACTCTCGATTAGGTCACACTTCATCCAGCCCTCTACGTTCTCTTATTTCTAGTGGTCAGTTAGGATCACTTCAGCATGAGTCTTTTAATTGTATTCATTGTCAACTTGCAAAATAATCAGCTTTACCTTTTAATGAGAGTCAGTCTGTTTCCCTTGCACCTTTTGATTTAGTACATTCTGACGTTTGGGGGCCTTCTCCTCATACATCAATGGGTGGTGCTCGTTATTTTGTTATATTTGTGGATGACTATTCTCGTTATACTTGGTTATTTCTTATGAAAAGTAGATCTGAACTCTTTCAAATATATTCTGATTTTTCTTCTATGGTTCAAACTCAATTCTCTCGGAATATCAAAATTTTTCGTTCAGATAATGCAATGGAATATAAAGACCGTGTTTTTCTAAACCTACTTCACAAAAATGGCACGCTTCCCCATCGCTTGTGCCCTGGAACCTCCCAATAAAATGGACGAGCCGAACACAAACATAGACATATTCTTGACACTGTTCGTGCTCTACTAATTTCATCATCATGTCCTGAACGTTTCTGGGGTGATGCTGCCTTAACCGCAGTGTACACAATCAATCGTGTCCCTTCCGCTACAATCCAAAATCAGTCTCCATTCGAGCGCCTTTTCGGTATACCTCCTGATTACTCTAACCTCAGAGTCTTTGGTTGCGCTTGTTTTGTTCTTCTCAAACCACATGAACACAATAAATTACAACCAAGGGCTCATCTGTGTTGTTTCATTGGATATGGTATTGAACATAAGGGGTATCGATGCTGGGATCCTATTTCTAAAACTCTTCGTATCTCTCGTCATGTCATTTTTTGGGAACATCAAATGTTCTCTTCCTTACGGTCATTTGACATGTCAACCATCACTAACTCCAGATTCTTTACTGATCCATCTATTGAGTTTTTTTCCTGAGAATCCAGTTTCAGGTACTGTTGAGTCCACCTCCGAATCACCAGCCGATATCACCCCTTCCGTTCCGGACCCAGCTCCAGCTCCAGAACCCTCAACTGACCTCACCTCTCCGACTCAATCGGTCGTGCCCGAGGATATTCCTATGTCTGATGAGTCTGCACCAACTCCCTCTGAGAGCCATCCTCCATATCACCCCCGCAGATCTACCAGGGTAACTCATCTCCCTTCTCATCTTGCTGATTACCATTGTGATTATCATTGTTTTTCCACTATACTTCATCTGCATGAGCCTCAATCCTATAAGGAGGCTAGTACTAATCCACTTTGGCAGAAAGCAATGGATGAAGAACTTCAGGCCCTAGCAAAAACTCATACCTGGGATATTGTTGATCTGCCCCCTGGAAAAACTCCTATTGGGTGCAAATGGGTGTTTAAGATCAAGACACTTTCTGATGGCTCTATTGAACGATATAAAGCCCGACTTGTTGCCAAGGGATTTTCTCAGGAATATGGCATTGACTATGAAGAGACATTTGCTCTAGTGGCGAGGCTCACATCTATCCGTACACTCCTTGCTGTCGCTGCCATTCGAAGATGGACTCTATTTCAAATGGATGTCAAAAATGCATTTCTCAATGGGGATCTTCTTGAGGAAGTCTATATACATACACCTCCCGGCTTGGATGCCCATCGAAACAAAGTTTGTCGCCTTCGTCGTGCCCTATATGGTTTGAAACAAGCTCCACGTGCCTGGTTTGCCAAATTCAGCACTACTATTCATCAGTTTGGGTTCACACCGAGTGCTCATGATTCAGCTCTGTTTATCCGTCATACTGCCAACGGTATTATCATTCTTTTACTATACGTGGATGATATGGTTATTACTGGAGATGATCTACATGGTATTTCTGAACTCAAAAAGTTTCTCAGTGGCCAATTCGAGATGAAAGATCTTGGTGTGCTCACCTATTTTCTTGGCCTCGAAGTCTCATCTAATTCTGATGGATTTTTTCTCTCTCAGGCCAAATATGCTTCGGACCTCCTTTCCAAGGCTGGGATCACTGACTCAACCACTGCCACTACTCCTCTCGAGCCGAACGTCAGACTTACCCCACTTGATGGTTCACCTCTTCAGGATGCCACTCTATATCGTCAACTGGTTGGAAGTCTTGTATATCTTACTGTCACTCGCCCTGACATTGCCTATGCTGTTCATCAGGTCAGTCGGTTCTTGTCCGCTCCTCGGACCACCCATTACTCGGCTGTTCTTTGCATTCTTAGGTACGTCAAGGGTACTTTATTTCATGGGCTTCATTTCTCAGCACAGTCTGCCCCCGTTTTACAAGCCTATTCTGATGCCGATTGGGCCGGAGACCCCACCGACAGACGTTCAACCACTGGTTATTGTTTCTTTTTGGGCAATTATCTCATTTCCTGGCGTAGTAAGAAACAAACTGTGGTTGCTCGCTCCAGTACTGAAGCTGAATATCGTGCCATGGCTGATGCAACTCAAGAACTTCTCTGGCTTCGATGGCTACTCGCTGACATGGGTATCTCTTCTCCTGCTGCCACTATCCTACACTGTGACAACAGGAGTGCTATTCAGATCGCTCACAATGATGTCTTCCATGAGCGTACAAAATACATCGAGAATGATATCCACTTCATCCGTGATCACATTCTCCAGAATACGGTTCGTCCACAATCCGTCAGTTCAGCCGATCAGACAGCTGATATTTTCACTAAGGCTCATCCACTCGGACACTTTCACTCTCTGGTTTCCAAACTCAAGTTCACCTCCCACTTACCGCCTTGAGTTTGAGGGGGGATGTTAATGTATTATATGTGCTTAGTCCCACATTGGTTGTGTATAGCTTTGCTTCTCCTATTAGCTTGTATAAATAGGATAATCCCACATTGGTTGTGTATAGCTTTGCTTCTCCTATTAGCTTATATAAATAGGATAGCTCCCTTTGTAAGCAAATCATACCATTCAATACAATTCTTCTTTTTGTATTGTCTCACTTCCTCTCTTAAATTCAACAAACATAATGAGCAATAAATTCACTGAACACCTACATTGCATCCACTTCAACTCTGTGCAAACATCACATGAAATGTGCTTCTTAACTACTTACCATTGGGAACACCTACAATCCACAATTCTATATAATGTAAGCTCAAAGTGTCAAAGACCCCCAAGTTATAGGAGTTTAAGAGGAACTACAAATCATTATCGATTGCTTTAATTTTTAGAACTGTTTTTGTTTTCGAGAAACATAAATTAAGAGAAACGCAAAATAAAATTCAATAAAATTGAAAACTAAATTTAGTCTAAAACTCAGTTTGACAAGTGTTTTACTCGACACTAAAAAGTTTTGTAAATGTTTTATCAAAAACTATTTTAACCGTCAAAAACTGAATTCGTTTTTGAATCAATTCCCCAAAAAATAAGCAAATTTCTCATCTTTTATTCCTATGACTAGCCTTCATATACCTTGAGCTTCTACTTCCCGTTTGGGTTTATTCTAAATATCAAGCCCTTGAAATCCCATGGACCTGACAAAAAGCAGCACCTCACCCCAAGTAAAGAAGCTGTTGATCTTCTTTCTCTCTCCTACAAATCAACTCCATAACTGCCAAAGAAAATTCACATGTCTTTGTTTTCTTTGAAAAAGATAAAATCACTTGCACTGGTTGGTTACAGTTGGATTCCCACCAACTGCAGCCCCCTTTTTATCCACACAACAAACTCATCTTCAACTATTTGATAATATTGCTTTGTAGGCTCTTCTCTAAACCAAACTATCGGTACAGAGAAAGGATCTCTTCCAAAGTTTGCTGCCATGAAACCCATAATTCTCTTTGTTCTTTCTTATTTTTTTATTAGCTCACTATCTTTGAAAGTTGAGCCACATTATACCAACCCACAAATCACTGTGATGGGACTTGTTTATTGTGATATCTGCTCAAACAACAGCTTCTCCACTCACAGCTTCTTCATACCAGGTGAATAAAATCAACAAAAATTGTAGTTATTGGTCTTTTCGAGCATTATTAGATAGGGCATGTTTGGATTTGTTTTCTATTTAAGAAAATAAAACAGTTTTCTGATTTTTTCTTTTTTTATACGAAAAACAAGTTTGAATAACATGTTTTCACAGACAAGCCTGTTTTTGAGAACAGTCAAAATTTTGAAACAACTGACCAAACGCATTTGGAACGCCAGATAGCTGTTTTTTGTTTTTTTTCCTTCCTTTTTTCGAAAACACTATCCAAAGGCCAGATTCTTTTGGGTACTCTATTATATGTAAAATGAAATTGAAATTTACAGTTTACCCATATTTCAACAATGTTCTTATAACCAGGTGCAGAAGTCAGAGTAGATTGCAAATTCAAGGCAATCTCACCAAGGACAACAGAACAGATAACATTTTCAGTGAACAGAACAACAAATAAACATGGAGTTTACAAGTTGGATTTACCATCAGTAGATGGGGTGGAATGTGCAGAGGCAGCCATGGGATCTTCCTGCCAAGCAAGCTTAATTGGGAGTTCATCTACTTTATGCAATGTTCCTGGTTACAAAAGCACAACAGATGAGATGTCATTTAAATCTAAGAGATCCAATCTCTGCATCTACAGCATTAATGCATTGAATTTCAGACCTTCAAAGAAATACATTACCTTATGTGGGAATTAGAAGAAAAAAAAAAGACTTTTCATCAAGCTTTCATATGAAGAAGAAGAAGAAGAAGGTATTAAAGAGACTAGTATTGAAATCATCTTCAATGCATTACTACTTTGATTTGTCTTAATTGTGCATGTAGAATTGAGGTGTGCAGACATGCTTGATTTGCTATTTTTTTGTTTTCTTATGTAGATTATGATTGTGGTTAACAATATATAAAATGTATGAAATTTCAGTAAGATTACCAGCCAAGAAAAAGCAACCTTTTTAACATTTTTTGAATTGAAGAATATTGCAGATGCAAGACCCAGAAAATGTCAAGCTTGTGAACTACTATCAGATATAAAATATGAACATGTTTATAACATGATCCCTGCAGGTCCACTGGAGTACAACATATAATCAAGTCTCAAGTGGATGAAAGAAAACGCATCTGAAAGGCAAACACATTAGATAACAAATATGCAGAGAGCTCAAAACAATCCACTAATATTAAACAGATTCTTAATTTTATCCAGTCGTACGACACTTTATATATGGGTATGATTTTTTCCAACTACAAATCAATGAAATTCTTACAAATACTTGTAAAAAATAGATGAATTTAACACTTAAACACATAACACCTCTCTATATCGGACACAAATACCCAAATCCTGAAAACATAGGAAGCCACACAATCTGTACCCTTCCTGCTTCCAATTTCCTTTGTTAATTTCTTTGTAACATCCAGGTACTCATTGTTACTTGATCCTTCAATGCCACTAGTTTCCATTTGCCATTTTATTCTTGTTTAAGATTCTTACCCTCCTTTTATGTAAAATTATGAATTTTCAATTAAATTTCTTTTGTGTGGTTTAAGTTTAAAAGTAAATGAAAGAAAATAAGTGAGGAGAAAAGCTTAATGGTGCAATTTGTAATATAAAAATTTTAGGAAAGTGAAAAAAAAAAAGTTATTTTTCAAAGAAAGAGTATTCAATCATCTGTAGAATGACCTACAATAAAAAAAAACACACTGCAGATCATTTTTTTTCAAAATAATAGATTTTGGTGTACAATAATTTTCAAAAGCAAAACACTTTACGCTCGATTAAACATAATAAGAATATCATTTTTCATCAATGATTAGATATGACAGACATATAAATCTTGTTTTCTAGACATAAGAAATGTTCATCAATTTCTTCAAAATATTCATATGATAATGAGTTTGAATGGAGTCTGGTATCGTTTTATTGCACCGATCGACACTCCCCGGCTTACAAGAATTTGTCAGTAAACCCACCTTTTTATTAAAATGTTTTAAACATGCAACTACTTTGGCCACTTTTTATATCCAGACATGGCTGATGTAGCTTTTAATTTCTAACATTAATGGAAAAGAGAATGATATAAATAAAATTCATATACTTTTCGACTTTGTGCATACAAATTTAACAGGTGCTCCAAATAAGATACCAACAATGATTAATGAAGTTATTAGCATTAATGTTAGATAAGTACTGAATGTATAGATCTATACTTACCATTAATTCAGTTAGAATTCTTATTCGGTGTACACTTCACAAAATGTCTCATAAATCTTTACTTAAATATATAAATCAAATATTTAAATAAAATTATATATGTTGATTTTCTCTATTCCTCTTTATCTTCTCCAACTATCCTACTTAGATTTAACTTCTACACTCTCTTTATCTCTCGTATAACCTATGTTTTTATCTTCCCATTCCCACTCACATTTAACTTGTCCACTTTCTTATTTCTTCTATCTTCAACTCATGTAGATTTTTTCTGTTCCTCTTTATCTTCTCCACATTTTCAATTATTTTTATTTCTTTTTGGTGATTCTAACTGGATTTTTATTTTTTTAGGGTTTATTTGTAGGTTCAGTTTTCTAATGGAGAATATATGATCATTATACTTAGCATACTTATAGGTAAGAAAATAATTTTTAGCATATTATTTTATCACATAAAAGAACAGTGTGTGTGTTGAGATGCTATGTAATATAGCTACGTGAGGTATGTGATTAACTCCTCTACAGTAAAAATTATGAAATAAAGCATGCAGTACACTGTTTTTACAAATAGATTTGAACTCTTTAAATTTTGAGATGTGGTAAAAACTACTTTATAATCAAAATTTATGTATACTGAAAACTTTACTTTATAATTTTTTACAACTGACGAGTTTATCTCGTGAAATATGTTCTAGTGGTTAAGGCTTTGTTTTAGGTTAAAGCCAGCGTTTTCTTCATATATAATAAATTTATAAAGTACCATCGTCGGGTGGTTAAAGGTTGTTTTCAATTTCACATGTTAGTTTAAAGTCATAATTTGTTTAAATTTTATATTTATGATATAATAAATTAATATATTTTAATAATTAGATAATAAGTTTTTATTAAAAAAATGACAAAAATTATATGAACTTCTTTACATAAAGTTTGTGAAATTTCCTATTAATTCTTTATGTTTATTGTAATAAAATTAACGATCGTGACATATCATTTAAAATACATTCAGGAGAATTTCACATTTATAAAAAATCAATATATTTTAATAAATTTTAACCTATGATCTAAGCTTATGTTATTTTTTTTTACAAAATTTGATAAATTTTAAATAGTTGATCAAATATAGGTTAAATCAAATACTAAACTGATAATTTTTTATTGAAATTTTATATAATTGAACTATTGCATGATCAGTTTATTGAATTGTAAAGTTTGGTATAGGATTTTATTTTTACAAATATTATTTTTTTAAAGAAACTTCACGAACTCCATGTAAGGAATTTCATATACGTTTTACTCCTAAAAATTTTAATATATATATAATAGAATCATTTACATTGTGGTTGCGTCACGTATAAAGAACATTAAATTCTTATCATTTATTTCTTATCAACCATCAATATAATATAATATGAATTAAGTATATTATATAATCAATATAAATTAATTTTCTTTAAATAAACACAATTAAATAGCTAAAAAAAATTGCATTTACTCTTCTTTACTTCTTAATTGTTGACACGTATTTGATTTTAATAATTACAAAACACTACTTAAATTGAACTAACAATTTTATCTAAGTATTTAAGCGGTAAAAGCATTCAGTTCAGGAACAAGATGCAAAAACTCAACATGTTCAGACACCAAAAGAAGACAGAAGATCTAGAATAAGTACTAAGGTAATTGAATCACTATGTAAATCTCTAAATTAAATTATTTAGCTTGATCTATGGCTCAATTTACAAAAAGTTTTGACAAAAACTAAAATACAAAAAATTTCTAAGTCAAAAAACTGTTTTGAAACATGAAAACTGGGTTAAAGGTTTAGAATATTGATGTCGGGCAGAATAGCGATTATTCTCCAGGCTAGTCGAACAGATAGTTCACAGGGAGTAACACAAGAAAAAACCCTAAACAATACAGAGAAACAGCTCTGATGTTTTATTTAAAATTATGCAATTACAATAATAATGTTTACTAAATCCTAAAACCTTATTTATAAAGTCAAGCTAAAATAAGAAAATTAAATTAAGGCCAAATTTGAAGTAATTGCAAATAAAAATAAAAAATTTCCTAAAAACTGAAAGTAATTGCAAATAAAAATAAAAAGTTTCCTAAAAACTGAAAACTGCCAAATTGAGGGCTTAAACGTCGTTTTTTGGCTTAAAAATGACGATGCTTATAGCTAAAAACTTAAGTTTTGCTCGAAAGTCCGTTTCCAATCAGATTAGGGTCTTCCGGGGCCCGATCTGAGCTCATGGCCCATTCTAGGTAGTCCACCTGCCAATTTTGCGCTAATCTGCCAACTCTAGGTACCTCAGTGCCAACAACGTGCTATCTGACAACTCAGCATCATCTGACTCGGATCCTCCTGTATCAGTCGCCCCGGGTTGGAAAGAACTCGTCCTCGAGTTCACAATAGCCTCATCGGAATCCCTAAAACAAAGACTCAAGTGTTTCACATTAAAGACATCAGAAGTTCTCAAATGACTAGGTAGGTATAGTCTGTAAGCGTTATCATTGATCTTTCGCAGGATCTCACAGTGTCCAATCTTCCACTCTTTAAGCTTATTATACTCTCCCACGGGAAAACGATCGCGAGTTAATACTGCCCAAACAAAATCACCAACATCAAAAAGTACCTGACGATGATGACTGTCGCTCTGAACCTTCTTCTTTGATCTTGATAGCTTCTCACTGAAAAAAGCTATGAGGTGCCCCTCCTGACTCAGAACACCACCAATACCAACCCCAGATGCATTATAGTTTACCTCGAACACTTTTTCAAAATCAAGCGGCAACCCAGGAGGAAGATCTTCTGGCATCAGGTCAAAAAATTCTGCCAAGAGTTGCTGCACCTCTGCTGGTAAATCTGGATTCATGTCTGCTGCAATATTCCCAAAAGGCAGAAGAGCATAGGCCAAGTCTCCATGCTCAATCTCAGCTAAAAACCTGGACATAGGAAGTAAATTAGTATTATTGGCTAGCGGGGTAGGAATGGTTCCTTCCCGACGAGGCACCAACACAATCTTCTTCCCTTTGATGCTAAGGGAATAGGCATTTTTCCGCCCATCATGGATAACACTACGATCATACTTCCAAGGTCTACCTAACAATACATGACAAGCATCCATAGACACCACATCACACCAAACATTATCAAAATATTTCCTACCAATCGAAAAAGATACTAGGCATCGCCTATCTACTGTTACCTCACTGCCTTTATTCAACCATGACAATTTATACGGCTTGGGATGACGATTTGTCTTAAACTGCAATTTCTAGACAGCCTCTTCAAACACTACATTCTCGAAACTACCACTGTCAATGATTATCTTGCAGACTTTATCTGCAATTGTGCAGGTCGTGTGGAAAATATTGGTCCTCAACCAATCGTCCTCTGTATCGCCCTTGGGGGTTAGTAAAATCTTATGAACAACCAAGATCTCATGGCCATTTCCATACAACACATCCCCATCTTCATCATTGTCATACACAGGCTCTCTAAGCTCCTCAGTTTCGTCTACCCCATCGTCCTCAATCAGAAGATTTTTGCCCTTATGACTAGCAGGCTTCCTGCACTCAGTCGATTTATGTCCCTGTTCACCACATCTGAAACATCTAATATTTGAGCTAGGGTTACCTTGGGGTGGCTGCTGGGCATGACAGAATTCTTGAGGGCGAACTGGCCGATTGCTTTGATCGCTACTTCGGTTCATTGGCCTCCTGTTCTGCTATGTTTCCACCGCAAGTGCACGCTGGTATGCTTCAAAAATGGTCCACAGCGAGTGAAGGCTGAGGACATCCTACAGGGGTTGCTGTAATCCCCCAAATACCTTGCCACCATCTGCTCTTTCGTCTCAGATAAATCATTCCGAGCTATCAATTGATAGAACTTCTCCGTGTAATCATCAACTGATCTCGTGCCTTGCCTCAACGAATGAAGTCATTGAAATAGGGTTTGAGTGTAGCCGAAAGGAAGGAAGTGACCCTTCTTCTTTTTCTTCATCCTCTCCCAATCAGTGATCTTGGCCTTGCCCTGTGAGTCGCGTGACCGCCTCAACTGCTCCCACCACGTAGATGCTCTACCTTTGAGTTTGATGGTGACCAGTTTTACTTTGACACGATCTGGGACTTCCTTATACTCGAAAATATGTTATACTTCATTCAACCAATCGATAAATCCTTCGGCCTATAATGTACCAGAAAACTCGAGCAGATCCACTCTGAATCCGAGGTCTCCATAATGATCCTCCCGACCACGATGCTCCCTGAATCGACCAGGACTATGATACGGGTTTTCAAAACTGGAATCGGAATCGTAATCTTTCGTTTATGGTAGATTAAACCCTAAAACACCCTTAGACCCTTTGTACTATAAATAAATCACTTAGGGTTTGATATCAGATCATCAATTAGAGGGCCAAAGGCCGAGAAACTCAAGTATGAGCCCAATGGCCGACTAACCTCCAAGCAAGGCAAAGGGATGAATCCCTAGGTGTGGTTGTTCTTATTTTCTTAATTCAGTTGTAGTTTGGATTTATTATCATTAAACATTGTTATGATTTAATTTTTAATCTAATTAGAAGAGTTCCCTTTAATCTGGTGATTGCATCTTTCTCCCCCATATAAGTCTAGTCATGCTCTTCTTATATGTTGTTGTTGAGGTGTGATTGAGTTCGGTAGATTTCTCTTATAGATTTGTCCATTATTACGGTATTATCATTATGATATATTGTCGTTTCTTGATAATCTATAAGTTAGGTCGTCTGTGCTTGAAAGTAAAGAGTATTTCATAACAATTACATTAGGGTTTATATATGCTTAGATTGAATATTTGCCGATGATCACTGAAATTCCACACCGCTAGACGCTTGGTTAACTCTGTGACTTACCTCTGTAAATCCTCAATCATTGCATCCTGGATGTTACGATCACGGTGTGGGGATTCCTCGTTCGGAACCTGCCCGCGACGACCACGACCACGACCACCAGCCATGGAAACTGATGAAATCTCACCCCAAGAAAATGCTGAAGCTCTGATACCAACTAACACTGGGAAGAATAGCGATTATTCTGCAGGCTAGTCGAACAGATAGTTCACAGGGAGTAACACAAAAAAAAAAACCCTAAACAATACAGAGAAACAGCTCTGATTTTTTATTTAAAATTATACAATTACAATAATAATATTTACTAAACCCTAAAACCTTATTTATAAAGTCAAGCTAAAATAGGAAAATTAAATTAAGGCCGAATTTGAAGTAATTGTAAATAAAAATAAAAAGTACCCTAAAAACTGAAAACTGCCAAATTAAGGGCTTAAACGTCATTTTTTGGCTTAAAAATGACGATACTCTAGGCTTGAAGCCTAAGTTTTGCTCGGAAGCCTGTTTCCAATCAGACTAGGGTCTTCTGGGGCCCGATCTGAGCTCATGGCCCATTCTAGGTAGTCCACCTACCAGTTTTGCACTGATCTGCCAACTCTAGGTACCTCAGTGCCAACAACGTGCTATCTGACAACTCAGCATCATCTGACTCGGATCCTCCTGCATCAAATATGCACTAAGGTAATTGAATCACTCTGTAAATCTTTAAATTAAATTATTTAGCTTGATCTAAGGCTCAATTTACAAAAGGTTTTGACAAAAACTAAAATACAAAAAGTTTCTGAGTCAAAAAACTATTTTGAAACATGAAAACTGGGTTAAAGGACAACCCAGTCGACTGGGAAATGGGACAGTAAGTTCCCAATCAACTGGTACTAAGGACCGAGTCGACTAGTAATTTCACCAAGTCGACTGGTATTCTGCCTAAACCTAAAAGTGAAGATTTTTTACTTAATCCAGTCGACTAGTACAAGGACCCAGTCGACTGGTAATTCGAAAATATGACCGTTAGAGATGCAGGACTTGAGTATTTAATGCCTCAAACCTACCAAGTCAGTGTCAAACGACTATATTGATTCAAAACTATATAAACTCACTTCAATGAGCATTTAAAACAGAGGAGATAACACATTCAATTCATCATATAACTCATTAATTCACAAAAACTTTGAAAATTCATTGTGAGCCATTCTTCAAGCTGGTTCTTGAAAGAGATATATTATTCAGTTGTAAAAAGAATTTATTGCTATCTCTCTATCATTTACTTTACAATTAATACAATTTATTGTAAAGGGAAAGAGTTGGTGTAACTCGTAGAGTGTTTAGGATTAAACATTTCGTTTGTAACTTCCATGAGGAAGAGATTATTGTAATGTTTGTGCAACACCCGTGAAGTTGCTCGACTAAAGATTAGTGGATTATTTCAATGAGATTCCTTGAAGATAGTGGATGTAGAGTCGAAGAGATTCCAATATTGCAAAACTACTATAAACGAAGTTTGCATATTCTCTTCCTTAACTCCTTTATTTTCAAGCATATTATTTGATTGTGTCCTTTGTGTATTAAATTATTTTTAAACCTTCAAATTAATTAGCAAAAAGTTTTTAAAACTCAATTCACCCTCTCTTGGGTTTGAACTTCGGTTCACAATTGATATCAGAGCTTCGTACTCAATTTCAAGCTTAAAATACTTGAGTTGGTCTCATAGCATTTAAAAATTTTAAGAAAGTGAAAAGCTTAATGGTGCAATTTGTAATATAAAATTTTTAGGAAAGTGAAAAAAAAGTTATTTTACAAACAAAGAATATTCATTCATATGTAGAATGACATACAATAAAAAAACACGCTGCAGATCATTTTCTTTCAAAATAATAGATTTTGGTGTACAATAATTTTCAAAAGGCAAAACACTTTATGCTCAATTAAACATAATAAGAATATCATTTTTCATCAATGATTAGATATGATCGACATATAAATCTTGTTTTCTTGACATAAAAAATGTTCATCAATTTCTTAAAATTATTCATATGATAATGACTTTGAATCGAGTTGGTGCCGTTTTATTGCACTGACACTCCCCGGCTTACAAGAATATGTCAGTAAACCCACCCTTTTTTTAAAAAATGATTTGAACATGCAACTACTTTGGCCACTTTTTATATCCAGATATGGTTGGTGTAGCTTTTAATTTATAACATTAATGGAAAAGAGAAGGTATAAATAAAATTCATATACTTTTTGAATTTGTCCATACAAATTTAACACGTGCTCCAAATAAGAGACCAACAATGATTAAGAAAGTTGTTAGTATTAATGTTAGATAAGTACTTAATGTGTAGATCTATACATGCTATTATTGACGTAGTTAGAATCTTTGTTTAGTGTCCACTTCACAAAATATCTCATAAATTTTTATTTAAATATATAAATTAAATATTTAAATAAAATTATATATATTGATTTTTTCTGTTTCTCTTTATCTTCTCTAACTATTCTACTCCGACTTAACTTCTACATTATCTTTACTTTTCTTATTTTTAACCCATGTTTTTATCTTCCCGTTCATTTAATTTCTTTACTTTCTTATCTCTCATATCTTCAACTCATGCTGATTTTTTCTATTGCTTTTTATCTTCTCCATATTTTCAATTGTTTTTATTTCTTTTTGGTGATTCTAACTAGATTTTTATTTTCTTAGGGTTTCTTTGCATGTTTAGTTTTCTAATGGAGAATATGTGACCATTATACTTCGCATACTT
The DNA here is from genome assembly GCA_023935145.1 of Bretschneidera sinensis. Taxonomy (NCBI): domain Eukaryota; kingdom Viridiplantae; phylum Streptophyta; class Magnoliopsida; order Brassicales; family Akaniaceae; genus Bretschneidera; species Bretschneidera sinensis. The sequence continues at coordinate 131,847,827 of CM043697.1, forward strand.
ATAGATAAAAAAATAATTTTTAGTATATTATTTTATCACATAAAAAAATAGCGCGTGTGTTGAGCTGCTATGTAATATAACTACGTGAGTTATGTGATTAACTCTTCTGCAGTAAAAATTATGAAATATAATATGTAATACACTATTTTTACACATAAATTTAAACTTTTTAAATTTTAAAATTTGATAAAAATTACTTTATAATCAAAATATATGTATACTATAAACTTTACTTTATAATTTTTTACAACCGGAGAATTTATCTCGTGAAATATGTTCTAGTGGTGAAATATGTTCCAGTGGTTAAGGCTTTCTTTTAGGTTAGAGCCGCAACTTAGTTACTTTGCTGCTATTAAGCCAGCATTTTCTTAATATATAATAAATTTATAAAGTACCATCTCACTAAGAAAAGATGTGGGCCGGGTGCTTAAAGGTTGTTTTCAGTTTCACATGTTAGTTTAAAGTCATAATTTGTTTACATTTTATATTTAAGATATAATAAATTAATGTATTTTAATAATTAGATAATAGGTTTTTATAAAAAAAAAAATGACGAAACTTATATGAACTCTTTACATAGAGTTTGTAAAATTTCCTATAAATTTTTTATGTTTATTGTAATAAAATTACCAACCTATCATCTAAAATATATTCACGAAAATATCACATTTATTAAAAATCAATATGTTTTAATAAATTTTAACTTATGATCAAAGATAATGTTTTTTTTTTTACAAAATTTGATAAGTTTTAAACTGTTGATAAAATATAGGTTAAATCATATACTAAAGTAATAATTTTTTATTGAAATTTTATATAATTGAACTATTGCATTATCAATTTATTGAATTGTAAAGTCTGGTATAAGATTTTATTTTTAAAAATATTATTTTTTAAAGAAACTTCACGATCTCAATGTAAGGAATTTTATGTAAATTTTACTCCCAAAAATTTATATATATATGTAGTAAAAAGATTTACATTGTGGTTGTGTCACGTGTAAAGAATATTAAATTCTTATCATTTATTTCTTATCAACCATCAATATAATATGATATGAATTAAGTATATTATATAATCAATATAAATTATTTTTCTTTAATAAACGCACAGTTAAATAGCTAAAAAATTGCATTTACTCTTATTTACTTTTTAATAATTTATTATTATTTTATTCCATCTTTAATGTATAGTCAATCACTTTATCTTCTTTTAACAAATTTAAAGTTTCAATCGATTGACACATGGTTGCTAAAAGTACCAATTGGTAAAAATATTTCTTACTATAATTTTTATTTTCTATATAGGTTTCAATATTTAATTCACGGGATCGAAAATCACATGGTACATTAATACTAAGAAAATCATTTCAAAATCGATTAAATTTACATGTATTAATTTATTTTCGAAGATAATATATTAAAAAATAAAGTAATTTAGACCTAACATCACTTTTACTCTCCATCTATTTTACAATTTACGCTGAATATAATGAAAAATATATAAAAATCTTAAGAAATAATTTATAAGTATTAATCACCAATGATAACAATAAAAACTATGTAAAACATAAATAATATGAAGAAAAAAAAAACATAACCAATCACCTTAAAAAACACTATGATATATACTTATATACATATTAAAATTATTAGGAAAAAATTTTATGTATAGCACAATTATATAAACTAGTAAGATAATAGGTTAAGGTCGATAGCAGTTAAAAAAAGCAATGTTGTAATAAATTAGGTTTACTGCAACTCAAATAATGATGTTGCGATAGGTTAAATTTTATGAGTGAAGATCATCTTTAATAATTTATAATTTTTTTAAATAAATATCATATCATCAATAATGTTAATGTAAACAATGCTGCAATAAATTAAGTGTATAGGTCAACAAGTTAGGTTTTATAGCAATAAATTAGATGTATAGCAACCATTAAAATTAGGTGTATAGGTTAAGATCTACAGCAGCAAAAACGATAAATGCTACAATAAATTAAGTGAATAGCAGCAAAAAAAGTACAATGCTATAATAAACTAGATTTATTGCAGCAAAATAAATTTTCAGCTAATTGTAACATTTCTTGCAGTGATAATTCATAATACCTTATCAACTATGTGCATACAAATTTAACACGTGCTTCGAAATACTTAAGCCCACTTCTTTATAAACAGATATGTATCTTTTTTTTTTTTCTTAAGAAGTTATAAACAGATATTATTTATCAGTGTAGCTTTCGATTTCTAACATTAATGGAATAGAAAATAATATAAATAAAATTCATGTATCTTTTTTACTTTGTGCATGACAATTTAATACATTTGATCTAAATAAGAGACCAACAATTATTATCCCCCACAAAACAAAGCACAACAATTCAATTTTTTTTCTTTATATTGGAACAACATTTCACCTATATCAAGTTTAACTACTCTAAATAATATTGATAAAAATATATCACTCAATAAAAATTAAACACGTGTCAAACTTACAAAAATACAAAAGTAATCATATCATTTGAAGAGTAAAAAGTTAATATCATAAGTGGAATTTACAACCAGTTTTTTAATATGAGAATCCTCAGATCCTATATAAAAGGGGCTCATTGTCCCGTCAATCCAACTTTTTTGGACTCTCTCCAACACATTCCCTCTCTTTGTCTGCTCTCATTTTATCTCATCTCAGCTTTTCACTCTACACTTATTGACCAAGTATTTGTGTGGCTTTCTTTAATCAAGTATTTGTGTACTTAACTAAAATGGATTTGACCAAGACTAACAACAACAATTCATTTCATCCCTTCTAGATCAGACTTGACAGAAATACGCTTCGATTTCTTTTCAACATCAACATTGGATCTTACTTGCCATGCAAGCTATAAGCTGCTTATTTAAGTTCATACAAGACATAAACAGTAGAACATAGTTGACCTCAAAAGAAAGCATAGAGAAATTAATACACTGGATAATAATTAACAAACATCATAATGGAAAAATAAAACATTTTTTTTCTTGTTTCTCTATATCTGCATCAATTCTTGGAAGATCTTCATTGAAGAAGCAGGCAAACCCAGAAGCACATTTATGTTCTTCCTCTCTTTCCCATGTGAAAGGAACAAAACCACTTCTTTCTCTGGCAATGCAACTGGCCCTGATAATGTAGGCTCTCCCCAACCGAAATCTGTTGTGTGGAAAGATAGTCTTGACCAAGTGGTGATCAATAGAGTTGATGCCAAAGAAGGCTTAGCTCTTGTTTTTTCAAAATAATCAATGGTTGATCTCATGTAACTATCTGTTACGATCTTGATTGCATCCTTAACTAATCCTACTGCGAACGATAAGGGTTTTTCAAGCAGATCACCTGCTTGACAAATAGAATTTGTCAACACAATTCCATTTCCAATATACCCTTTTGGTAATGGTGGGTTAATTTTAGGCCTGCCATCAACAGCAAATAAAAGCTTAGTTTTCTGATCAGGCAGAAATTTAAGTGCTTTGGTTCGAGCTCTCCAGATGAAAGCTGAGAGGGTTTCAAAGGTGGTGCATTTGTCAAGAACACTGTCTTCCATGGCTTTGATCTTTAGCTTTTCAAGCTTTTCGGGGTCAAAACAAAATGATTTGTAGAGCATTTCATCTTTATAGAGGTCTCTAACACTGGATATGTCTTCTATTTCAGCGAATTCTTGGTGTAGATACTCTATCTTTGGTGGGTTTCTGGCTTTGAATATGCTTCTGTCTAAAAATGGAGGAACTGTTAGTGGCAATCCTCTGGCTGTTTCACCCCATGAGTTCACAAATTCCATAGCACCAATCCCATCAAGCATACAGTGGTTCATGCATAACCCAAGAACAAAGCCTCCACATTTGAATTTAGTCACCTGGAAAATAGAATTAAAGATCACTCTTTTAAGATTAATCAAAGAAACTTGCGTTTGGTTTTAGAAATCAAACCCGTTTTCTTCGTGAATTTTTCACATAAATTAGAAAATGGGAGTAAAAACACGTTTGGTGACTGAAACGAAAAAAAGAAAAAGGTTTCCAAAAAATGAAAGTGGGTCAAATTCAAAACTCGGGAAAAAAATGTTTTCACTGTTTTCATTCAATTTTAAAACAATAATGCAAAATGATTTTATTTTGAATTAGAAGGTGAAAAAAAAATCGTTATCTTGAAATAGAAAAAAAATTCCAATACCAAACCCACTCCACTATGATCAATCATTATTGTCTTAAGAGTTGCTAATCAGTTCCATGCAAGTTAAAAGATAAAACAAAATTACTGTAACATTGATACCTTTGCAGGGAATATTTGTCGAAAAGGTGTGTTTTCACAGATTAGGTCAAATTTAGTTGGAAAAGTACATACGTTAGACAAAAAAAAACCAACCATAAAAAGACTGTTAATTGTTGACTACATATTTATGCAGGCCTTCAATCTAAATATATTTTATTTATAAGGGAAGAAATTCAAATCAGAAAAAAAAAATGGGGAAGAAATTAAAAAATAATGTAACAGGAGAAGATTTGCTAAAACCTGAGCCACAACCAGAGGTATCTCTAGTAAATTATTTGCAGAAGGAATTTCATAAACCAGCTTCCCAAGAGTTTCTGGTTCAGGCTTTGTTATGTCTCCAATCTCTTCTATTGTACAGTTTGCTTCAGCCTCAACAAAAACAGCTCCTTCTCCATTGCAATCCACAACAAGCTTCCCCTCAGAGCTGATTGTTAGCCGCCCGGCGAGAGGGTAATAGTGAACAAGAACTTTTTTCAATGCGTTCTTGATCACTGCTACTGCCTTCTCATTCCCTTTCTCATCTGATTTGAAGCAATAGATAGTGCGAATGATCGCGGCCAAGTTCTGATCAAGGTTAGAAAGAAAGTACAGAGTACCCTTCTCCGTTTCCTCTGCAGGGGTAACCATAGTTGGCTCTCCTTGCTTTACTTCAAGGTGAAACACATTGCCATTAGCACTTTTCTCCATTATGGCTGACACTTGAAATTGAATCTCTGCAACCTGAATCACAAAAATTGAAAACAGACTATCAAATATGCATTAAAAAAGTGGAAGCAATAACTAATACTGGAGTTTTGAGGAGGAGGGAGGGGAAGGGAAGGGAGCGGTACTCCTTCCCTTGTTTGATGTTAAAAAATAGAATGAAGTATAATGGAAGGAAAGTACCTTCCACTTGTTTGATTAGAATGGAAAAGAAACGAGAAAGAATGAGTTAATATTGCAAATTTATGTGTTCCTTTCATTATAAATATTTTTAATTTAATCATGAGATTAAAATTGGAAAAACGTAATATAAATAAATAACCCTCAATCTCTTCCTCTCTCATAACCCACATCGGGAGAAAATTTTGCTAGCAACTGGCTCAAACACTGTGCATTTGGACTGGATGCATCACAGGCAGTCATCAAGAGAGAAAAATTGGTAAACAACTGTGAATCACTTGGTCCAAACACTGAACGGACAATATTTGAACCGGGTGTAAGCAAGATTTTTTCCTAAATCGGAGAGGGTGAAAAATAAGAAGTTGGACAGGAAAGAACGAGATTAAATCCCTTCCATCCCTTAAAAAAACTCTCAAACATGATTGAGACCCCTCTCCCCTCCCCTCCCCTCCCTTCTGTCCAAAGAACATGTAGTTTTTATATAATAATGAATGTAAAATGCAAGCATTTATTGATTTTTGAAGGAAAACAAACCATGTGAACAAGCTGAGTAACTTTTAAGAGAACGCTCAGATCTCAGTGCAAAGAATTCCCCGTAAGCAGAAACGGGTAAATGGGAAAATAAAAGGGTTTCAATGAGGACCTGTGTCTGTCCCTAAGAATTTATAATGGTTTTTGATTTCCTGTCCGATTGCGTTCAAAGAATGGAGATATATAAGGAAAGTTTGTGGACCCAACTTAACAAATTTGTTTTCCTTCTTTAAGAAAATGAAAATGATGTGGAGGAACAGGTAGTCTTGGCAGTCGACAATGAATAGCAGAGAAGAGAGAATTTTGTTTCAAATTTTTTTTGGAGATAATCTTCTAGAGATTTAATTTTTGGTCATATGGGTGAAGTTAGGCCACTGATCATAAGACCTAACACACAAGACAAGGAGTCTAGCTTGAGAGAGAGCGATTGCAGGGCAGGGCTTGTTTGGTAGGGTTGGCATCCCAATTTTGCATACACTTATTTTTAATGCTTGCACACTTCACTGTTGAAAGTTGTTAGCTGACTTTTATCACAAAGTTCATAAAATGGAGAGATTATTGTTTAGGTCGGGACTAGAAATTAAATGTTGAGAGTAACTTTTGTACCAACACTACTTTTTTCTTAAGTTAGGGTAAATGTTGCTTTTTGTGTGATTTGTATTTCTCTCTTAGTCTCGATCTAAACAAAGATTTCTCGAGTTATACAAAAATATTTTAATATTAAGCTTTTTTTTAAATGCAAAAACCATAAGATATTAAGGTCATTTTCAAATGCAAAAACCATAAGAAGTTGCTTGCATATTAGATCATAATAGCAAGAGGACTTCAACCCAAGCACTCCTAACTTCTTCTAGAAATTTTTTAATTGGATTCACCTTAAGTTATTAATTTCTTTCAACTTTTTTTTCGTGTTCTTTTAAAAATCAAAAGAGAGTCAAGTAAGCAATTAAAAAACAATGGTCTTTGCACACCAAATTCGTTGAAAACTGCTATCAATCTTACGTGCTAGAAGCTCTTTTTCTTCTTCTTTTTTTTTGCTTTCTTGATTAAATCGTTATTAGTTCAACAGGAAATCTTAATTTCTAAACACGAAGAGCTGAACTTTATTTTTTATAGGCATCGAAATATCCACTAGTAAGTTTTTGTACTCCAAATTCGTTGGGATGTTGCAATCAAAGCTTTTAAGTGATATACTTTGCTTAATAAATTATAGCTCGAGTTTTGATTTCTAAACTTAAAATGCCTATGCTCTCTCTCTCTCTCTCTCACTATAATAGGAATTGAAATCTACAGTGAAGTAGAGGAAATTGAAGGCCTGGCTACGTCATTAATGGCTACCACATTTAATACGTCAGTGACCTTAAATATTTCAAAACTATGGCATGGGCTTCACGTTGTCTGAATCTGACGCTTTACACATTTCTAGCAAGAAAATGTTATCACCTATCAGTGGCATTAATTTGGATTATATATTTATGCATATTATAAAAGACGATGTGAATTGTGACATTTTTTTTAAGTAAGGTAAAAACTTAAGTACAATTCTTTAAGCTAAGCTTTTGGTGTTTCATTTTAAGAAAAATAAAATTTAATATTGAACGTTACTACTCAATAAAACTGATATAAGCCTGCACCGGTCCTTGTTCACTTTTGTTTTTGCTTGTGGACAATACAATCACAGGGCACCGAAACAGTTAAAACCGGGCAGCAAACTGCTCTTGAAAAGTTAAGCCTGGCCACACTTGCTTAGACAAGCAAGTCCTTCTTCCAAGTAATCTTCCCTGCTAATCCAAAATTCAGGTGCATCCTGCACAAGTTACCAATTTCTTAGATGACTTGATCGTTGGAAGACAGTGTAAGAAATTGTTTAAATTGTTATACAAAAGGGTCATGAATCACAATGCTAATTCATAAACAAATTCAAGCGTTGTGTATGCGAATGTGCAATCGTGTTTGTGTACTCAACATGCCTGGTGCATGCACATCAGTGTTATGTATGTGCGCACGGGCGTGCATGAGAGAGAGAGAGAGAGAGAGATGTACCTTCATAATTCCTGCAAGAACTGCACCTCCAAGATACACCATATGTTTTCTTCTTGGTGGATCCTCAATCCGCAATCGCAGTTTCTGTTTACAAGAAATAGAACATGAGTAAGAAAAAAAAATTGAAGATGAGCCCCATTAACAACCACACCTTCACACTTCAAGCCATATTTCTACATTGCCTCCCATTCTGCATTCAGTTAAAAGATTATACTATGACCTATTTACTGTTAACCTGACAATCACTAATGACAGGACCTGGAACATCTGAAAACTGTTTAAAATTTCATACCTTCAGCCATGAAGTCTTAAAAACAAAAAAAACAACTAGAAAAATATTCAAAATTGAAAAACAACCATTGTCTTATCAATATAAAAATTTAACCTCTTCAAATTACATGATAAATTCTACTTCAGTAAAAATTGTGTTAACTATAGTTACCACTTAACTCTGTGGTTGCCTTTTTCAATCCAACCTCACAACAAAATTCTTGGTACACCTTTGTTGCATGAAAATCCTTCTTTTTAATACTCCCCATATTATCTGTCCTGTTAGGTGGCTTATATATCAAACTATATGCTAATTACTATAATATAGTCATTTGTGTGAAATAACACTTTTTTTAATTAGTATGGTTATGGACTAATGAGTGTTATTTCATCATTTGTATGAAATAACACTCATCAGTCTAACACCAGATAATCCAAAGACATCGAAATTAGGAATCGGGAGACAATTATATCTTTCTTATTTACAGTAATACATGGGACTCGGATCTCACCTTTAACCCATCTTTATTTCCCTTTAGAACCACTTCAAGATATCGATCAAGGATTTCTTTCTCCAGGCTGAAGCAAAAATGAAAAGCACTTCATTGATGTGTATTATATGAGAAGTATAACCAAAATAAATTTTTTAAAAAGATGTGCCTAAAGGAAATCATAGAAACCACATGGACTAGCATTATAAAAAGTCATAAAAATTCTCAACATTCAAATGTCAAAAGAGAAAATGTTGCCTGTAAGACTAACAAAAAGCAACCAGGAAAGCAAATTATGAGCAGGTGGATTGACACCTCAGACAATTTGACATCAACAGATATCACTTTGCAGTCACCGCAACAACCAGCACTATAAATATTTTTGCATCTCAATCCCATTTGCTAACATGACATAATATTTCAATTAGTCATATAACCTATGAAAAATCTGGCCAGCTGAGCCCATCTAGCAATTAAAAATCTATATGGAAACTCTTTCTTCATATATTATCAACTATTTTCATCGCATTTTGAAGTCTTCTCTAGCACCATTAAGCATGTTGAACAGAGACTCAAGCAATCAATCCGCACAAATCCCCAGCTGAAAGTACATCACATAAGATATCATATGCAACTGAACAGTCCCAACCATGGCTCACTCAGAAAGGAAAACTGAATAAGCATTGAGACAGGAATCTAACAGCATGAACATTTTAATAAATGCTAAGTTTTTAAATATAGCAGGGACTGTAAAGCCCATCATAGAAAAAACAGACCAAAGTTCACAGGAAGCAGGATCATGATATTTCCTCTTAAAAGAGTTTGATATATTACCGACTAGGTAATCCAGGATACATAGTGCTCCCTCCACTTAAAACTATATGTTGATACAGCTGCAAAAGATGAAACACGTGAAGATTCAGAATTATAGCAGAAAGTCCGCATGCTCTAGGTCATAGCTACCAAAGCAGGGACAGGAGATGGCATGGTAAACAGAAGCGAAGAAATGACCTTCTAGAAAAATCAGATACACTATAAAATAAATGCTTCATAGATAACTGAGGAGTGGACACATGATTAATTCAGAGTATGTGGAAACAAGGCCACTGGAGGCTGCATCTTCTATAATATGACATGTACAACTCATATGATGAATACAAGATGTAAAGGTGAAAGTTTCAGAAGAAAATGAAATTAAGAGGGAGAAAGTGAGAGAAATTAAAAAGAAAAACACAGGCATTACCAGCTTATCATTAATCTACTAAAATAGGAAAAAGAAGAGAAGTTTAGTCAAAGGTTCAGACCTTCTAACAAATTTATAGCAATATTCTTAAAAATTATGGTTTACATCCTTATCGAACCGTTATAGTAAAATACTCTAACGTACTATTATGTAAGAAATAAACTTAATACCATCATCCGGTTGTCAATATCCATTTCTTGAATGCAGCGGAAAACCATATCAGCCATTCCATCACCTTCAACATCTATGAGTTCCTGCAAAAAGTAAGCATTCCTTTAACTTTCATTTGATCATCAATATAGTAGCATCTCAATTATAGTGTGATAATACGCAAAAAAATAAAAAATTGAAAAGCAGCATTACTAACAATTCTCTAATGAGACATTTTTTTTAAATCAATAAAAGCACTATAACTACTCAAATGAAACAATTAAGTTCCTTTTTTGAAGCTCTTAATGGTAAAAAAATGAAACCAGGTTATCGAATCGCTGAATTAACTTCCAAAATATGCAAACTTAGCCTCATTTTGCATCTTAATCAATAGGACATATCATGAACATGTTGAATATTAGCCAACCATTTAAACTACCAATATAATGCCGTGATGGACTTTGTGACAGGAAAATGTTAAACCAATTTCAAGACCGACAACCAATATTTAGATGACCCAGAAATAGATAGCATAGAATTTTTTTAACAAAGAATGCATGCAAATGAAGTACGGGCTTACTGGTGTAAAGAGAGCCTCAGGGGCCTGAAACCGTTCTGTGCCTACTTTAATGACCCTTCCATCTGGAAGCTGATTATTGTAAAATGTCAGAAAGTTAAGCATATAACTCTTAATTAGAGTAATGGTATTTAAGAAATAGAGAAACTTAGTGATGTCAGACCAAAACCAAAAAGCACCGACTCAAATACTGTTTTTCTTTTTTGTTTGTGGAAAAGCAATATGAGTATTAAAACCTTTGTCACTTCTAGCATGGTACATATAATAATCCAATAAGGTACCATAAAGAAGACAGATAAATAGTGGTTCCTTGACCCCTACTGTGCTTCTACAATAAAGCCATGCCGCAGGGTATAACAAATGAGCATTTACACATAAGAAGGTATATAAACTGCTAAGACAAAAGACTTACAGTATAATTCTTAACAAGGATCGTGGTCTCAAGTCCCAATTGATATTCTCTCTTGTAATCATAACTGCAGGAAAGCAGAAGTAATATTACACCGAAATGCAACAAGTTCCACAAAATAAGAACACATCATCTTGCTTGTTCACCTTATATAGCAGAGCTTCTCTTTGATTTCCCTAACGGTCTCAAAATCAGCACTCCTATTCATTGAATATCTGCAGCAAACAAAGTTGGAATCCATACTTAAAAAATAAAAAGTATCATCCAGTGACAAAGTAATTTCACCTTCTAATCATATTTATCTTACTAACTTATTTTACAAATAGAATTTGCCCTCACCCTCTCCGTGAGAGTAAATCAACAAGATAAGATGTTATGTGCCGACCAGCTACATTCATTCGCTTAGTAAGATGAGGGAATGAATAGCCATCAACAACTGGAACCTGGGAATAAAGGCCGTAGAAGTTATGCTTTGAGATTAACCTGCAAAGTGCCAACAGTGCACCCTGTATAGTGTCACAGTGGTAATAGCTCTTTCCTGATTTTAACATTTATTTTGTACTGGATTAGTTAATGATAGATTCCAGTCAAATATCATCACATAATGAACGATAGCTTAAGCAGTATACCCAACAGCTCTATTGATGCAATGTATAAATATTAAGTCGACTTATAAAAGAAAATGTATAAATATTGAGTCCTGAGTGAAAAAAAAAAGTTTACCCATAATAATTTAAGAGGAAAAACAAAGTCTTAATAGTAAAAAAGGATATGTAAATACTTTAAAATAGAATGAATTCACTCATAAAAAAAAATAGAATGACTTCAATTAAATGCTAGTATATAAATGCAAATGAATAATTTCATTTCCATGCAACATCCAAGGAACTAATCAGGCTATAGAGATATAACAGAGATGCCATTGAAATGGTTTGAACACATAGTTGATAAAAGGCTTTTGAGTGGTTTACCACATGAGTGACACCATCACCAGAGTCGATAACCAATCCAGTCAGCAGACCTGTTAGAATTCAAGGTTATGCTGAAGCAATTGTGCAGAAAGGGAAAAGAAAAGAAAAGGGAAATTGTGGTAGTAGCAGCGTATAACCATGAATAACAATAAAATTATGGACTTCTTTTTCAACAGAAAACTCTATCAAGTCATCATAAGTGGTTTCATTGTTTGCAGCAATAGTTTCCATGGTTTTCAAAGGCAGTAACAGAAAGTTTCATAAATAAAATGAAATTTAAACCTTCAATCATCTTCATAAGCACCTTGAGCATACAAAGTTAGAACAGCTTGGATTTGAATGAAAACTCCAGCGAAGTTGTATTTTTCAAACATGGTCTCAACCTGTTATATCATGTCAAAACTCAAATCATGAGATGCTAATGAAGATGTGATTGATTTTAATTATGATGAGGAAAACATAACAAAACAATAATATTATGAAGTTGGATCTCAAACCATTTTTTCACGATTTTTTGAGGGATTAAGAGGTGGGTCTGTGAGTAAAATCTTACATTCTGTTGGGTTGATCTGTTATAGATAATGTAGATGAGTTAGTTACAAGATTAAACCCAAAAAAACAAAAATCCTAAGGATTTAGGACCCATAAAAAAGGAATTATACTTTGCATATCATCAGAAGAATCAGAAAGATTACTTTTAATTCATTGTAAAACGCATGATCCCACACGTGACCCATATCATCCCAGTTCTGGACAATACCATTGTGAACAGGATAAGATATATCCAACTGATGCCGCAAGCCTGCACAAGCTTCTCCAACAACAATATCCTAAACAAATTTAAGGAGGAAAAAAATTTATTAGAATTAAAATATAGCTACAACCTATTAAGCTATGCACCTTAACAATGGGAAAGCAAGGATACTAAACATTAATAGCAAAATCACAATATGTTCCAAGCACTTATACAGCTTTAATGAACGCCATTAATAAACACCAGAACATATTTTGCATATGATGACCATATGGGCATATTGAAAACTGAATATAATCATCTGAATAAATTTTCGTCATCAAGGAAAATCTGAACGACATCATTAAAACTCAAAAGAGTGGGACAAACTGTACAAGGCATGGAGCATGGTAAAACATCTTACCAATCTTATTTTATATAATATAAAAAAAGTAAAAATAAAAACTTTCTTCCTTGTTGAATTACATATGTCAACTTTCACCTTGAAAAGAAAAATATTCTCACCTTCAGTTGTTGTTCCATGAGTGATTCTTCATACCGCAGCAAGGGCCTCCCTACGACGCAAGGGAATACAGAGGTGGGGAAGTTCTCTCCCGCAAAACCACACTTGACATACTGCATCAAAAAAAAAATTGAGTTTCAGAAATACAGAGAAAAAAATTATAATCAAAATAGAGATTTCCATATATAATTATGTTTAGCAATTAAAATTGCTCCCGCTAATCCACGGTCCACAATGAGAGCCGTTTTTTACCAAATGATAACAAAAAAAAAAGGAGATGAAAAATAAACACAAAGGAGCCATCAAAATCCCGAGACTAATCTAAGTATGCCCATCACAATCAGTGCTGCAACATTTACTGTTTTCCAGTCGTTATCTCCCAATTATGAGCCAATTTTGCAATTTCTCATGTGCAATTTGCACGCGTGTGCATCAAAATCTCCATAAACGCAACTGTGAAAGCTTGAATTTCAATCGGCAGCTTAATATAAACACCTAAAGCAGTTTATGTTCAACAAACACTTGAACGAAACCGATTGATATTTAACTTCATCAAGGCACATAGCATATTTTAATTTTTGAGCAGATCTATATAGAGCATGATCGGAACTCCCACAGCACCAATTACTACAAAGTGAAAGTAAATCTTAAAAATTGATGGATAAGAAAGGATCTTTTATTATGTGGATCAAGAAACGAAATGTGAAATGAAAAAACAGATGGAAAGAAAAAGAGAAGCGTACTCCGGTGCCGTTGTCGCAAACGACGACGTTTCTGTTGTCCATGTCGTGTTTGCTGGAGAGAGAGAGAGTGCTGGTGCTGATATACTACTCTGTTGATTAGCTTTACAACTACGTCTCTTCGACGAGAAGTGCGTCTCTTTGCAGGAAAGAATCGCGTCTCGCTCTTGTTGGTCAGGTCGCTGATCTCATTTGATGGGATTTAGATCCTCTGTACTGGAGGGGAAATTCTTGACTGCAACTGGTCAATTATTCGGCAGTCAAAATAAGAGAAAATAAAGTACATTTCCATTTGTAATCTTAAAGAAAAAAAATTAACGGTCCATTTAGTTTAAACGAATTTTACTGCTTTTATGAAATTCAATGGAATTGAGTTAGACGTGGAGTTTTTTTTACAAATGGATTGAATTTATGTTTGGCTTAATAATAAAAATATAAAATTGATTTGTAAATGAATTTTAATAGAATTGAGTAAACTTTATATAAATCCTATCAAAATTATATAATTTATAAATGAATTACACAGGAGTTTTAAAAAAAAATCTATAAATACTTCTTTTGATATTATTATTTTCCTTTTCTTTTTCTTTTATTTTTACATCTCAATCTGCTTTGAATCAACGTTTTCCATGCAATTTGAGTTATAGAATTAAGTTGTCTTCCAAGCTTAGCTTAATTGTAATAATGTTTGAACCATTTTTTTGTTTTTCCTTTTAATTTAGGAATGAAAATGAAATTGATAGTAGGTTTTTTAAATATTGTTTGCATATAGCTTAACAATTTTGGATGACTATAAAGTTTAATGAGTCTTCTAAAAAATATATATTTTATAATAACTTGATTAGAAGCCTTTCGTAATATAACGTAAAAATGTCCTCATTGACTTGATATTTCTTATAATTTGAAGAGGCTATAATTCTTGTAATATTCTATAAGATTGAAAGATTATTTTGCCTTGTAACCAAACAATAGAATAAAAAAAGTGTTATAAAATCATATAATAATATTAAGGATATTCAAGTAAAATTTATGAAATGAATTGAATTTTTGTTTATTCCAAACACAAAATTCATTTTAATTTTACAGGTAAAACTATACCAAGATGAAACTTTATTTGAATTCATTTGTAAATAAATTTTAATTTCAATTCATTTGAAAATGAAGTATGAATTCATTTGTAATGAATTATAGTTTTATTTTATTTAAAAATAAATTAAATTTTATACTCGAAATCATACCAAATGAATTGTAAATTAATAAGTTTACTCATCAGCTACTCTTTCCTCCCCTTCCTAAAATTACAAGAGATGAAAAATTGAAAATCGGAATGAATTGAAAGTTATAAAACAATTGTATTCAATAAAAAAAAAATACTGTGAAAAACTCATTTAGTGGGTGTACTTTTCTCACACCAATAAAATGGGAAATAAAAGATTGAATAATATTACTTGTGGAACAAATAAACTCAATAAACCACTTTTGAAAAGAAAAAAAAAACTCCAACAAAACCCTCTGCATCTCCTCCCTTTTCCATCAAGGGCAAAGAACCAAAAATGAAATAATTTTAGGCTTCAGCAACAGAAAAGTTTATATTCTCTCTTCTATTTATACATCATAATTGATTTTTTATTTTAATTTTTTTAATATGTCATGATTTAAAATTAAAAAAAAATTATTTGAATATTAACACACTTCATAAAACTATATTTATAAATTTTAATTATTTTATTAATTTAAAATAAAAAATATATTAATCATTTAATATGATAAATATTGCTTCACAACATATATATTGGACGAAAATAGTACCCCTTTTTTTTCCAGCAGATAGGTCGAATTTGGTTCTCTCTTTCATATTTTTGCCAGATGATTGATTCAAAATAAAATATGTTAATGCATGTACTATACCACCCATTTTAAACATGACCATTGTTGCTTAAAAGACAAACCACCCAATAAAAACCATAATATCCGCTTAATAAAAAAGGAAAAAAAAGAGAGAGAGAGTATGTATGCTCACTATGTTGGGTTGTGATTTGTAATTTGTGATTTGTGATTCAGGGTGGTCGCATGGTCAAAAACAAATTGGGCTGCACTGGCACAGTCCACACTGTCACGTGGCATGTCGTGTTTAGTATGGTCCAAATGGATAGTATTATATTGGACCTAGTATTTGAGATCCATGACACTACACACACAAAAAAAAAAAAAGACAAGGTACAACACGGTACGAGGCCCAGCACTGCATGGCACAAGGGACGACCCGGCATAGCACGAGGTATGACTCATAACATCTAATGAAATCCAAAATTGCATACTATTTAATGACACTAGAATGATGAATCAATAAGAATTAAATGGTGATGAATTCGATATTTTAGGATGGTGGAAAAAAATGAACATTATTACTCTATTATTAAAATAATGGCACATGATCTACTAATTGCGTAGAACCCGGTTCTTTAATTTTCCTTTTTATAATTTAAATCTCGGGATTTCACCTTGACATATTGTTGGAGTACTAGTCCAGTTTTGAGCTTAATTTAATTTATCTTGGGAATGGTAAAGACTAGGAAGCAAGTAATTAATTTATGGTTTAGTAAATAAAATGTGTATTGGGGTAATTAATTAAAGAAAAGAAAAGAGGTGTGGTGAAAAATGAGAAAATAAAAATGAAGAGGGGTAAGTGAGTAATAAAGCTAGAGTTTGAGTATAAAAGGGGAAGGGAGAACTCTGATTTTTGTGGAAGGCTCTAGAGGAACACAGTTACAAAAAGTCAGCTTTTAACCATGGTTTAAAAAAAACTTTACCATAGTTGAGTGAAAGAGAATCTAGCTGAGGTTAAGTCATGCAAGCTAAGCCTAAGCAAAAGCCATATATACGATCGTGATTGAGCCAATAGGGTCCTCACTGACACAAGTCATGATTGAATCTATACCCATTTGTCCCTTTCTCTCTCTCTCTCTCTCTCTCTCTCTCTCTCTCTCTCTCTCCTTGTACTATCTCTTTATATTTTGACCCATCCTTTCACTGTATTGCTGCACAAAGGCAAAAAAAAGGTTGTGACACCTCTTGCTGCAAATGAAGCCATTTTCTATCCTGTTTTTTCGTTTTGCTTTCTTAGTATCCAAAAACTAGGAAAATAACAAAAAAAAAACCTAGAAAAGTGGTCGTTTCTCCAAGGAATAGACGTGAACAGAGTGCCATCAATTGTTTACTGTGAGGAAGAGATCGGCTTATCATCGCCAAACAACACCGTTTCTAGTATAAGCGACAAGCGAAGCGAGAGGGAGTCTGTTGTAGACGAGACTGAGGCCGAGAGAACTTCTTGCTTTCGTTGCGGCGGCAACGATGATGAAGACGGCGGAAACGGCGACGCATCAAGGAAGAAGCTCAGGCTATCGAAAGAATAGTCATTGATACTTGAAGAATGAGCAAGCAGTTAACGACGTCGTTTTAAGGTTGCAGAATATAAAAAAAATGCATTGGGCTTACGCCCATACGCCCCCGAAAAACACTTGTCCAGTGACAGATTCGCCCCAAGTATCATGCCTTGGGGCGTTTTAGCCCCATTTCGCCTTTTTAAACACTGGTCACCATCCACACGATTTTCCATTTCATCAAGAACTTTCAAACACGCTGTCGCTGAATAATCTGTTGAAACCACCGAACTTGTTCCCTCAACGTTTTTCTCTCTATACCTCTCAACCCTAGCCAAAAAGACTTTTGTCCTTGTTTTTGTGGCCTCCATGAAACAGACAAAAACTTCACTCAATTGACTATTTCTAGTTTCCTTTTGTTTTTTCTTATCATTGATTTTAGAACGCTTGGTAGAACGTTCAAGCTGAGTGACCTGAGTGCTTGGGGTTTCAAGGTCAGCCAGACAATCAGAAAAGCAAGTCTCAATCTAACAAAGACAAAACTAAAGCCCTCATTATTATTTTTGATCCAACTGAAGAATCTAAACCAAAGAAAAGAAGCAAAACAAAACAGTAAACAACAACAGCTCAAGTTCTATCAAGTAAATTTAGGATTAATTCTAGACAAGCACACTAATTTAAGCTCAGACCACCAACATCTAAATATAAACTTGAAATAAGATGAGAGTCGACCTGTGAGTTAATTGGGGTTGATGTTGATGAGATCTGTATGAGGGGGATGGTGTGTGGCTAAAAACAAAAGGATTAGGGCAGGAATGGTGCGACACTTCTGAAGTAGAAAGTGTGGTTCAGGGAAATTGTTCAGAGAGGAAAGGAAAGGGGCTACTGCAGTCAAAAGGTTTTTAGTATTTCACAATACAAGACACTTGAAAAGTAGCCAAGCAATAAAACTTATATAAGTTAGGGAAAAAAGTAGAACCCTTGATATAAGAAAATTTCCAATTGTGCTCCAATGCATCGAAGAACACAAATGAGCCACCCCACAAAGATTGGAGACTCCTTTCATCAAGACAGATAGGTCACTCATTGTTATTGATCTTTAAAATTCACAATGTATTAGTTCAAAAAAAAAAAGTTCATGATGTGTATATGCTCTTTCTTTCTCTAAGTGAAAACTCTAAAGTCTAAACATTCACTTACACAATAACATTTACCAAAAAATCATAAACTATTTAAAACTCACCAAGATTAAATCATTTCAAACAGAAAATATAAAGTTCATGAATTTCAATCCTTCAAATTAAGAAATCATGAAGGTGGGATCCTAGAAGGAAATGAACTAGCATAAGTCGCATTATGGAGGAACTCATCAAGCTGAGTCTAGCCCAAAAATAAATTACGTTTTATGTTACCAATAATAGCAATTTGTCTAACAACAAAATCTGCAATCTTCATGGATTTCATATTTTGGTAATAATACTTCCATATCCAATGGTAGATTAAAATCCTTTGGTTTTAGCATAAACTAAATATATAGTAAAACTCAGCAAAGACCGAAGAACTATAAGAAAATCTAATAAAACCAACTTTGAAATTCTATATGCTCATAGGATTACTTCTAAAGAAAAAATTGTTAAGTCAAAAAGAGAAATTGTGGTTTTATCCATATTAAAGTGCGACATTTATTTATTTATTCTCTCATTTTGATAAGAATCAATATAAGACCTTTGTTATTACCATATTTTAAGATCAGATTATGATACTATAACTAAGAATCAAAACACAATCATAATTCTCATAAATTAGCAGATTGATACTACACATGTATAGTGCCTGCAAATTAGAATAAAGGCATGTAAAATAGAAAAAGAAACAGAAACAGAAACACTCATGTATGGTATATGCATGCAGAACTGGAGAATGAATTAGCTAAACAGAAATAGAAAGGCGGCATGATTGTACATATTTAACCTATCTTTGGGGACAACATGTCTTTTCTGCAAAATTTTAAAATGTTCCAAATTTAATACAACAAAATCTTTTATAATTTATTAATCTTATCTTTTACATTAAAAAATTATTCCAATTTAGTTAAATACATGTTTTACCTAGCTAAACTCAAATAAAAAAAAATCATATTCAATCATATAGCATGATCTTATATTGAATGAAACGCATGAATCTAATAAGCCAAATGAAGGAAGCTATGAACACCCATTTTTTAAGTCAGAAGAAACATAAAACATAATTTGTAATGCATAACAGTGTTTGATTGCACAGAAAACAAAGGGAAAAAACAGAAGTGCCTTCTCAATTCTTTGTTTGTTTTTTTTAGGAAAAGAAGGTTTTTACTTTGCAATGATTTTTTTTACTTGAATATCACATTTTCCCACCAACCAAACAGAAAATAAAAGTATTTTGAGAGAGAAAAGCTCAAAACTGAATTCTTAACAGACGGAGACTGCCTCCACTTCCCTTAATTAGCTTGTTGAGGAACGAGCTTGACTATATAGGGCAGCCCCAGTTCAAGTATTGGAGGAAGCACATGGCATGGAAAGCAGCATTGTAAGTAGGACAACCAATCCTTAAGGAAGCTATCTCACCGGGGTCTGGTTAGTGTAAGCTAAGCACTGTTCAAAATGAAGGGAATTGGCTTTTGAATCGAAAAATGCTAAAGCTATAGATTGGGAAGAAGTTACTTGTTCCGTGGAAGCCAATTTCTTGTCCTTTTCACTCAAATTCACGTGAACTAAACAAAGAAATCAAGAAATTCATCTAATTCTAAAAGCAAAAACAATTAAGAAACACTAGTAAAAAAGGAAAAAAAGCCTAGGTGCATTTGTAATAGATATCTCATTCTCTCGTGTATTCATCGTCCCAAATTTTCTTTGGAACTAAACAAAAACTATAAATTATTGAGATAGAGAAGCTTACCAGTACGTTTGCTGCATCTGGCGAAGTGATGGTAGCGGGGTGAGCAGTCAATCGCGATGGAGGTAGATGAGAAGCTTTTGGGTTTAGATCTACGAGTGATGGCGGTAGACATGAGACTACCAGTACGTACCAGAGAGGAGGACAAAGATGATGGCCGTGAGAGAGAAAGGGAAGAGGAGACGTAATCGAGAGAAGAGGTGAATGAAATAGAGAGATGCAATTGAGAGAAAAGAGCAGAGCTTTTAAGGGTGTTTTAAGAAAATTAGGTATGAAAATTCCAATTTGGAGTTTTCTAAAAGTAGTTTTTGAAAAAAGGTTTTTTGAAATCTGTTTTAGAAAATTACTTTTGAAAAATATTTTCCAAACATGTTTTTAAGTTTTTGAAAACTGATTTTAGCTTTTGAAAACTGAAAACAATTTTCAAAAACTACTTCCAAACATGCCCTAAGTTTCTTGTATTGTAATTGTATGAACTTGTGATGTTTTGAGTGAATATGTGTATTCTTGGTAAATTATATGTGGTTGCATGTAGGTCACGGTGCTCGGAACTAAAAAGTAATGATACCTCCTCGGGTAAGGCTCACTCAGGGATGGCTCGTTACAAATTGTTCGAGTGTCTACCATAGCATCAAAACAAGCTTTTAGTGCAGGTTAGAATTTTGGTTGAATTGCGATCAAGAATGAAGAAAAGTTTGTAACTTCTTCCTCGTAAGAGCATAAACGGTGAAAAACTAAAAAACAATAATAATATTTTTTGTCTTTCTAATTTTTAAAAATTTTAAGTTGTTTTTTTTTATATTTCACTCATATGTAACTCATTCCATTTTATTTGTTTATTTTATACGTTGTTATTTTTCTAAGTTATTTATTTGGAAGATATTTAAAACTTGTAATTTTTAAGTTATTTGTTTATGTTATTGCTTTTATTCAATTTCTAAGTTATTTGTAATATTTAATCTCATCAATAAAATGATTGATTTTCTATACAATTATAAACATTCAATTCAATATTTATAATTTTTAATTAAAAAAAGTCAATATATACATGATTTTCTTGAACCGATATGGCACGACCCAATAGCCATGGTCTTGGGTCGTGTCGAGCCTATATTTTTTAAAAAATTAATGCGACACAATACGACACGACATGAAAAAAAGAAGAAGCATGACACGACACGAAGGTATGATAGGCCGCTTTGTGTGGACCGCCCTGCCGACAAGGCCCATTGCCACCCGTATTTGTGAGCATGGCTTATCCAAAGGCTTCGCACAAGCCCAAGTGTTGCATACTTCATGGGTTGGATCTAAACCTTGGACAAATCCATTCAACTCGTAGCCTAACCTCAATTTAGCATCTATCTTGAATCCTTATCGTATTTAAATTGATTTAACTAGGGTCTTTGCTTCTTCTGTGCTTTGTCTGCAGAAGTGAGAGGCAGGAGCTTGAAGCACACAAGCGAAAATGGTGAGTGATCTCTATATCTTTCTATTGTCAAACAATCTCTGGTTTTTGCTTGAGCGACCATTTTCATTTTCCAGTCAAATAATATTACCATAACCTTTTTAATTATATTTTAGGTTCTCTCTTATATGTCCAATTTTCTTTTTGCTCTATAGAATTGATCTAGGTGAGTTTAAGATTGATAATAATACAGTTTATGTTATATATCAAATGTATTTATACGTCTTTGTCTTTTTTTGAATCTAAAGGCTCCGAAACGGGGGGTAAAGTGCCAATAGTTGCAGCCAAGAAGAAAACGTTATGTTTATTTTAGTATAGTTCTCATCAGTGATACGAGTAGTTTATGATTTATCCTTCGATTTTCAATTTCCTTTTTGTGCATTATTTTGATGGTATTGCTCTTTCTTTGGTTAAATTAAGGAGAAAGTGACTAATCCGTTGTTCGAGAAGAGACCGAAGCAATTTGGGATAGGAGGGGCATTGCCCCGGAAGAAGGACCTTAGCCGATTTGTGAGGTACCCGAAGGTGGTTGACATTCAGAGGAAGAGAAGGATCCTCAAGCAGTGGCTCAAGGTTCCACCTGCAGTTAACCAGTTCACCAAGACCCTTGACAAGAACCTCGGTATAATATCCCAAACAAACCCTGCTTTTATTAATATTGGTTATATAGTATTGGTAAATGATTACTATTATTTTTGTGTTTGGCAATGAGAAATATATATATGTTAGTAACAGGGTGGAGCTATTGGCTACTCTGAACTTGGATCTAGCCGCTCAGCTCGTACTCAGTTTCTAGAGCTCGAGTCAGCTTCGGGCCCTTAAAAAGCCAGGGCTTTCAAGCTTGGGTATATATTTGGAGCTTTCAACTAGTTATTTTAACATATAAAATATTTCAAAAATAAATATGATATAAAGTTCCAGCAGAACTCGCGAGCTAACGAGCTGAATGACTGTTAGCTCGAGCTCGTTATACTAAATGAGCCCAGTTGAGCTTCAAACAGCTAGCGGGCAGCTCAACTAGTGGTCACCCTTTATTACGGTCCTTCTGGTTGCTTTGGGGAACTTAAACAGCTTTATTTGCTACTGCTCGTTAAGGAACAAATTCTTCATCTTGGATGGAGCTGTTTTTTATAAGAATTTTGGATGGAGCTGTTTTTATGATTAATGGCATTGGACATGGACTGCAATTTGTGAAATGCTTATGTTCATGGATCATGGTGATGGCTGGTACTTTGGGATTGACCCATTATGATGGATTTGTTTGAAAATTTACTTCGCAATGAACTGATTCAAGTTTCCATGGGTTTGATGTGGTTCAATTATGCAAAAATTTCTTTTTTTTTTTTTTTTACTTTTTAGCTACTAGGAATTTGTCTTGTCGACTTTGTTTCTTTGGATGATTGTACTGTTTTAAGGATTTAATTTCCATGTGATGTGATATTGTTTCAAGACGAGGTTCATGTTTGGTGCCGTAGACATGCTATAAACTATTTTGGCCTTTCACTATAATGGTTATGCCCCCAGAGAGTAGAACCTTTTTGGTGCTCTGTTCTACTGGATTTGAGTTGTCTAATGTAGGGTTCGAATTTTGTTTGTTTGTATTTATATATTGCTAATGAGTAATAATTAAATATTCAGCTGGTATTATTGTTATATGTCGCATGCAGAAAATTTCCTTTTAAGGCATAAATACTGCTCATATACATCATAGCTGAGAAAAATATAAACTTCCTTCTTCATGCAACTAAACGCAGTCTTTTTCTCCCCACCCTCCTAAGTTGTTATCTTTCGAATGCACAAGAAATTAAGGGTAGGGTTTCTAAGTACCCGTGTATATGTTGCATTACCATTACTTACAAGGTATAACTTGTCTTTGTGATTTGATATTCTAGTTTCCTGATGTGCTAGAGTTTCTTATTTCTGGCCTTCTTTGTTTCATGAACTTGCAATGTGTTTGCTTTCTTGTTTGATAAAATGTAATTTTGCAATGCCTTTTTTCCTTTCAGACTTCTGCAGCATCAAACCTTTTCAAGATGCTTCTCAAGTACAGGCCTGAGTACAAAGCAGCAAACAAGGAACGTCTCTTGAAATAGGCTCAGGCAGAAGCTGAAGGAAAGCCTACTGAGACCAAGAAGCCTGTTGTTGTAAAATATGGTCTCAACCATGTGACTTACCTTATTGAGCAGGTGTTGTTCACTTTGTTTACTGTAGCTTCTACCCCTGTTAGACTTTTCTAGTAACAGTCTCTCCATTAAATTCCCTTTCCAGAACAAGGCACAGCTGGTTGTAATTGCTCATGATGTGGACCCAATAGAGTTGGTTGTTTGGCTACCTGCATTGTGCAGGAAGATGGAGGTTCCATTCTGCATCATGAAGGGAAAATCACGCTTGGGAGCGGTAATGGTGCCAACTATGTTGTATTTTCAAATATACCCGTCATGATTATGGACTGAGAACTAAATATGCCTTTTTGATAGATTGTCCACAAGAAAACTGCATCGGTTTTGTGCTTGACCACAGTTAGGAATGAAGATAAGTTAGAGTTCAGCAAAATCTTAGAGGCTATCAAGGTATTGTAAATTTGAATTTATTACAAGTCCTATGTGACCTTTATGAATGGAAAAATTTTGATCTATGGTGTTTCTCGTGTTTCAGGCCAACTTATGATAAATATGATGAGTACAGGAAGACATGGGGTGGTGGTATCATGGATTCCAAATCCCAGGCCAAGACGAAAGCTAAAGAGAGGCTTCTTGCCAAGGAAGCTGCCAAAGGATGTCCTAGGAGCAGCGGAGTTATTATTTTTTTGGTAATTTAGGATTCGAGAATTGGAGGTTACGGCCATCTACGATTTTTGGTCATTTTGAGGTTTTTCTGATTAAATGCAGAGGTTTTCTTTCGTTCAAAGACTTGTGGAACAAAATGAAACTAAAGAAAAATAATTTTAAAATTTCACATCAAAATGACAAATTGGGTAAATTTCAAAAATTGAGTTTTGAAAGTAAAAGTAAGTTTTCGAAGAACCTTTCAAGTCTATTCTCTTCCTTTAAAACAATCTCCCAAACAATTAAAAAAAGTAACTGTCCATTTCATTCCCATTCAGTCACTTCGAATCAAACTCACAATTAACGTAGCAACTTAATCCAATGTTAAAAAAAGGAAGGGCAAAAGAATGATTTTTGTTTTTTAATGGTTTGGGATGGAAACTGAATTACTTTTTGGTTCTCCCCAAAAACGGCTTTTATATTTTGAGTTTATTTTTAAAGAATTTAAAAAAATTAAAAAATTGAAAACTAAGTGTTTTAAAAGAAAGAACAATATTTTTTATAACTCCTAAAGAAAACAAAAAAAAAATTGCATAATCACTTGCTGCAAAGGAGTTATATTGACTATGTTTGGGAATGAATTTAAGTGCAATCCATTACCAAACATCGCCACTAACACTTAATCAGAAATTGTGTCTAACGGTAACTTTCTACCAGTAGTCAATGGTAGTACATATGTACATAGCTCGCCCAGACCCTAGTTTTTCAAAATTCAAACCTTTGTTCTCTCCCTCTCTTTCTCTGTATCTCTTCTCTCTTCCCTAGAACCTGCAATTCTTCAAACCCTAGCAATATCGCTATCCTCTCTCTCTGTGTCCACTGTATTAATGCTCTACAAAAGCTCCCAAACCATTGTTCTCTATCTGTATCTGTTTGTAGGCAAGCACTATTTTTAGGCGCTATTCCCCTCTATCTCTATCTCTCGCTCTTTTCGTGCAAATTTGGCTCGAGATGACGATGGTTAACAGAAGGCTCGATCTCTTCTCCTCCAAGACGGTTAATGAACAGTGCTCCGTAAAAGGTATTCTTATCTCTCTCTCTCTCTGACATTTCTATTTCTTTCTAATCATCTGCATTCGTTTTTTCCTTTTTATTTAATTTTATAGCTATGTTCTATCGACCTGTGGTATACCATTTATTATTGTCTTTTTTCTTTACCCTAATTTTTCAAGTAACAAATGGATTTCCTAATTATTCAAATAGTAATTCACTTGCAGAGTTGATTTCTTGTAATTTAGGGTTGAATTGTGCTGTGATGTGAAGATCTTGCTTTCAATTTCCACCTAGTTCTTTGGGGACGAGGATTTGCTTTTTTCACGTGCTTAGTTATGTAATATTGCTAACCTTATTCCAATTGAGTTTGGGTGGTGATGTATAAATTAGGTCACATGGTATGATCGTAACTATGAGATATGTGAATTCACGTTTCTATTAGCTTCCTTGTTTGATTTGTGACATAAACAGTATGTATGTTATGACTTATGATAATTTGGTTACGGGGTTCAGCTTTCATCATCGTCTTTGAGGTGTAATATTAATCTTTCATGTGTTAATGCGAGATTTACAAATTTATGTATTATGTAAGATCTATATATATATATATATATATAAATATATAAACGATTGAGATTATCTCATTTTATCAAAGAATGAAAAAAAGTAAAAGATGGAAACTGAATCCAAAAATATGAGATCGATTTCGTTTGTGTTAAATTTTTTGTCATATTTTAGCTTTTTTTTTTCTTTTAGCACTTGGGACTACTGATTTATAGTAGTACTTGGTAATAATTTACTTTATATGCTGAATCAGATGAACTTTACGGAGAAAATGGTGAGAATCCGGTTCTTCTACATCGCATTAACGAAAGGCTTCAGATTGGAAGGCCTTCCTATACATCTGTTGTCGGATTTCCTCCTGGATTTCTTCCCAGTGATAGACCTCCACTCTTTAATGGAACCAACTACATCTATTGGAAAGCAAGAATGAGGATTTTCATTCAAGCTAATAATTATGACATGTGGAGAGTTATTGAAAATGGTCCTACAACTCCAGTAAAAGTTGTTGATGGAGCAAGAGTTCCAAAAGAAGCTGGAGAACTTGATGTTGATGATAAAAGACACATTCAAATCAGTGCTAAAGCTATGAATGTCTTATATTGTGCCCTCGATGCAAATGTATTTATTCTAGTATTTACTTGCTTAACGGCTAAAGAAATATGGGATAGGTTGGAGGTTATCTATGAGGGAACGACCAAGTTAAAAAAATCTAAAATTGATTTACTTGTGCACAAATATGAACTCTTCAAAATGAAACAAAAAGAGTCCATAATTGAAATGTTTACTAGATTTACCCATATTTTAAATTCTTTAAAATCTCTTGGTAAATCTTATACTAACTGTGACCTTGTATATAAAATTCTTCGATCTCTACCAAAGAATTGTGAATGGAAAGCCATAGTGACGGTGATTAAAGAAGTTAAGGACCTCACCACTTTGAGTGTAGATGAGCTCTTGGCATCACTCATGATCCATGAGCTAGACATGAAGAATCTCAAAAAAGAAGAAGACAAGAAGAGAAAGTCCATTGCTCTCAAGCCTTCAACAAATGAGGATGAAGATAGTGAAGATGATGACCCTTTGAGTGTAGATGAACTTGCCATGTTCAGTAGGTTTTACAATAAGTTTTCCTCGAAGAAGAACAATTTTGGAAAGAGGTTTCCAAAAAGAAACATGTCAAAAGGAGAAACAAGCAAGGAAGATGAGGTGATATGCTTCGTTTGTTTAAAACCTGGCCACATCAAGGTGAATTGTCCATACTTCAAGAAATCAAGTAGAAGATTCAAGAAGGAAGTCAAATGGAGTAATTCTAGCTCGGATGAAGAAGCTAGTGATCAAAAAGTAGCAATACCTTTGTCTAATGGCAAAGGAAGATGATGAGGTAAACTTCTCTCTCTTGAATTAAATTATTCAATTGATTGGGTTGCAAAAAGGCTTTTGATGAGCTTGTTATTGATCTTAAGTAACTAGGAATTAAGAACATAAATTTTTATGAAGTGTTGTTAGCAACTATGCCCAAACCACCACTCCAGAAATATGAATTAAATAGATTTATTGTTCGTTGTGTATGATAAATTGATAATTCGATGAACCCAACACCTCTCCAGTAATCATGGGATCAATGCACCCTTGATAGCTGCAACATCAGCGGATTAGGTGACCTTTATGGATGGCTTGGAAAATTTTAAGTGAGCTCACACCGGAGATATGAATTCAATAGATTTATTATTGTTCGTTGTGTATGATAAATTGATAAATAAGATGAACCCAACACCTCTCCAGTAATCATGGGGTCAATGCACCCTAGATAGCTGCAACATCAGCGGATTCGGTGACGTTTATGGATGGCTTGGAAAATTTTAAGTGAGCTCATGCTCACTGTGAGCATGAGTTCAGTGGATCAGATACAATTTGATCTGGGATGTTTGATGTTTCTATTCTGTTTCAGACCAATTTTAATGATAAGTATGATGAGTACAGGATGAAGTGAGGTGGCAGCATCATGGGTCCCAAATCGTAGGCCAAGACCAAAGCTAAAGAGAAGCTCCTTGCCAATGAAGCTGCGCAGAGGGTGTCCTCGGGAGAAGTAGAGTTTTTTTTTTTCTCTTTATGTGTTTGGTGATTCAAGATATGACCATTGGAGCTACAAACTCTCTGATTTTTTTTATCATTTCGAGGGCTTTTCAGTTTAAGAAGAGGCTTTCTTTTCTTCAAACGCAAATGATAATCAAATTGCGAGGTGATGCTAACAACTTGCAGTCACCCTTGTCATTCTTGTTTTCATTAGACTTATCAATGATGTGTTTTTTATTGGTAGCTAGCAGAAGCAGTGAAACCATCAGTTGACCATATTCCTTATGCTAGTCTCTAGATGAATTGCCTGGTGGACCAAGGTTGATTCTCTCTTGATTGCCTGCTTATATTTAATAAAGAAATGAAAACTAGGAAGGAATACATATAGAGATCAGAGTTAGTGATGCCTTCCATTATTTTTGAGAAAGTGCCTCTCTTTTGGATACTGTCCTTTTTCTAGTGATGTTTTCCATTATTTTTGAGAAAGTGCCTCTCTTTTGGATACTGTCCTTTTTCTAGTGATATAAAAAGTAAAACTTTTTACACTACTATTGAGTTTGACGAAATTATTGTCTGATGGACTTTCCGAAAAAAAATCTGGCTTTGTTTGAATATTTTCACACTGGCAATCAATTTCTGCTTCTGCATTTTGGACAGTACTTAGATTGCATGCAAATACACCTTTTATAGGCCAAGTTGAATTTTTTGGCTCCAAATGTACCATGTAGTAAAAAATATCTAGTTGCTTACGACTTATATATTTTGCTATAGTTACACATTTTGAGTACTAAAGGCATACGCTCCTGTACGAGTATAGCCGACCGAAAATTTAAGACTCGTGCTGTTTTTCAATACATTTTGAAGGGTTTTTGAAAAAACAAGTCCCCTTAATTGGAACATTTTTGGAAAACTGCTCCTAGCCTTCCACCCTTTCAAATCTCCATTTTTTAAAAACCTTTTTTTGGAGAAAATATTTTCGCGATTTGCTCTTATCTTTTGAAAATTATGAATTCTCAAAAAAAACTTCAACATCTAACTAGAACATGAATGAGCTAGCCACGATTTCATCTAAATAAGTCTCATTCTCTCAAATTTAGGCTATCTTAGCTCCAAAAACTTTGTGAACCACCTTGGACAGTTCTCCAGACCATAGTCCTCATCAAAATACATGAGAAAAAAAATGATGAAAAAAAGGAGTTTTGAGTGCAAAATATACCCTTCAAAAGTTTTGTCCGTTTTGAGTACAAAATATACCCTTCAAAAGTTGTGTACGAAGTATACCTTTTTTCTTTCCTCATGGATATTTTCATGTACTTTTCTATTGATTTTTTTTTATCCCTTCTGATTTTGAAGTCAAACTCATCGTGTCTTAACCATAACATGGTTTGTGTAAGTAAATAAGGAGTCAATCTAACCAAAGTATACTTTGAAAAAAATGATAATTTTTCAAAGAGTTATAGTTTACGTTTTCCTCCCATTTTTAGTAAAATTGGATTTTATCATCATTTCCTTAATGAGTTTTCCAAGGCCTAGTTATCCAAAAGTTACTTGGGATGAACAAGTGGATGACCCCAAATGAAACTCCGAGTGCAAGGATGACCTTCATAAGTTTTGCCCTTGAAAGTCGGCATGTTTTACCTTTTTGGTAAAATTGTCGTGCATTTTATTCTTAATGTTTTGGAACTTTTGGACTCTCAAAGTGAACTGAAACATGCCCCAACTCGAACATAGATGTCTCTTGATTTCTCAAGTCAAACTCATCATGTCCTAACATGGCCTATGTAAGAGCCAATCTAACTATAGTACGTTTTGAAATAAAAAAAATAAAATAAAATCATGATTTTTCAAAGGATATAATTCACGGTTTCCTTGCATTTTCTCTAAATTTGGATTTTTCCTTGTTTCCTTGATGACTATTTCAAGGCTTAGTCCTCCAAAAATTACAAGATATCAATAAGTGGATGACCCCAAATGAAACTCTGACTGCAAAGATACGGCCTCCAAAAGTTTTTCCCCTGCAAGCCAATATGTTTTACTTTTTTGGAGTAATTTTTGTGAATTATAAGTGCTCTTAATTTTTTTTTGGAACTTTTGGATTCTCAAAGTGGACTGAAATATGACCTAACTCGAACATGGATCCTTCTTGATTTCGAAAGCCAAGCTTATCATGTCTTGACCATAACATGGCCTATTTAAGTAGTTAAAGAGCCAATTTATCTAGCGTACGTTTTGAAAAAAGAAATGATGATTTTTCCGAGGGTTGTGTTTTTCCTTGCATTTTCACTAAAATTGGAATTTTTCATCGTTTCCTTAATGACTTTTCTAATGCCTAGTGATGGTCTCAAGTGCCGAGTGGCTAGATATCCTAGTGATGGTCTCAGATATAGAGGACATTGTCTAGGATGATGTGTCGTGTAGGATACTGCACTCTAATGAGAGTCGGTTTCCCTCTACTTGTTTTTCTTCAAACCTTTTTATGACCTTAGCTTGCTTCGTATGGAACATGTGAGCCCCATCAATGCCAGGTGTCTGTTGACGGGTGACTTGAAGCCGAGTGATGGGAGACTAGGCATGAAACCACCAGTGATCGAGTAGCAAACACTGGATGGGTGATCATGCGACCTAAAGACGATGTTAGATAACCAAGTGGCTAGATGGCATGGTGCAGCATTAGACAAATAGATAGCTAAGTAATCTTGGAGACTTAGGCTTTTCTGCTTTCGTGAAGAGGGTGTAGTTCGAGAGGGTATAACAATCCAAGCATCTTGCTAGGAGAGGGTCTACCTCTTGATTAGCTTCAACAAAGTCGTGATTCTTAGAGCATGCCTCATAGGATGCATGTTTTGACACGCTTTTCTAGGGTTACTGACCACTATAGCTTAGCTACGCAGGTAACATGGTGAGGAATGTATTATCGTAGACCTCTGAAGTGCTTTATCGGATATTACGTTGATTTTGATGATTTTGGTATCGAAGTTTCGGTGGATAATGCAAGGAATCTCATCTATCTTAAGTTTGAACCAATCTATCTAAAAGTTGACTTTTTTTCCAGGCACAGATTTAGATAGGCCTCTAATGACGTAAGAGAAAGGCTTGTAGTGTGGGTCTACATGCCATATTGATTATAAAGGCCATGTGTGCCCTAATCTCTTAGTCTTTAATGAATGAAAACTTTTGTCTTTCCTACTTGCTATTTTTCCTTCTTGATTGTGCTTATAACTAGGTAATTTTCGACCTTTGAGGCACACAACTCGTGCAAGTTGCGTGACCTTGCATTAGGTCAGTGATCATCTTGGCTGGTTAGGCCAGAGTTTATTCTAGTTTCGTGATGTGGCTGTACTCGAGCCGTCACTTGGTGCAGATAAGTTGGAGGTAACCGTCATTTGGATCTTGGGTTGTCTTAACAAGCCGGGAAGCGTGACCACCAACGAAGCTTGGCTTGTGTGGGAATTTTGGTCCCTATGTGCTTAAGTGTGTTAACTAGTAACACTTCGAGGTGGCAATCTTAGAGGCAGCTAACCCTATCTACGGTAGGCAAATATAGTGGGAATACTAGTGGGCTTGAAAAGTAAGTGGTTGACTTAATGCAAACTTTTGTGTCCTTCCATAGTTGTCTTTGTCCTAGTCTACCATGGGTCAGGCCCAGGTACTTAGAGGGTGCGCCCATTAGAACTGACTTAAAAATGCTCTATGTTGTTATAGATACTCAATTTCATTCTAATTATTTAAACAAACCATGTTTGGAGTAGGGCGATAAAAATTTAGTCCCGAGGAAATTAAAATGAATGAATATGCAAAAGAAAAAAATAGAAAAAAATGATCAAGGAAATTTGGACCAATTAAACTAAATTGAAATAAACAAAACCAAACGAAAAATGAGGAAACCAAGACCAACAAGCCTCGACCCAACCGACCATAGGGTCGATCAGTTCGTTTCTCTGGCTAATCAATTGAGTCTCAAACCCAACCGGTTAGGTTGCAACAATTTTTCCCTTTCCGTGTTTTTGAACCTTCTATAATCCATCATTAACCTCTAAAACCTTAAAAATAGACGTGAAACCCTAGTTTTTTCACCTCTAAAAAAACCCTGACGACCATTAGATTAAATCTAATGTATCTTGATCGTTGGTCTTTCAAAGCCCTAGCTACCCTTTTTTCTATAAATACCCTCTTTAACCCACAACCCAGACACCGAATTTGCCATAAAAAACCCTAGCAAACTTCATAGCAACTGTTCTACTATTCTAAATCCCAAATTTCCTAGCCCCTGAAATTCCTGCAACCCTAAACCTCCACCAAAAATCCAATACACAAACCCCAAAACCATTATCATCTTTTCCAATAAACCATAACTTCCATAAAACCATAAACATAAAACATACACTCCATTATCAACTCATTTTGATCAATTCAAGTCTAAAGTTGAAGATCTTGCGTACTACACCACACGTGGAGATCTATACACTTAGACTAATTTTCTATAGTTAGTCTCTTCATACAACTGCGAAGATATCACATCATAAAGGTTAGTATTTTATTCTTTTTAGTAATTTAATTTTCCTTCGCATGATGATTTATTATTTCGAACCTCCATGAATCCAAACTAATTTTGATTTGCATGCTTGTACATCATATAGAAATATAAGTTAGGTTCACATCGATTTCGTATATCATGTAGATTAGGGTTATTCACATTAAATAATTAATTAAAATAACAGGTGATTTAGAAACAATATTTTTAGGATTATCTGCATCTTTATGTCATTTAGATTAAGGTTCCACATGATTTTTCATTTTCAAAATCGCGTTCGAAATCAAACGAAAATAAAAGTTTCACCAAAACTCGAATATGCCTGAACTAATCCCATGGGGACCGTCTGGCTCCTCCCTAGGGCCAGTTGGCTTTGCCACTAGATTGATCGATCCTGACAACAAGCCGACCGACTAACTTGCACTGGATTTTCTGATTTCTTGAATTTTCGTTTCTTTTTCAGTTGTTTGCCTATTTCCCTGTTGTACCAATGTGTTTTCTCCGTTTTAGGTTTTTGTTCGCTTTTATTTAATTATTTTCTCATACTTTAATTCCGTTGTAATTTAATTGTTATGCATGTTTATCTCTTGTTTTGCTATAATTCGATGTTTCACCAATTTTTGTGATATAAATTGTCATCGCATGTGATTGATTGTTAGTATGTAGCATAAATAGTCTTAGTAATTATCAAATGTTTTTCGAAGAACATGAGGGTTAGATTTTGACCTAGGCGAGAAATGAAGCATTCATTTCTTCTTCTCTCATGCTCTAGTCTCTTGCCTCAAATCTATCTCTCATACCAATGATATGAGATTTTAACCCTCTTTAGGGTCAAATGACGACTTCAACTTACCCATTGTCTTTGCTTTGTGCTTGAATGATATGTTTTTTTTCGAAAAATGTCCTTCAATTATGCCAAATTCCATATAGACAGTGATGTAGTTGCTAGTCTAAGACTTAAAAGATCACCTATAATGGAAGTCTTCTTATTACTCATAAAGGGTTGTGTTAGACCTAGTAAGCACTAATCCTTCCATATACCAACCCACCTTGATCCACACCCTTGCTTATTCGTCTTCTCTTGAAGAGAATGGCTTTGAATATTAAGCTCGGACTTGTGGGGTGTAGCGGAAATGAGTGGTACCTATAGTTGTCCCATTTGTCATGGGTGATGCCTAGGTATTTAGAGGGTGTTTGTTGGAGACGAATTGGCAGCATCTAGTGTTGCTATGTTTACAGAAGATGGTGCCCAAGTACTTAAGGGCACCTATTAAAGACGACTTATCGATTGCTCAGGGTGTACTTACCTTCGCAAACACGTGACATCTGTAGAGTGTTTAGGTTATGGGGCTTGTGTCTTAAAGCGTCTAACCCAAGGTCGAACCATACCTCTTACCACTTGTTTTACTTTGCTTCTTTGATCAAACCTGCTGACTTGGTCCTTTAAGGAGATTTTCATCTAAGGACCATGAGACATGAGAATAATCAAGCTTTGTCTACTTGGACTTTATCCGGGGGTGATAACTAGAGGATACAAGTATCATTTTGCCCACACCTGGTCTTTCTTGGATGTTGTAAGTGATTGGGTTCTACCACCAAGAAGGTGTCCATTGATATGTACCAGTGGGGCTTGACCTCGATCACTTTGGTGATGTCTTCTATACTTCTTATTCAATAACTGTTCTTGGTGATCCGTGGAGGTGCCTTTGCCTTGACTTTTGAGCTGTTTGAGGTGTTCAATGCCTATCTTTGCTCTTAAAGATGTCATCTTGAGGGACACTGCATTGATTGCCATTTTCATCACAATTGATTAGGCAACGATCATTACCTTCTCTTCTGGTGTACAACTCTTCTTGTGCGATTATGGTTTCCTAATAGGTTTTTAACTTCTTGACCTTCTAGTGCAATTCGATTTGTTGTTAGTCCTCTATGTCAGTTGCTCGTCGGTCTCTCTATGTCTGTTTGAAAGCTTATCGTGGAAGGCTTCCTTGATCAATATGGTCATTAGGGACCCTTTCTCAATGTTGAGCACTCACAACGACTCAACGTGGACTATCTTTGTGAGGTTGGGGACTGCCAAAGAGGCCAAAAGAGTCAATGTATCAACTTTAGAATTCTTGGCTCTGGGTTTCTTGATTACTTCTTCCTAATGAACTTTTGAGGTGTTTTCTTCTAACAAGGACCAAGGCTTCATCCTCGTGCCACTTGAACCTGGTTGTTTCGTTTTCATTGTCATTGAGAGCCACTTCACTGAGTCTTTTTGAGTGCATGTCCTCTTTGACTTGTTAAGAAACCTTACCGATGGTCAGTCCCATAGTCTTGGTGAGGATGGTGTAGATAGTTGGGGAACTCTTCTTATTGGATCTCCATTAAGACGTTGGACCTCGTGGTGTTGGGAAGAGACTTCAAATATCAGAACACTTGGAGGTATTTCCTTCAGGATATGGTTTCTTGCAAGTCTCTTTTCCCTTAAACTTTTTCTGCTTTCTCAATTCCTTATTACTTTATTCTCCTAGTGGTAGTGCATCCTTAGTATTTATGTACTAATAAGATGGTAGATCCATGCTCGAGGTTTTGACCCTTGAGGAAGTGATTGATGAACTTATGACCGAGTCTTTCAATGAGGCCAATGGAGCAGGGAAAGGTATGCTAGATAAGGCCAGTGAGGCGAAACCGATAGGGTTAGTAATGATGGCCAGGCCTGGTAAAAGTGTCCATCTTGTCTTTCAAGGTCTTTAGATGATTCACCTTGGCAGCTTCTCCTTCCTAGTCTTGATCGTGAGGGCTAGATTGGGAATGTATTCTTATTGGTCAGACCGGGACTGTCTTCTACTTGGTCAAATCGAGACTACCTTCTGGGTGTTGGGGATCCATCATCACGTAACGGGCCTTCGCTTGGCCTACCATTTCACTAGTGTTCGCCCTATTGGGGGGCCATAATAGCTTCAAGCATCACTACAAAGCCAAGTTATCTGGCTGGACAACTGTTCTGAAGGTCACGGTTGCATGCATTCTAGGAATCATCTTCCATATAAGATCTGGTGATGTGAGTTATTGATTTCCCATGGAAAGAGCAAACTATTGATGCCCAAAATTTGACGAAACCAAAACCGAAAACTCATAACTGTATTTTTCTTTGACTGAGTCGCCTGAGGGTAGGTTAACCACCGTTCCTAAAAATAAAACCGAGATAGACACTAGATGACCTGAAATAGGATATCTAGAGTAACCCTCTAATGCTTAAGTCAATTACTTTATAAAAAAAAACCGAAAGGACTAAAACAGTAAAGGGTGTTTAGGGCTAAATGCATACCAAAAATGGTTTACGAGCTTCTTATTTATAATAACAAGTGGTTGATCTTGATTAGAAAACTATTAGTGATGAATGATCTGAGTTGTTGATTTGGATGGTTGAGATCAAAAAATACAGAGTTAAAAAAATGACTCCAAAAAGAGCTCTGAGCACGAAGATACACTCTCCCGCAATATTTTAAAGCATTTTCTTATTGGTTTTTTTTTTTACCTTTTACTTTTGAAAGTCAAGCATAGTGTCACCTAACTTAAACATGGCCAATTCATAAAAGTAGATAAAGAGTCGACCTAGCTAAAACATGCTCTGAAAAAAAAATGGTGATTTCTGAAAAGGTTTAGTTTACGTTTTTTTTTTTTTTTGACTCATTGGAATTTTTATTGTTTTTTTAGGACTTTCCCAAGCTCCAGTCTCCCAAAAATTACGTGAGATCAACATGAAGATGACTCGAAACGGAACTTGAACCACCAAGATATGACCTCCAGAAGTCTTGCCTTTATAATTTGACAATTTTACTTTTTTTCAGAGAAATTTTCGTTCATTTAATTCTTGATTTATTGGAAATTTTGTAGTCCAAAATGGACTTGAACATGAATTATAACGTGCATTGATTTAAATAGATAAGGAGTCATTCTAATTAGACACGTTTTGGAAGAAATTGGTAGTTTTCCAAAGGGTGCAGCCAACCTTTTTATTTAGATAAGTCTCATTCTCTCAAGTTTAATTTTTCAATTGACCTATTGAACTAATGAATTTGATTCACTGTTACCCTTTTGTCGAATGACACTGGCAAAAACCTCATAAGAATGCGTTTGGAACAAATAAAATTTATAAATCTTGTGTAATTCATTTGTAATTCTACATTTTTTATGTTTAGAACAAAAAAAAACTATAGAATTAATTTCAAAATTAATTCACTATGGAATTAAGTTAATTTGCTGCAAATTTTTATCAAGATTGATAGAATTTATAAGTGAATTCCACAAAATTAAAAGTAAAAAATCTAAGTTGATCAAAATACTTTCTTTCCATCCATCTTCTTTCTCCTCTTCTTTTCTCTCTTTTTTTTTTAAATTCTTCATTTATTCCAAACACTTTAAATATAAGAATTTGATTGAATTTTACAAATTAACAACAGAAAACCAAATATAAAATTTTATTTTAATTTATTTTTAAATGAGTTATATTTTTAATTTATTTAAAAATGAAATAAATTTGATTTTTCAATCAAAATGAAAGTGTTAACACATCATGTTAATCTTACAAAAATTTCATTGAAGTGGCTAAATTGTTTGACCATATGGAAAATATTGGCGGATATACGCCCACCCTTACTCTCATATAAAAGCAGGAACAGTAGCAAACTGTTCATTATATCAAAACACACATAATTTTCTTCTTGCTTTTATATGAGAGTGAGGAATGGTATTATCTCGCCAATATTCCTCTAATGGTCAAATAATTTTGTAGCCAGATATCGAAATTTTAATCAGATGAGGTGGCACTTGATGGATTCTGCTAGCAACATCTAGTAAAGGAGTGACAATGAATCAAATTCAATAGTCCAATAGGTTAATTGAGACTGATTTGAAGTCAGAGAACCAAAGATTTATCTAGTCTTAGTAAGCTGCTACAATTAGGTCCCCGTCACTTTATCATGTGTCCATCACTTGTGCACAAAGATTCATCACGGGCCATCACTTGTGTCTCTGACCACATCACTGGTCAGTAGGAAAAGACATGTTTCACAAGTGAGGTACTAATGAATTTGTGATGATTTTTTTTTTTTTTTTTACAATAACTATATTGGTACAATATTTTAAGTCAAACTGTCGATTGTTCAATTAAAAATGGTTATATAATATGAAGAAAATTAAATTTTCATTTTTGATCTTGTTCGAACTATTTATTACAATTCAATTTTTTTATAATTATAACTCAAACTTTGATTCGATCATGTTGTTAAATTATGGTGCTTATCACCACTCTTTTTGTTAACATGTCTAATGGCATCAAGAATCAAGACCACATCAGCGCTAACTAAAATTGAAGGATGAAATTGATCAAATTGAAACCAGTTTGAGTAAAGGTGGAATTTCATTCATCCCTAAAAAAACACAACACATGAAGAAGAGAAACAGCTACATAAGGAAACAAACTATTCTTTTTCTTACAGTAAGCTAACCATCCAGAGGCCCAAGCAGCAGCTAAACTGCCATCAGTGCTGCTAAACAAACTACAAATACCAAGTGGTCTATTCCTTGCCCATAACAATATTTTTTTAAGGATAAAATCAGGACTGAAAAGTTCTCTGATATAAAGGTTAGTTCCTCTCCTTCAAATAATAGTAAATCCAGGCATTCCAAGACAACTTCAGAAAGGGAATGAAGGGGATTTGCCCCCCAAATGCATTACAGCCGTTCAAGTTCTTCATTCCACTTCCCAGTAACCATTCTCTGAACATTTCCCTTCAATAGCTCCATAGCAACTTAGAACAAGGAAAGAAAAAGAAAAGGCAATCTCTAGTGTTTGGGATGATGCATTGCAAAGAACGCAGGTAGTGGAAATTTGAATTTCTCATTTGAATTATAAAGAAAGGTGATATGATCACGAACCAAAATGTACTTGATGAGGCACCTTGCTCTATTGTGATACTTGTTGACCCTGGGCTTCTCAAAAGCTCAAAGCCTGTCTTAGCTAGCTGGTTTTCATATCTTGCCGCTGCTCTCTTCTTGGATGGACCTGATGATTGAGAGGCACTAGTTTTAGAGGCCAGGATGGCTGCACATCCCAACTTCAACAATAATACAATCTTGGTTGTGCAACAAAACACCAATCTAGAGAATGAAGACCACAGAAATCGTTAAAACAAAAAAAAAAAAATAGAGACCAAACTGCACGAGAGGAAAAGAAACGATGTCAATTCAGAATAGCTATATTAATAAAGAACCGGAGGGAAAAAACATGGACAAATTACTGCGGAAAATCCATACCAGTTATTCATTGTTATCACAGCACAGGATCTTAATAGAATTCCAACTTATGTCAGATAAT
The DNA here is from genome assembly GCA_023935145.1 of Bretschneidera sinensis. Taxonomy (NCBI): domain Eukaryota; kingdom Viridiplantae; phylum Streptophyta; class Magnoliopsida; order Brassicales; family Akaniaceae; genus Bretschneidera; species Bretschneidera sinensis. The sequence continues at coordinate 131,886,812 of CM043697.1, forward strand.
ACTAGCCTAACATACGAGAAAGAATACCTAAGAATTTACTGCATCCTCTCTCCTAATCAACCGCTGTGACTGCTCCCAGTGTTGGGAATACCGAAGAATTTTTCCTAACATACAGTGTTATGATTTGTTGCACAGTCCTTCCAAGCATCGTTGTTGCTAGCTACATATGCTTCCTGTAATGCTCTAAGCAAGGGAAAAATTGGCTCTGGTGTTGAAGAAGAAGAAAGAGATGCTGAAAGTTCAGAAGATATAGCTTGCAGCATTGAAGGTGAGGTTTCTTGAACCCATTTTATGTGTTCAATGCCCATCTGAACCTCTTTGGCATCTGCCAAATATTTCAGCAAAACAACATGGGAGTTTGAATGTCCTATATCATCGGTGAGACCACAGAGCAACTTAGAAGCAACAAGGAAATGACCTGCATGGAGCACAGATTTAAGTAAATAAGAAGCGTACGTAGTAAAACTTCAAATATATTATAGGATCATACCATTTCTACAGAGATGTAGGACAAATGTGCTCAATATGCTTTGTGCAAGCATCGCATCCTGTTTGACAGACTTGTCGAAGACTTCAAAAGCATCTTCGAGCTTTGTTTCCTGACAAAGTCCTTCAAAGAGGAACGTATAAGTCATAGCATCAGGTGCCACCCTTTTCTCCAACATGTGGTGAAAGAGCCTCAAAGCCTCCTCTAATTCACCTTCTTCTGATAGCTTCCTAATAAGTATATTGTAAGTCTTTAGATTTCCACTACACCCACTTGCAAACATCTCATCCCACAACCTCTTAGCAGGACGAAGTAGATCTTCTCTACAACATGCTTCCATGAGTGAATTGTACAATGAGACATCTGGACCCAACCCTTTCTTCTTCATCTCGTGTAGGACCCCATAAGCTTCTCTTAGTCTCCCAGCCTTGCACAAAAATGAAACCATCACATTGTAACTCTCTGTATCCGAGAAATAATCATTGCAAGACAAAACCTTAAAAACCTCCAACAATTCATCAGTCTTGCCATGTTTGCATAGGTTCCTACTCAGGTTGCTCAAAGTCAATAAAGTTGGCAATCTCCCTTTTCCTATCATGAAGTTTAGAAACACAATCGCGACACTAGAATCACTCGTCGATACTGAACCTATCAATGCATTCAAAACATCATCATCAATAGGGAAATTCCCACTCACAATCACTTCACCCAACTCTTTGGCTTCAATTATCCGTCTCCATGAAATCAAAGCCAAGATAAACTCTCTATAATCAATACTCCTTGGAGCTACTCCTAGCTTTCTCTTCTTCTTCAAAACCGTCTCCCTCTCAAACACACACCCTGTTGACTGAAACGCTTCAGCTACAATCCTATAGGCCACAAAATCTGGTTTACACTCTCTACTCCTCAATTCATCCAATACCCATAAAGCCTCTGACTCTCTCGAAGCCTGACAAAGCCCATGAATGATCAACACTGCGAAAATCGATCCATTAATATCTGAATTGCTCTTCTTGACCTCATCTAGCATTCTTAAAACTTGACCCAATTCAGCATTTCTACAAAACCTCCACATAAACACACCAAAGCCAATAGTATTCAAAGAAACATTTCTATTGGTCATTTCATCGAAAACTTTCTGGGCGTAATCGAGATACCCATCAGAGGCTAAAGCAGCTAAAAGAGAGTTACACACCTCAGGTCCAATTTCTCGACTCAGTGACGTAGCTTCATTGAAAACCAAAAACGCGTTCTGGGTTTTCTTCCCCATGATCAGCGAACCAATCATGAAACTATAAACCGAAGAATCCAGGGTTATTTTGTGGGTTTTGGCTTGTTTCAAGAGAGCGTCAATGGCGCTGAATTGGCGGGAAAGAGAGAGAGATTTGAGGATCGATTGGTAAGAGAGTGAATCGTGAGCGAAGCCGGGTTGTTGAGCGGCCCAGTTGAAGAAGCCGAGAGCAAGTGAGTGGTGAGTCAGGAGGAACGGATCGATGATTATGGCGACGAGAGATGGACTCAGTGAGGCGCCACAGCCGAGTCGGTGCAGAGTCTGCTCGAGTGATGGATTCCATGTCCGAGTTGGCCTTAAATTGTTCGAGGCTGAGATCAGAGCTCGGCTTATCCGTGTCGCCAACTCAGTTGCAGGTTTCATGAGTCAATGAACAAGAGAGAGAAAGAGAGAGCGGGAAAGTGAGAGAGATGACAAGACAAAACGAGCTCTTGATAACTTATATTGGACTTTAGACCGTAATTTCTGTTGCATAAGCCCTTGAAACGCACCGCTTTTTCCTTCGAAGGTTTGGGCCCACTTTAAGCATGCCCAAGACTTCTAGTAAAGGCTTATCCGTGTCGCCAACTTAGTTGCATGTCTCATGAGTCAATGAACAAGAAAGAGAAAGAGAGAGGAGGAAAGTGAGAGAGATGACAAGACAAAACGAGCTCTTGATAACTTATCTTGGACCTTAGACCGTAATTTATGTTGCATAAGCCCTTGAAACGCACCGCTTCTTCCTTCGAAGGTTTGGGCCCACTTTAAGCATGCCCAAGACTTCTAGTAAAAGTGATTCTTAGATGACATTAATCGGATATTAAATCCATCAACATAAGGCAATGCTACAAAGATCATCAGTTCCAGAATCTGAAAGCATGATGATATTCACAAGATTTTTTTTCCCATTGAATTCGATTACTGTATCTATACAAACGTCTAGCTTCTGTACAACCCATGTAACATAAAAATTTACACATTATATACTTACACGACACAAAGATGTACAAACTTCACTAGCAAATTTACAGTGTGGAATGGCATCTGGGTGAACTAAAGGGGTAACTATTTACACAGTTTCTCACCCGTGTAATTTCTTTTTTCCAAGTTTAGGATACCCAATATTTCATTTCTCTACAATATTTGTTTCTAAGAATGTACACACGGAAATTAAGAATATGATCTGATCAACTTGAAGGTCTGGAAAGATCGAGATTTGAAAAGGTTACCGAGCAGATACCCCATTGTTGTCTCCTGAGGGGGCTTTGGTGCAAGAATAGAGTTGTCTTTCACCTGCAGTTTACTTAGTCCGATCTGTTGGCGAATATAATCAATAATCTTGGGATCGACTGGGTTTCCTGTTACGTCCGTGACATAGAATGTGTCTTTAGCCTTCCCACCTTTTGTTGAGATTTCGGCTCTCTTGATACACAAACTGTTTTCGCGGAATATCCTTGTGATGTCTGAGAGGAGTCCAACTCGGTCTTCTGTGCACAGTTCTAGCTCCAATCCCTGCAAGGCCAAGGAAGAAATCTGAAGTATAAACTTTTATGCATGCCTATCAAAGTTGGATTTTTCTCATCAGTTTTCCATACCTCAGATACCCGCCTTTCAATGGCTGCTTCAAGACACTTCATGACACGTTCTCGCTCAGCTTCTGAGCTTATGGGTAGTCCATCAACATGTCGAATATAAAATTCCTACAACCAAACAGAATTGTTCTGTTTAATGGGAAAGAGGAAACAGTTACTGTCCTTGACTTGGTAAATGTTAGCATACTAATTGTGCCCCATTGAGTCAGAACATTCCACCCCAAAAATGGATTTAACATGAGGTTAAAGTTAGCCACAGTCAATTTCATTTTTTGCTAAGTATCTTCATCATAACATTCCAGCCCAAAAATGGATTTAACATGAGGTTAAAGTTAGCCACAGTCAATTTCATTTTTGGCTTAGTATCTTCATCGATCAACAAAACGGCAACTGTAATTAAGCTTCTCCAGTCAAAAAGAGGTTGCAAGGGTCGATTATTATTATCATTAACAGAGAGTAGATTTTTCTCTAAAACTATCTTACCTGATAAGCTTCCATCCTTCCCGTGCTGACCATTCCATGAAAGACTACATACTGCATGTCCGTTAAAGTGCAAACAATATCAAACAACAGTTTTGGCCGATCTTTTGACCTCATTGTAACCACAGTGTAATCTTTCTCGATATTCAACATGGTGACATGGGGCCTTGAGCTGTTCTCAACTCTCCCTGATCCTGCTTTCTCAACTCTTTCATAGTCCCTATCTGCAAACAAAATCTGATGTAACCGCCTCTCTCTGTGCATAACTCCAGGGGGTGAAAGCATCATTTTCGCTGTTTTCAAGTCATTGTTCACTTTAATAACATTACAAAGCAGTTCCTTTATAGTTGAGAGACGTTTTGGATCTTTAATTGCACACCCAGTGGAATCATCTGTCACATGAAGTATAGCTGCAGCTCTAGCATTATGTGTCCATATCTCAGCATTTACAACATTGCAGTGAAGGTCAGCAAGAACCGCACATACTTCTGACAATAATCCAGGCCTGTCTGTTGCAGCTAGTTCAATTGATGTATGCTCTTCTGAGGGCATCACCCCAACCGAGTTTCTCAATGAAGGCACAAAGCTAGCATTTCTTTCAAGCCTCTGCAAAATTGAGAAGTATCATGATAAATGAGTCAAATGATAAGCTTTGTAGACAATTAGTTCATCCTGGGACTACCAATAATCGATGACACTTTAAATGGAAGGTAAAGTATGCAACAAAGGAAGTTCCTCCTGAGAACAAACTGCAAGAAATGTGCGTATCAAAAGCGGAAAAATAAAAACCTAAACAAGTTTAGTCCAATGTGTTAAGTTTCATGAAAAACTACAGAATATAAGGTCTCCCAAGGAACATTAAATCATTTGGTAATTAAAATCTGCGCCCAGAGTTCATTTACTTCATTTATTAATTTTTTTCCTTGAAATTAATTTAGAGGGTATGACTAAAGGCAAAGAATAGTAGAAAGGACAAAGTAACTCTTCGGAGATGCCGTAGACTTTGAGTAAAACATGAGAAAATAGTCCTAAAAACCGTTAGATGCAAAGTAGCGCGAATAAGTTGGCTGGGGTTGCCCAACAACAAAATTCTGTATGCTAACTCTTAAGTCTGTAACTTACTCTGGTTACTGACAAAGGGCAGGAATAAAAGAGGGAGGGGGGGGGGGGGGGGGGAGTTCTCTTTTTTCTACTGTGAAAGTTAATAACTTCTATATCTTAGAAATTTCCAGAAGACCAGAAGAGAGAAAAACTGTCCACAACCCAACACAACTATATTGCTTAATGACTTCAGATTTTCACTAATTAAAACAACAGATAGATAAAATAAAGGCAACTTGTTTTCTTTTCTTTCACTCTAATTCCTCAGCAGTCACACAAATAGAAAACACAGCAGCATTAAATTTGTAATAAGTTCTTACCCTTTGAATATAATCTATGACTCCTTTATCTCTGATTTTGTTCCCATCATGATCGATCACATTAAACACTGAAACAGGAATTCACAAAAAAAAAAAGAAGTCGATTATAAGTGTTAATATCAGAAAAGTTCTCAAAATTTGATCAGATGATGGCAAGACCTTACCGTCCATAAACCATCCCCCATCAGATGATATGTATGCTTTTTTAATTACAAGGTCCATATCAGTGAGTACTTGGACAACTTCAAGGAGAATTCCATGTTTGTTGACACTGTCAACCTGAAGAGAAAATTAATTTTCTTAAATTTAATAGACCTTTACTTAATAATATCAGAGAAATAACAGGAGTTGATTAACAACACTAAAAATGTCTATACGCTAGCCGAAACAAAGTTATTACATTTCACATGTCACTAAACCTAGAGAATCAGAAAAATCAAGAGAACCAATTAACCAACAAAAACAAATCCATATGCTAGTTAAACTAAATTTGCAAATATCATACCTAAATCAAGGGGATTAAGGAATGAGCCTTACCTGGATAACAGTGGCATCCTCACAAGCATCGTTGTCGATCACAACTCTGCAAAATAACAAGCCGTAGAGTCAAAGTCAGTAAGCAATTCAACAAAAATGGCACAAGAAGAGAAAAACAAAAACAAAGAAGCCTATCCTCAAATGCAAAAAAAAAATCAAAATTTCTTATATTTTTCTAATACAACCCAACATACTCACTTGATTTTGGGTCTCAGGAAAATCAAAACGGGCGTCTAATTGTGGTTCAGAAAATTGAGGAAACAAAAAGAAAAGTGACCGGAGAAAAAAAGCATATCTTTAGGTATTATTCCTAAATTCATGGAGTCCTGAAAAAGCAATTCATTCAGTTGGTTTTTACATCTTAATAGAGAGAAAAAAATAAGGCCCAATCTTCATTTTCCTCACTTCTCTTCAATTTCTCAGCAGCCAAAATTAACATGAAACAACATTTCGAGAAATTAAAAGATCGACATGTGACAATAATAAAGAATAACTTGCAAAAACTACAAATTTTATTATTCTTCTAAATCTTGAAGCAAAAGTTAAGATTCACAAAACCCTTCACAATTATAGCAACATAACCACCTTAAAATCCAAAATACCCACCAAAACCCCAGCAACCCAAAAGACAAGTAAAGTAACCAGAAAAAATTCTAAAAAATAAATACCTGGGTGGGTTCATTCTCCTGATAAGCTTAGCATACTCATCATCCATTTTCTTTTTTTCTCTCTCTCTCTCTTCAAAACTCTCAAATTCTCCAAAATCTAAACAACCCCAATTTATAGAAAGAGATATCAAAAGAATAGTTATAATCCACAAAATAGAACTTTCACAAAGGATTTATTCCTCAGAGAGATAGTAGCACTGTACAAGGATGCCTCCTCCGATATTCAAGGAAAAACCAGAGAAAGAGAGAGAGTAAAAGAAGAGGAACAAAAAGGTCTTATTAAAAGTAAAGACCTTAGCCGTTTAACAACAAACCAACGCATACATTGGGGGTAGACTGCCCGAAATGCCAACGCTTTCTGCTTTACATGACGTGTTAGTTTTTAATTGGGTACACCATCTGTTAACGCTGCCCGCTCACTGATCGTGTGGGTAGTGACTAGTGACCTGTGAAGTATTTTGTTGCATTTTTTTTCTTTTTTTTAAAGTTTGGGGAAGTGTCCGTACGGCGCCTTGGGGTTTTTCAAAGAGCACGTGACCGACAGAAAGGAAGGGAGGACGTGGCAATACCACGTGGCGACTGTGCTTTGGTCGGAAATTTGCCGGTATTTTTTAGGGCAATCATAGAGTCGAACCGGTTTACGTGCCCGAGTTATTTCTGACGCCTAACCGCTTCTGCTTGATTTTTCTCTCTTTTCCGAAAATACCGCTTTCTGTTTCCTCATCTATAATTCTTTCATGGACTGTCCATGGTTTGATTGATTTTTAATTTATACTTTGAAGTAATTTTGGTATGATAAATCATGTGATTGTTTTTATTAATATAAAGTGTTGATAATTGTTAAATTGTAAAGCAAAAAATTATATTGTCTTTATCCAAGTGTTTCAAATGTGATAAGAATTATATATAAAAATTATTTTCAATATCAACAAATAAGTAATAAAAATATCCTACAAAAATTTGTATAAAATATCTGCTGGTAAATTAAACAACTAATGGTAAAATTGTTTTTTGTTTTTATTATTTAACGATTGTCAACCTTTTATGTTAATAGAGACAATCACAAGATTTATTTTATTAAGAAAAAAACATTATAGTATAAAATGAAACTCGAATAAACCACATAGTATTTCATAAATTTTGTCTTTTTTTAATTACTCATTTTCCCCTTAAATAAACCCATTAACAAGTTTGAATGCGTTGAGTTTTAGAAAATATTTTTTTTATTCGAGTATTTTTGGATACTTTTTCAATAATTTACACATTTTAATTATAATTTAAAAAACAATACTTGTCTTTTTAACATAATATGTGAAAAGTTAATAAACAATTTTATTTTATTCTCTAACTTTTTTAATATTATGTTAAAAGATAAGTTTGTTCTTCAAATTATGCTAAAAATGAATAAATCATTCATAAATGTGTTAAAGAAAAATGGATATGAATAATGAAAAAAATATTTTCTACACAACTAAACGCAACCAAAAAGGCCTAATCTTTTTCACTCCGTAATAGTCGATAATAGAATTAAAAATCATCTTTGTTACTTCCTAAAGTTTTATATAAAAATAATATCTCAACTTTAATTTGAATTATCACCGTTTCGATGATAAATAAAATTCTAAATTAAACATGTTTTTATACATAAAAAAAATCATGACTTATTCAAAACTTTCATATTTCAAATTAAATATTATATATACGACTTTGGAAAAATAATTCACCTAATTTTAACCTAATGTAATATGGAGTAGACCTTTGGTTGTAGTTGAGCTGCCAATTTTCGTTCCTCCATGGAAATATTTTTATATTGTGGTTGAGCTTATATGGACTCTTTTGGATATCATTTACCAACATGTGCAAATTTAAAACTAGATAAATTGAATGACCATAGTTAATTAAAAAAAAAAAAAAGAGAGAAGAATATTGAATCACTAATTTATATATACTTCTCTTTGTATAAGGCAAATGAAATGTTTGGTGTTCAACTTTCATACCAAAAATTATTTTTTTACCCTATAAGTCGACATTTGGACTGAATTTAATCTTCAACTTTCATACCAAAAATTACTTTTTTACCTTATAAATCGATATTTGGACTGGATTTAATCTAACTTTTTAAATCTTTTCAAAAGAAATTTTATCTTGAAAAGATTTAAGAAGCTAAATTTAATAGTTTAAATTCAACACCAAACATCACCTAAATACATGAAAAAAAAAACAAAGAAGTAGGAGACAAAGTGAAAAATGAATCCCTTCTAGTAACTAATTAACAGATAATTATAAGATTAATAAATAATTTATCGATATAGCATATATATATATAAATATATAAATGATGTTTGAAATCGGATTTAAGTAAGTTTAAATCAATTTACTTAAATTATCTTAATTATATTTAAATAAAATTAATTTAAATTTATCTCAAACATAATTGAAAAAAATAAAAATATAAACAAATGTTTGGGATATGACATATTTAAAAACAGAAGAGGTTAGGTCTGATCATAAGTGGGCCAAATTGAAGTTGAGTACTTCTTAGTCAAATATATATATATATATATATATATATATATATATATATATATATATATATATATATATATCTCTTATCTGCATAAGCATACAAAGAGTGATATATAAGCAGTAAACGTGGAGATTTTTGGACAACACCACATAGAAACTCAACTCTCGTTTTCAACATGTCACTAAATTTATCCATAAAATTTAATTATTGGGATTTCAACTAGTAATAATATTTTTTCCACTAATAAGTAATAAACTTTTCTTTCATTTTTTTCAATAAAAAAAAACTTCTGTCAATCTTTACTTTTTGAGTTAACCATGTTGTTATTAGGTTGGTCAAAAGCATGACAGATTTAACTAACAACCACCAAATTAAAATGGGATATAAGTTTCTATAAATGAAAAAAAAAAAAAAAGGACAGAGTTGGTGGTTATGCTAGGTTAGTGCAACTTGTGCAAGTTAACTCAATCCAAAAAAATTTATTATTTGAGTTAAAATTAAGATTTTATTAACTTGTGCAAGTTAACCCAATCCGCTAAATTGAAAATATGATATCACAGACCTTTTATTCGATCCAACTCGTGCACAACCCTGATGAGTTTAATTAAAAGAGTATAGGCAAACTGGACAACTAATGTTGTTTATTTGTTGACCAAAAATCCAGCGGAGAAAAAGTAAAGTTGACACCTAACTTGGTTTCTCCTCCCTTTTTTATTTCATAGGCCCAAATGAGATATTTCCCCCTCCCCTTTTTAAAGATGACTTAAAATGAGAGATTTTCTTTGACACGGAAGGAACCCCGTTTGTTCTTCACGGTGTCTATCAAAGAGAAAGGGAAAGTTTTCCTATTTTTTTTTCAATAATTATAAAAAAATCTAAAAAATGAAAATGGAAATGAGACAAATTTAGAAAACAGGAAATAATTATATTCACTTTTTCAATAAATCTAAAAATAAAGTGAATTCGATTTTTTTATGAAATTAACAAAAAAATTGCAAAAATTAAATAAAAGGGTTTTCATTTTCCAAAAATGAAAAACAAAAAAAAAATGATTTTCAAAACCAGACGAATTTAACTCTTTACATCTTTTTAGGTGAATTATGAAATCGTTTGTCTTAACGGTAAAAAAATTTATAATTCATAAAATAGTTTTTGAAATGATTTGTAACAAAACAACAATAGAACTATAAAGTGTGCAGTGTTGTTCAGTAAAAATAACAATGAAAATATTTTTTTAGGTACAAATTCAGTTTCTTAAAAATAAAAATTATTTTATAAACTGTTTTTTAAAAGTATTTAATTTAACTTTGGTTTATTAAAAATAAAACCTATTCATATATTTTTTTTTCAATCGGATTCTTAAATATTTAACTAATTTTTTGTTGGATGGATTTTTGTCTGTCTTGGGATAGAGGAATTGGAGGTGGGGCATAAAGTAATACGGCTTTTGTGATACTTGGAGGATTATTTATAAATTGATGGATTGGCGACGAAAGCCGCCCAAAAATACCCCAATTAAGTAGAGAGACAGATACACAGTACTTTACTACTTTAGTCTAGAGAGACCTTAAAAAAATGGAACAAAATGTGGGCTCCGAAAGACTTAAATTTTGGAATAATACAGGGCCCAAGTTGACAAGGGGCACAATGTGACCTGCTCGCTAAGGAGTCATGAAGGTGACTTTATATATGCTCTCTGTTTTTCTCTCCATGTGTGTGTCTATATATATATATATATATATATATTTTGCATTTTTAATCTTAGTCTCAACTTTCTTGGATCGCACACTTGGCTTCGGTTTGGATAATTGCACAATTTTAAAGTGTCAATTTGCATGAGTGTGTCTTGATTTGACATGCAGAATGAGAATTTTGCAATCTTTGATTGTGGGTTTTTAAATTCAAAGAATAACTTTTCTAATTCGACTTATTGGTGTATTAAGTAATATTAACAAATATACTTGCGTTTTAACTTTATGATTATATTTTATATTGATGGAGAAAGAGATTTAATCCAAACATTTTAAATAAAGAACTTGAAAGTGATCATTCAAAATTATCATAGTTGTAGTTTACAATTTACGGGTTAAACATAATCTAACTAAAAATTTCACAAAAATAAATATTACTGTTTCACAAATTGAGTGAATAAATTTATATATTTAAGAGAAAAAAATATGATAACAACTGGACGAAAAGATAAACTTTATATAAAAATAAATTTAAAAATAAGTTTAAATAAACTAGTGCTAGTATATAGAAGCAAGCAAGAAAAGAAAGTCATTTTGATGATATCTAAGATATTTTAATCAAAATTATTGGAATAGAGTGCATATGGTTAGTAGGGATTCGATAAGGCTTCAGTTAAAAGAAGATTGTGACACAATTCTTCTATGACAAGAAGTGAGCTGTTGTATAGATTACAGAATCTTCATCAGGAGGAAGCAGCCAATTAGGACAGGTGACAATTTATAAAATTCAAGTGAAAGACTAATTGGACATTGACTGATATAACAAGATATAACAAGGGCAGATCAAGATTTGATTTAATGGTAAAAATATTAAAAATCATTTGAAATATTTATGTGTGAATGAGAAGATGTGTATGATCAATTTTACATGAAAGAAAAACGAAATAATGAAAGTCGTATATATAATGATGAAATCAGACATCATTAGTTTAAGCTTTTGGGTTTATGTGGTATTCAATATCATATAATAGACATTTGCTTAGTGAAGTTTATAAAGCTTGTTCCTAAAATTCAGTGTGTGATTCTCTAACCATGATAAGAGAACTAGTGACTTTTTAAGTGTACCTATTAAACTATGGTACAAGTTTGAAGTGGAATAGGCATGACGGCATTGGAGAGTGATGGAGACTCACATGTAACGAGGAGATTGTTGGGAATATTCATGTGTAAGTGAAGAGATGTGGATAATTATATCCTCCAATAAATACAATTTGACTTCTTCTCTTTTACTTCTAGTTTCTTTTTGGTAGCTTGTCTTTATAGAAGTGATAATTAACAATTCATATCTATAATCCTCCTCTCTTTTTCCGTGTAATAGGTCTGTAAGGACTTGATTAACAGATAACGAACCTGCTAAGTCACTCATGTTCGAAGCGAAAGAACAAATATGCTCATTGGTTAGTAAACAATTTGAATGATCTTCGTTTAAGAATTAGAAGCCTCCAAAAAGACTTTTTGTCTTTAGTTAGAAATAATGTTGTTCGATTGATGAGGTCTTGGTTTAGGGGTCAACGTTGAGGTCTTCAGATTAAAAGGTCACAAGTTTGATTTTCATGTGTGGATTATTTGTTCAATTTTATATCGATTATTTCTCTTACTTTTAGTGAGTTGTGGAAGGATTGTGAGCTTATATAGGTAGTCCCTCGTTTGTGCTTTTGTTAGGTGGAATGATGCCTACTCCATTATAAGGAAAAAAAAAATGTACTTTTCCCATAGGAAAAGTAACTAACGAGAGTAACTAATTGTAACGACCCATCCCTGGTTGCCACCTCCGAGATGGTGTTGTCACATTTTGAAAATCCCAGCATGGCACATATATGCAATAATAAAAATATAGTAACTGCAATTATTTACATCAACCCTTAATATGAGAGATACATCATTCAGATCTCAACTTAAACATTTTATACAACAAAATATGCATGAATATTTACAAATATTTTTTTTCTCATTAGCCTAAGGATGTGGACCATGTGGCTTACAGATAATGACTCCGTCTGAATCTCAACTCACCCACTATCTGTCATGCCTGCTACATGAAATTATTTAACAATGAGGGATAAGTTTCACAAGCTCAGTGAATTAAATTTACTAGAAGTATTCAATTTGTATAAATAATCTTTCAATATTCATTCATCTATATCTCATATAATGTGATAATAGCATTCTATTATCACTACTCCTATCATAATCCCCATTCTTTATCATTCTCTTCTTCTCATCTATTTATTCACCTTGAGACTGTCAATTAAATCTCATAATTACCTCGTTATGAGGTTCACAACATATAATCTATCACTCAGATAGTTCTTATTATATCATACTTTCATGTTTATTTCTCACCATATATGTCTCTTTGTGAGACTTATTCATCTATCAATAAATTTACAATCAAGAACAACACTTTAGCATCTCAGTAATAATAATCAATATTTAAAATAGATGCAAATGCATGAATTATTACTTGGGAACGTCTTCCCTCATATCGACATGTTTTTATCTTAGACAGGCTACCTTCCCGATTCTTTTATCTCCAACATATACTAGTTGTCACAGTTTTCATTTATCACCAGCATATACCGGCTGTCACGACTTTCATGTAGACCAGCCTCCTCTCGGTTCTTTTATTTCATGTATATGCATATTGTTGACCCTTATTTGATTTTAATAATAACCAAACACTACTCTAATTGTACTAACAGTTTTATCTAAGTGTTTAAGCGGTAAAAGCTTTCAGCAAAGAAACAAGATGCAAGAACTCAACCAGTTTCAGATGCCAAGACAAGACAGAAGATATAGGCATTAAGGTATTGAAAACAAATGTAAATCTCTCATGTTCAATTACTTAGCTTGACCTATGGCTCATTTTACAAAATATTTTGACAAAACTATTAATACAAATGTTTTCAACTCAAAAAACAGTTTTGAAACTTGAAAAACTAGGTTTAATGGCAACCCAGTCGACTGGCTCAATATACCAGTCGACTGGGGTATGGGACAGAAGGTCCCCAGTCTACTGGTGTAAAGCACCCAGTCGACTAGCAACTGGGACAGTGAGTTCCCAGTCGATTGGTGCGTAGGACCTAGTCGACTAGTACTCCCCAATAGCCTAAAAGTGAAGTTTCTCACTTGACCTAGTCGACTGGTACAAGGACCCAGTCGATTGGTAATTCAAAAATATGACCGTTTGAGACGCGAGACTTAAGCATTTAATGCACCAAACCTACCAAGCCAGTGTCTAACAACCATATTGATTCAAGTCTATATAAACCCACTTCAATGAGCATTTAAAAGAAGAAGAGAACACATAATTCACAAGTTTGCTCATTAATTGTAAAAAGCTTTGAAAATTTTATTGTTGAGCTATTCTTCAAGCTTATTCTTGAAAGAGAGATATTGTTCATTTGTAAAAGCATTCATTGCTATCTCTCTACCATTTATTGTAAAGGAGAAATAGTTATAATAACCCTTAGAGTTTTTAGGATTAAACACTTCTTTGTAAGCTTTCGTGAGGAATGGGATTAGCTTCCGTGATGAAGGAATTAGCTTCCGCAAGGAAGGGATTGGTTGTAAGGTTTGTACAACACATGTGAAGTTGTATGACTAAAAGTTTTAGTGGATTACTTCAAGGAGGTTCCTTTAAGAGAGTTGACGTAGGGTCGGAAGGAATTCGATATTACCGAACCACTATAAGTTGAGTTTTCACTTTTTCTTCCTAAAATTCTTTTACTTAAAGCACATTACTTGTTTGTATACTTTGTACATTTAACAACTTTTATAAACTTGTAAGTAATTAGCAAAAAAATTTAAAAACCCAATTCACCCCCCTCTTGGGTTTGAACCTCGGTTTACACATATGAACAATAATATAAAAACAAGCATGTATTCAGACATTCAAATTTGCTACCTTGCTTCTTCTCAAATTATTATTTGATCAATTTCCCTAAATTCTTCTCCTCATATATCATATCAATTTATCAACCATAACTCGTCAAGAATTTCATTTATCACCTTCATTATTAAATCGACTCATTATTCCAATAATATTACTTCTCATATAATAATTTTCTACATATCAATTATTCCTATCATACCCATCAACCAACTTTCATCTATCATCAAATCATAGGTTAATAATTTATTCAAATATTATCACTATATATTTCATATTTATCTTGATTACTTAAAGTAAATCTAACTCACCACGTAGCACTTAGAGTTACTCGTGGATCACCTCCTTGCATTTTATGCTCTTTTCAGCAATTTTCCTCTTTTACTGATCGTCAACACCTAACTATATATTTATATTAAAATTTCCAATTTATTCTTCAATTCTTCCGTAATTCACACCCTTTTAAAATTCCTACATTGAATTTCGGGAATTTCATGTATGCTAAATTTCAAAAATAAAATTCACGATAATACCTTTCGTTTTTCTTAGAGCTTTCTGTGACTCTTTGTAAAATTCTCCCGTAAACCCCTTCAAAATTTTACTCTTTCTACTTTTCTTTCAGTCCCCAAGTGTTTAAAGAAAGAGAGAAATTTGAATTGAAGAAAGAAGGAAACCAAACAAGATTTTATAAGTAATAAATAAATAAAACCAATATATATATATATATATATATTCAGTCCCCAAGTGTTTAAAGAAAGAGAGAAATTTGAATTGAAGAAAGAAGGAAACCAAACAAGATTTTATAAGTAATAAATAAATAAAACCAATATATACAATATATATATAGACACACACACACACAAACTTATGGCCCAACCTTTCTGTCACCTTGCCTTGGTGTATAACATGCACTAAGGCATGTTATTGTGTGACAACACTTGGGCTCCAAGTGTTGTCCACATTTTTGTATTCTTTTTCTTTTTCTTTTTCTCTTCTTACCAACCTACACGTTTCCATTTTTTTAAAGAATTATTTTATCTAATAATAAATATTTCATGTATATATTATTTTATTTTAATTCCATGTCATATTTGTCAAATTACTTCTTTACCCATACTTTAAGAACACAGGTATTACACTAATGAATTCTCAACATTATACAACACATGTTCGACAAGATCAATCTTGGTTCGGATCTCACCGAAGAGTTGTGAGACAATGATGGATAATTTTACTGTGTTCAAGAAAATAAACCTAGGTGCTTCATTGTTGGATTAAATCTATTGAACCATTTACAACTTTTATCAAACAATTTATCAGCATTTTATGTTCTCTACCATATATCCCAATTAACACCCAAGAGCAAAAAAAAATAATTGTAACCAATTGTTTTTTAGATTTTGCAAATGGATTTATAGTGATTCGATAACTTTTTGTGTCTACTCCACTCTTTAAGAGATTTTCCTTTACTAATCCAAGTAAAGAACACTGACAAGCAACTTTAAGGTGTTACCCAAACCTTTATAAGAAAATTTTCTATCACAAAAAATATCTCACAAGTGTTTAATGCCTAAACACTAAATAATTCCTTACCAAGAGTTACACCAACTCTTTTACAAACATGATGGCTAAAGATTGTTTGTAGTACAACAAAAGAGATTTTAAATGGAATATTACTACTAGAATTTCTCTCCCAAATACTTTTAGCATAAGAAGAGCTAAATTTCATATTTTGAAAACTTAATGAAGTTATGCTGTCAAGGATGTTTAAAGTTGGTTGTGGAGGCTCATAATGGCATTTATGGGAATAACTCCAACTAATCGTTATAGATATAAAATGACCATTTGGTGCATTAAAAGCACCGACTCACGTCTTAAAATTTGAAAACTAATCGTTATTGTATCAGCATAGTGGACTATCCTTTAGGTGTAGTCGATTATCCTTTGAAAAAACAAGACATAAAACTGATTTTTCGAACCCATAGTCAACTATCCAAGGAGGTAGTCGACTACCATTTTTAAAACTAAAACAGGAGTTAAAAATTTTTGAGTTGGTAGTCGACTACCTGAGAGTGTAGTTGATTACCAAAAATCTCTACCACTTCAAAGAAATTTGGCCAAAGTCTTGTAGTCAACAATTGAACCTTGTAGTCGACTATGGCTTACAAAAAAATCATTTTTCACTTAAAAACTTGTCAAAATCATTTGTATAGAACAAATTTTGAGTCGTAATTGATCTAAGTGATTTGAGTGCATAGAGAGGGAATTACAAAAGACTTAAGCTTCTTAACTTGAAATCCTCTTGTTTTGCTTTCGCTTCTTCTTCTTGAATGAATTTCACGGATGGTGGAGTTCTTGCACGTGTCACTTCACTAATGTTCATGAATTTACTTAACCAAACTTCATTAGTGTAACTAAATGTTTTGTCACTTCGCTCTGTATAAATAGCAGTGGTGTTTTATGACAATTACTAGTATTTTTCTGAAAAACGAGTGTACTGTGTGCGAGTGGTGTTATACCCCAACCCAAATTGGTAAAGAGCTAAAATCCAAACCTATTTGAATGAGGATCCTATCATACGCAGGGGATCAAAGACTAGAAAAAAAATCAAATAATTCAAATGATTATTGTTGTGCGATTATCCACCTAAATAAATAAGCAAATAATCGTACTTGTTTTACTTACAAGTGCACAAGGTCAACTTAGTAGTATAGTGTGCGAAAGCAAGATCATCTCCACAGGGATTGGTGAATTTCGTTTTAGAATTATATTCGCAATATAAAAAGATAGAAATAATAAAAGGGTTGATTTTGATAAAGATAAAATAATAAGGATAAAGGCGTAGGGGCTTGATATCCACCACTAATTATGCTACCACAATACAATAGTATGCCAATGCTTTATAAATGTCATGTATACCTAATGTTTATCAACCTAAGGGCATGGTATCTACTCCTTAAGCTATTGATCTCCCTAAGCAACGAGTTAGGCATGGTATCTACTCTAACTCTTTTCTCTCTCAAGGGATTCAACATGGTGTATGCTGAGTTGTTCCTTAAGAGAGCATAGGATCTGTGGAAATCGATAACCACACGGGACCTAGGGCATGGTATCTACTCCCGGTTTTCCATGTTGATTAACCCAAAAATCTGGTGTGGATATCTTTTGTTACTAAGGTCAAACCCAGGACTCGGTTATCCAAATTGATCTAACTAACAAGTCCATACAACATGCACATATTGATCAGACATATACATATGAGAAATTTAAATAAAAGCAGGTATTAATCAAATTAAGCAACACAACATAAATATCACAAAGGCACCAATACTGAATTATTGAGTAAACATAATTAGGGCTTCAACCAAGCCCTTACCAAAAAGTTAATTACACATAATAAGATAAAAAGGAAAGAAGAAACCCAAAAATATTATGGAGAAGAGTTGTCAATTCGTCTCCAAAATCTCTCCTTCGGGCTTGTCCGGCCTCAAGCCTCCCCGAACAAAAACTAAAACTTAAAGGGAGCTTGATCCCCCAAAAGGGAGATCTACTCCAAAGGGAGATTAAAAGATAAAAGAAGGGATAGAAGAAGTCATTATTTGTATGTGCTTTACAGGTGTATTTATAGGGCTTGAGTAGTCCTAGAAGGCTCATGAGTTCCTAAACTTTCCTAAAACACAAAACTCCTTTATTTCCAAAATAGAGTTATTCCCAAAATAGGGTTTTGCAATTTACTGTTCACGCCCGTATATGTGCGCTCAATCGCATGCATCTTGCGCTTGATCGCATTGTTGTGCTCGATCCTTTATGTGTGCGAATGATCGCATGTGCGCTCGATCGCATGCAGTAGTGCGATCGATCGCAATTTGACCAGAAACTGCTCCAGGATTTCCAGGCTTTTTTCCTTAAGTGCCAAAACTGCTTCCTTTTTCTCCAAGACCTATAAAAACATGTGAAACACACAAAATGAAGTAAAACAAACTAAAACGTATAGACAAAGAGCTTAACACATGTAAATTAAGGGGCTTAAATATGAATATTTAAGCACTTATCACACCCCCAAACTTACATATTGCTAGTCCCTTAGCAATACAAAACTAAAAACTAAATGAAGAACAAAATTAAAGATAAATTCACTTCCATGATACTCAAAGATTTGGGTTGCACAGAAAACTATGATAACAGTTCATAAGTAAGCTTAAAATAAAAACAATTTTTTGTATTGAAAAAGGATTTTCAAAAGTTCATGTTACTTACCTAAGGTTAGCTTAAGGCATCGTAAGTTTGATTTGTGTGTGATGAATTAGCATATATAAGATGGGGCTTCCATATAATTTTAGTGTATAGGGTTTCGATGCCCAAACCTTTATCGAATTCCTTATCAAAGAGAACAAAAATGGTATAATACTTTCTTCTTCTTTCTTTTTCTTTCGTCATGCGATCTTTGCTATGTTGAGTTCCATCGAGCTTTCTATTTGACCCTTGTAATGAGTGTTTAGGCAATGACTCCCAAACCAGATGGTTTTAGGGCATTAGATGTAAAGACACCCCTAAGAACGTACTAACTCGAATCAAAAAGGCTACGAAACTAACAGGTTTTAATGCTTCTAAATGAAATTCCCACCTTTTGACGTGAACACTCAATGCTTACTGAGGCAAGAAGCCCAGTTACTCAGTGAAAATTTGTTATTATGATCATTAAAGGCTTACTTCCCACCTTTTGACGTGAACACTTAATGCTTACTGAGGCAAGATGCCCAGTTACTCAGTGAAAAGCTTTTTGATTATTTTTTGCATGATGAACATATTTCTTTATTTGTTTTTCTTCTTTATTTTTCTTATGCCAAAGTGTTCTTTTCAACAAGTTTTTCAATTACAGTTAGATTATGGAAACATATACAAGAGAATTATATGTCATACCCCACACAAATGCGTGTTAAATGTGCTCATGCAAATTTGGATCAAACTCGTGAATTCTTAGGTGCCTTGAGGTAGGTAACTAAACTTTGTAAAATTCCCATTGCAATACTATGTGTTCTAGCTTTTAAGCTTACTAATGAAGTGTTATCAAATTTTTAAATCAACCAAAATTTTTGTTTACCAAAAGAACATGCATTTATCTTCCTAAAAAAAAAACTGGGACTTAGTGTGTGCATGTGCTTCAAGTGCGTGTGTGATAGTATCTAGTATCTCCTACTACCCCCAAACTTAAAATACACATTGTCCCTAATGTGTGTGGCATGGAAAGATCTGACCTGGGAGATGGAGAACTAGGTTGCTTACTTTGCTTGTAACATGCCCCCAAACTTGAACTAGATGCACGCATTAAGTACCGGACGAAAAAAATAAACATTATTCCGGAAAACAAGAAATATAAATACTAGATATGTAAATATAAATATAAATAAAAGAAAAATACTAAAATAAAAAGGATAAGTCTGGGGTGCCTCCCATGAGCGCTAAGTTTAATGTCTTCAGCCGGGCCAAGCCTTATTTTTTCCCAAAAGTAAGAGTGGCAGCAGCTAGCATAGAAAATGTCTTATTCTCTCCCATATAAGCATAAGGTAAGTGTTTTGGTAACTGCTTGAATTCCAAGTCAGGTGCTTGTACAATAAAAAAGAAAATAGTATTAGTAAGCACATGAATATCAAATGGATCAGTGTACTTACTTTGATGCTTTGGAGAGGCTTCAATGAGGTGCATAGTGTCAATGATGTCATCAGTCACATCCTTGCATTTGGGCTCAATATCTGATCTTGGGACACTATAGGTAAGAGCAGTTTCTACTGGATCAATGTGATAGACTTGAAAAGCTTCCTCAACAACACTTTACATCATGCATACATTAAAACATTTTATATTATCTGGGGGTAATTTTAATGCATTATATATTTTGATTTCAACATTCTCACCATTTACCTTCTCAATCTCACTTACATTGGATGTGGATGCTTGTGCAGGCTTATCAGCTCCAATGATCTTACCATTTGTTAGAGTTGTCACGACATTTAGTTGTTGGTGTCCTCTTGGAGTAGGTAGTGGTTGGACTGAAAGTTCACCCAACTTTCTTTCACTTAGCTCCTTAGCCAATTTTCCCATTTGTTCTTTGAGTCTTTGAATGGCTTGCTCATGTTTCGTAGTGGTTTGTCTTTGCTCAGTCATGAACTGTTCTTGTGAAGTCATCAATTGCCTCATAAGACTCTCTAGATCACTATTTTCTGATTTCAGCACTGGTTGGACTGCTGGTTGGAAGTGTCGCTACTGTCCTTGAAGATTCAAAGCATTTTGAGTGTTGTTCCATGAGAGGTTGTGGTGGTTCTGCCATCAAGGAATGTAGGTATTTGTATATGTGCTGTTCGGTCCCTCATAATTTGCTTGCTCTTGATCTGTAATTGAATACAGAGAACAAGTATAAGTATTATGATCAAAATGAGAGCATATAGCATATACCTGGCGTTGTGTATCCTGTGGACTAGGTGAGTTGTTCTGATCAGCCATGGCTTTTATGAGCATGTCTAGCTTTCTTTCTATAGTAGCCATCTGATTCGAAGATCCATCATTGAAACTCACCTCATACATACCTTTGCTTTTAATTCCTTGTCTACCTCTCGAGGAGAATTGTTGGGTGTGCTCACTTAATGTCTCAAACAGCTCCATGGCTTCTTCACTAGTCTTCTCCATCAGCACACCTCCACAACCGGAATCCACTATACCTTGATTTATGCCACTCAAACCTTCATAAAAAGCAAGGACCAGCTCATCTTGAGGTAAGTTGTGATGTGGACATTTGAGTAGCAGCTCATTAAAGTGTCCCCATGCCTCGAAGAAAAGGTCTTCATCCCTTTGTTGGAAGGATTGAATCTCCTTCCTCATTTGTCTTGTCTTTTGGGCTGGAAAAAATTTCCTTAGAAATCTACTGGATAGCTCTTCCCAAGTATGGATGGAATCTGCAGGCAATGAATGATACCACATTTTAGCATTATCTTTTAATGAAAAAGGGAAAAGAATTAACCTGATTCCCTCTTGATCTAGGCCCCGAATATGCTGGAACTTGCAGAGATCACAGAATTCTCGAAGGTGCAAGTGTGGATTCTCAGCAGGTGTACCCCTAAAATGAGTCAAGGCACTGAGTATCTGCGGAGATATGTAATAATTTTCTTCTACCTTTGGTTGATATGCAATGCATGAAGGATGGTTGAGGTTCTGTGGAATAAAGGATTGCTTCATAGGTCTCAGTTCTGGTGGCAGTTGGTTGTAAAGCTGTTCCATTGGTGCTTCACCCTCAAATTCTTATTCTTTCTCCTCGAAGTTGTTTCTAGGCCTCTTTCGAATGATTTGCTCACTCTCTATATCAAGTGGAAGGATGGTTGGGTTCCTCACTCGAAGCCCTTGCATAAATCAGCAGGAATACCTTAGTGCAGCAGCTTCAGTACTGCTGCTCGGGTAGTCTCTGGACTATTTGCGCTCGAGTGCTCCAAGCACTACGCTCGATCGCACCAGTGCGCTCGATCGCACTTAGGTTTGCGCTCGACCGCAGTGCCAGAATTAGTACTGATGCACACCTGAAACATAAAACAAGACAATAACAAAAACGAAGAATTTAGATAGTTGATGAAAATAAAATAAAACAAAACAGATTAAGAAAAATATTTAATGAAAAATAAGAAAATAAAATTGAACAAAAAAAAATTAAATGGAAAATAATTCTAAACAGAAATTTAGCACAATCCCCGGCAACGGCGCCAAAAACTTATTGTGCGATTATCCACCTAAATAAATAAGCAAATAATCGTACTTGTTTTACTTGCAAGTGCACAAGGTCAACTTAGTAGTATAGTGTGCGAAAGCAAGATCATCTCCACAGGGATTGGTGAATTTCGTTTTAGAATTATATTCGCAATATAAAAAGATAGAAATAATAAAAGGGTTGATTTTGATAAAGATAAAATAATAAGGATAAAGGCATAGGGGCTTGATATCCACCACTAATTATGCTACCACAATGCAATAGTATGCCAATGCATTACAAATGTCATGTATACCTAATGTTTGTCAACCTAAGGGCATGGTATCTACTCCTTAAGCTATTGATCTCCCTAAGCAACGAGTTAGGCATGGTATCTACTCTAACTCTTTTCTCTCTCAAGGGATTCAACATGGTGTATGCTGAGTTTTTTCTTAGGAGAGCATAGGATCTGTGGAAATCGACAACCACATGGGACCTAGGGCATGGTATCTACTCCCGGTTTCCCATGTTGATTAACCCAAGAATCTGGTGTGGATATCTTTTGTTACTAAGGTCAGACCCAGGACTCGGTCATCCAAATTGATCTAACTAACAAGTCCATACCACATGCACATATTGATCAGACATATACATATGAGAAATTTAAATAAAAGCAGGTATTAATCAAGTTAAGCAACACAACATAAATATCACAAAGGCACCAATACTGAATTATTGAGTAAACATAATTAGGGCTTCAACCAAGCCCTTACCAAAAAGTTAATTACACATAATAAGATAAAAAGGAAAGAAGAAACCCGAAAACATTATGGAGAAGAGTGGTCAGTTCGTCTCCAAAATCTCTCATTCGGGCTCGTCCGGCCTTAGGCCTCCTCGAACAAAAACTAAAACTAAAAGGGAGCTTGATCCCCCAAAAGGGAGATCTACTCCAAAGGGAGATTAAAGATACAAGAAGGGATAAAAGAAGTCATTATTTGTGTGTGCTTTACAGGTGTATTTATAGGGCTTGAGTAGTCCTAGAAGGCTCATGAGTTCCTAAACTTTCCTAAAACACAAAACTCCTTTAATTCCAAAATAAAGTTATTTCCAAAATAGGGTTTTGCAGTTTACTGTTCACGCCCGTATATGTGCGCTTGATCGCATGCATCTTGCACTCGATCGCATTGCTGTGCTCGATCCTTTATGTGTGCGAATGATCGCATGCAGTAGTGCGATCGATCGCAATTTGACTAGAAACTACTCCAGGATTTCCAGACTTCTTTCCTTAAGTGCCAAAACTGTTTCATTTTTCTCCAAGACCTATAAAAACATGTGAAACACACAAAATGAAGTAAAACAGACTAAAACGTATAGATAAAGAGCTTAACACATGTAAATTAAGGGGCTTAAATATGAATATTTAAGCACTTATCAATTATGCATGAATTCAGGATGAGAAATTACATAATGGAAGCATGTAGTGAATAAATAAGAGAATACCACATTGATATTTGGTATCACAAAGAATTATCTCCAATCTTCTCTATAAATTTCTCAATAGGTGCTAGTCCTCGAAACCTGGCTATTATTTGTGAATCTGTAGTTTCTTTGATTTGTAATTCTGTTTTTGAATCCAATATATCAGTATTCCACTACAGTTTGGAATTTATTCAATTTCATTATTCAATAGCTCTTATCCGTTGTTTTTATTTCAATTATGTTGTTACATTAAGCTCAATAGCTCTTATCCACTATTTTTATTTCATTTGTGTTGTTACATTGGTGCTTTTGTTGTCCTCTTGCCATGGCTGATAAAACTTGCTTGAAGGTTCTCAATGAGATGATGACCCACATCGTCGATACGACAGAAGCCAACAATCGTTGTCTCGATGCTTTACACGCTTCTGTTTCTGCACAAAAGTCCACTCTAATAGAACTTAACCGTCTTTTAACTGCCATGGATGACTGTCTTGACCAAGCCTTATGCACCATCCCTCACCACACTCAGACAACTCGTTTCTTCTTAACCATGGTTCTTCACCTTCTTCTTAATAATCCACCATCCAAACCCAAGCCATGCACCTTGATGTTCTGAGCTTTGATGGCTTATATCCATCATCCAAACACGACCAATATGCGTGACCAAGAATAAGAAATTACTTGATGAAGTCACTGTGGTTGATTCTTTGCTTGATCTTATACTGAAAATCATTGCAACCTTTGATATAGAGCCCACAAAACAAGAGAACTCTTCCAATGCTTTTGGTTAGATGGATTGTAAGTCATGTGGGAAGTGGGCTCATTGCACAAGTACTATTTCAATTAATGAATTTATATTATGGGATCCTAGCTCAATAGGTGACCTTTAGAGAGCCACAAAATTAGATAGTTTTCTTCTTGGATTACATGTCTTTGAAAAAACTTTATTTAGATCATAAATAATTTTAATCTTGAAGACTTAAGAGTTAGATTACCAAAATTTCATCAATTTGCTAAGCAGAGAAACTTGAAAATTATATCCACCACTGATTTAATTCAGTATTCAATGAGAAAATATAAATTCATAGATCTATCTGCTGCTGCAGAAATACTTACTATGTGTAACGACCCATCCCGATGACCCATTCCGGGTTGGCCACCCCCGAGACGGTGTCATCATATTTTGAAAATCTCAGCACAACACATATATGCAACAATAAAAATAATACTAACAAAAATTTTTTTTACATCAATCCTCAACCCTCAACAGAGGGATACATCAATCTGATATTAACTTAAACATAATATACAAAATGCATGAATATTTACAAATAAATTTTTATATTTTATTTTCTCATTATCTGAGGATATTGATACATACGTGGTTTACAGAAAATGATTTTGTCTGACTCTCAACCCACCAGACTATTTGTCTTGCTTACTACCTTTGTACAATGAAGGATGAGCTTCACAAGCTCAGTGAATTAAATTTACTAGAAGTAATCATTTGTATAAATAATTTTTCAATATTTAATCATTTATATCTCATACAACTTGATACTAGCATTCTATTATCACTACACATGTCATAAGATCCATTCTCTATCAATCTCTTCTTCTTATTTATCAGTTCACCTTAAGACAATCAATTATCTCATAATTACCTCGCAATGAGGTTCACATCATAAAGTCCACCATTTAGATGGTTCTTATCATGTCATGCTTCTAGGTTTCTTTTTCCCACAGTAACTGTCTCACTGTGACTGTCTCACTGTAACTATCTCATTGTAACTGTCTCACTGTGAGACTCATTTATCTACAAATAAAATAAATGCATAATATCCACAACATTTCAGTAATAAACTCAACATGTAAAACAAATGCAATGCATGAATTATTATTATGGGAATGTCTTCCCACATGTCGACATGTTTTTATTATCTTAGATCGGCCCCCTCCTGGTTCTTTTCTTTACAGCATATCCTAGCTGTCACAGTATTTATTTTCAGCATATACTGGCTGTCACGGTGTCCCTTATATTTTTAGCATATACCAGCTGTCACAGTTTTTCAATTAGACCGGCATATTCCCGATTCTTTCGATTCTTTTATTTAATACATATGCATATGAACAATGATATGAAATATGCATATGAACAATGATATTAAATATGCATATGAACAATAATATTAAAGCAACATGAATTCAAAATATTTAAATATAGCTATCCTAATTATTCTCAAATTTTTATTAAAAGAAAATCCACTAAATTCCTCTTCTCATAAATCACATCAAATCATTCATCATAGCTTGTTAAGATCCATTAAATTTCATCTACTCATAATTCGTGTCAAAACCTCAACCATAACTCATCAAGAATTTCACTTATCACTTTTATTACTAAATCAACTTATTATGGCAAAAATATTATTTCTTTTCACATAATAATTTTCTACGTGTCCAATATTCATATCATACCTATCAATTTAATTTTTATTTACTACTAATGCATAAGCTAATATTTTATTTTAATATTATTACTAGATATTTGATTTTTATTTAGATTACTTAAAGTAAATCTAACTCACCACGTAGCACTTAGAGCTACCCGTGGATTACCTCCTTGCCTTTTCTCTTCCTCTCCAAAATTTCCCCCTGTTGCTGACCGTCAACACCTGATATAATATTTATATTAAATCTCTAACTATTTCTTCAATTCTTCATAAACCATACCATTTGAAAATTCTCACTTTGAAATTCGAGAAATTTCATGTATGCTAAAAATTCAAAAATAAACACTTCATTATTACCTTTTGTTTTCTTTTTTCATTTACTGTTCATGATTTTTTTTTAATTTTTATTTTCTTTGTAACTATGTTTCCACGCGTCCACTTTTTTTTCAAAAGAATTATTTTATTCAATTCTACATCCTTCCCGTAAATATATTATTTTAATTTCATGTCATATCTATTAAATTACTTCTTTACCCTTACTTTACAAATACGAGTATTACAAATCTACCTACCTTATAAAAATTTCGTTCCCGAAATTTCCTTACTTTACTCCAAAAACAAATGTGAATAATATTTCTTCATAATTGTTTCACACTTTCACGTAATCTCTTCAACATCCTTATTCCGCCATAGAACTTTAACTAATGAATTTTATTTTATTATACAAGACTTGTTCTTTTCTGTCAAAATTCTCATTGGTACTTGTATATAAGCCCAATCATTCTGAATTTCTATAGCTTTGCTCGAAATATTTTAATATTCATCACGTAAACACTTTCTTAAAAGTGAAACATGAAATATTTTATGCCACTGCTTCAACTCTGGAGGCAAATCCAGGCTATTCACAACTAGTCCAACTGTAACGACTCATCCCGTATTGGCCACCCCCGAAATGATGTCATCACATTTTGAAATCTCAGCACGACACATATATGCAACAATAAAAATAAATAAAACCAATTGAAATTTTTTCATAATTCCTTAACCCTCCACAGGGAAATTACATCAATATGATATTTAAACATTCTTTACAACGTACAATGCATAAATATTTACAAATAAATTTTTTGTTTCATTTTTTTTCCTATTAGTCTGAGGATGATGACACGTACGTGACTTACAGAAAATAAATTTCGTTTGACTCTCAACCCACCAGACTTTTTATCCTGTCTGCTACCTGAAATCATTGTACAATGAGGAGTGAGCTTCACAAGCTCAGTGAATTAAATTTACTAAAAGTATTCCAAATTTCATACATAGTCTTTTAATATTTAATCATTTATTTTTCACATAACATGCTGACAAATTTCTATTGTCAATACACATGACATAAAATTCATTCTCTATTAATCTCTTCTTCTCAATCATTAGACCGGCCCATTCCCGGTTCTTTTCTTTCTCATTTAATGCATATGCACATCAACAATGATATGAAATATGCATCTGAATAGTAACATAAACACCACATAAATTCAAAATATTTAAATTAACTTTCTGGTCTTTTCTCAACTTTTTACTTAATAAATTCAATTTTTCTTCTCCTCATATATCACATCAATTTATTCACCAACTAGTCAAAATCTCTTTATCACCTTCATTAGTAAGTCAAATCTTTATTCAAGGTTTGTCAAAATCCACTAAAATTCGTCTCAAATCACATCAACTCATCCATCAAAACTCATCAATATCCACTAAAATTCATCTCATCCAAAATTCGTATTAACACATCAATATATCTCATCAATAATTTATTTATTGCTTTTATTCTCAAATAAACTTATGATTTCCAAAAATATCGTTTCTCACCGAAAAATATTTCTACATGTCCAATTTCCTATCATACCCATAAATCAATTTTTCATCAATTACTCAAGCATATTTTAATAATTAAATTTAATATTATCACTAAATAATTGATTTTTTATTTAGACTACTTAAAGTAAATCCAACTCACCACGTAGCTCTTAAAGCTACCCGTGGATCACCTTCTTGCCTTTCCCATTTCTCTCAGAAATTCCCCCTTCCTGTTTAAATCTCAATACACTTTTTCATTGAGATATTTTTTGATACACTAACTCACCTACTTGAAACTCGAGAGATCTTCTCTTAGAATCGGCAAAGTTAATTGATCCACTATGTGTTGTTTTACGGTTCTCTCTAACCGATTTGATTATCTCAGTTGTTAACTCAATAATTGCTGGATCAAATATATTTTTTCTAGTAAACACGCAATGCTTAATCTTTTCTATCTCTGTATCTCTAAAGCATTCGTACAACTACATTTTTTTTTTATCCATGATCCTCTACCACTGTTATTCAATTTCATTCTTATCTCTTTTAAATCTATCATCCATTTCATATCAGGACCCCCAATAGCAGTTTACATTTTTGTAGACTTTCTTCTCAATGCATCAACTATCACTTTCTCATTTTCTAGATGATAATGAATTGTACAATAATCGTTACTGATCAATTCCATCTACCATCTTTGCCTTAATTTCAATTCTCTCTCTGGGCAGGTAAATATGTCAACTCTTATAACTCATAAATATCTCCCAAGTAACTTCATATAGATGATGTCTCCAATCTTTTAAAGTAAACTCTATAACAACCAACTCTAAGTTATGAGTAGGAAAAATTTTATCATGAATCTTCAATTGCCTAGAGGTATGGGCCACAGTTTTCTTATGTTACACATATCCTAATTATTGATGTGACGTATCACTATATACCACAAATCTTTCATCACCAGAAGGAAAACACCAATATTGAAGCTGTAGTCAATATCTCCTTTTAGTAATTGGAAATTTTTCTCATACTACCTTCACCATACAAATCTCACTTTTTCCCTGGTCAGTCTATTCAACCGTATTTCAATAATAAAATGTCTAAAAGGATCTTCTATACTAATCAGCTAACCCCAAGAAGATTCTAATCTCAGTCACATTAGTTGGTCTTTCCAACTTAACATTGTCTCTAACTTTTGCAAATCAATTGCTATCCATTTCCCGATATTACATTTCTAAGAAAGTTATTTCATTCAATCAACACCCACACTTAGAGAACTTTGTATATAATTTCTCTTTCCTTAGAATCTCCAACACACTGTCTAATTGTTTCACATGTTATTCTTCCTTCTTAGAATATATCAGGAAATCAAAGACAACCATAAACTTGTTAAGATATGGTTTAAACATTCGATTCATCAAGTCCATGAATGTTTCTAGAATTATTAGTCAACTTATGACCATCACATGTCATAAAAGCAGTCTTAGGCACGTCTCCCTTCTCTATCTTCAATTGGTGATAACTTGATCTCAGATTTATCTTAGAAAACACTCTCACTCCTTTCACTGTTTAATCAATTTATTTATCAATGCACACTCTTATCATTCCATCTTC
Source organism: Bretschneidera sinensis (assembly GCA_023935145.1). Taxonomy (NCBI): domain Eukaryota; kingdom Viridiplantae; phylum Streptophyta; class Magnoliopsida; order Brassicales; family Akaniaceae; genus Bretschneidera; species Bretschneidera sinensis. The sequence continues at coordinate 131,916,557 of CM043697.1, forward strand.
CTTCTTCACGAACAACACAGGGCTCCCCAAATAAATTAGGTCCGATAAATTGTTTATCCAAAAATTATTTAAATGGTACATTCAACTCTCTTAATTCAGCTGATGTTATTCTGTGGCGTGCTATTAATTATATTTGATGAACCTGGTATCACATCAATAGAGACATTTAATCTCCCTATTAGGAGGCAACCTAAACAACTCATCACGAAACACATCACGAAAATCTTTCACTACCAAAATTTCTTCTAACTTTCTATTTTCCTTTCTAGAATCCATTATGTATGCCAAATACTCCTCATGTCCATATCTTGAACACTACATTCTTTTTGGAACAATCAACCCAAACATAATACATCGATAACCAATTTTTTTTCCAAAATTGTATTATATTCCAAGATAATAACTCAACTTCAGATTCTCTATCACTGCTACAAATCACACAACCCTCGTAAATATTTATGATTATCACTCTACCTCTAGTGGGAACTTTAACAAAAATATTTTATATCCAAGGACTATTATATACTTCAATAGACTTCATATAAATACTGGTTACAAAAGAATTAGGTTGCACCAAGATCACCCAATATATTATCTGAATATATCTATAATAATTTCTATCTCTCAATCCTACATCGGGTATCACTTTCATTTGGCGGTATACTTACTTTCTCTGCCATGACTCTCAGTTCTCATACCCTATTTCCCAAATCTAAGGGTCCCACCAATATTGATCCGAGCTACACAAGCAACAAATCATGTTTGCCTTTGACTCTGCATTTCAGTTCTCTGTGACAAGGAACGCCTCCTCTGGGTGGTCTCCACCCTACACACTCATACTATCACCACCTCTATCACCTTCATGTCTAAGCCTCTTGAACCACTCTTTCCCCTTCCCTTAATCTCCATCACATCTCTCTCAATCTAAAATGATATATCCACTAATATGACATAATTCATTTGCCTCAAATATTAAAACATAATTCATTTATGAACCTCGTACACTTCTTCTCCTCTAGGTCTACTATTTCTGGTACAAACATCGAACAAGCCACAATTCTCTTATCATACTGAGTCATATTCACTACATTCATCCTAAATAAATAAAATTTCTATCTTGTTTGGCTCCAAAGGTCTAAGGAAAGTATTTATCAAGAAAATCTTCCTTAAACCTACTATCAATATTTGTACTTACCTAGAAAGAATATCCTTCCATCATTCTAAAATTTCTCCTTCTAACTCAAACGAAGTAAAGGAAATCGTCTGCCTATCAGTTACTGGTAAAATACCCAATAATTTCTCTAACATGTTTCTCCTGAAACTCATGTGTAAAAAGATTTATCGATCCTTTAAATAACAAGCATTCAGCTTTATTATATCTCCCTGCATCTTATGCATAAATCCATTTTTTCCCTTTTTAAGTATCTACCATTATTGGATTTAACAACATCAGGCATTGCTCTAGTCTGCTTATCAAGTCTATGCTATAAGTTATCCACTCAGTCATCTGATACATTAATTTTCTCAAAAGCATGAGTAAGAGCTTATCTTAGCTCATCTCTTTCAACTTCAGATTCTCTCATACCTTGATTATATTATCAATATCAATCATATTATCAACACATTCCCTTCTAGGAACCACAGATTCAGACTCAACCTTGACTTATCAAAAATATTGTGGGCCTACCACGCCCTCTCAAATCAACAATTCTAACTATAGCTCTAACGCGTCCCCGTGTCATCCTCCGACTGTTCATTATAATTTACTTTAATCTTCCACTATCTTACATTTTATGCGGTCTACAGAACCATACAACCTAATGCTCTGATACCAAAATTGTAACGACCCATCCCGGGTTGGCCACCCCCAAAACGGTGTCATCACATTTTGAAATCTCAGCACGACACATATATGCAACAATAAAAATAAATAACACCAATTTAAATTTTTTCATAATTCTTTAACCCTCCACAGGGAAATTACATCAATCTGATATTTAAACATTCTTTACAACGTACAATGCATGAATATTTACAAATAAATTTTTTGTTTCATTTTCTTTTCCCATTAGTCTGAGGATGATGACACGTACGTGACTTACAGAAAATAAATTTCTTCTGACTCTCAACCCACCAGACTTTTTGTCCTGTCTACTACTTGAAATCATTGTACAATGAGGAGTGAGCTTCACAAGCTCAGTGAATTAAATTTACTAAAAGTATTCCAAATTTCATACATAGTCTTTTAATATTTAATCATTTATTTTTCACATAACCTGATGACAACTTTCTATTGTCAATACACATGACATAAAATTCATTCTCTATCAATCTCTTCTTCTCAATCATTGGTCCACTTTTAAGACCATCAATTATCTCATAATTACCTCGTAATGAGGTTCACATCATAAAATCCATCATTTAGATGGTTCTCATCATTCTCTGCTTCTTGCTTACCATAATTGTCTCTCTCAGTGAGACCAAATCATCTTTAAACCATTTCAAAATAACATACCACACATCTGCATTTTAATAATACTATTTCTGTGAGATTCAATCATCTATAAGTTTATTCACGATGATATATCACCCCTCAACATTTCCATAATATTATCATCATAATTGTCTCCTTCTGTGAGACTCAATCATCTATAATTTTATTCACGATAATACATCACACCTTAGCATTTCAATAATATTTTCATCAGAAATGTCTCTTTTTATGAGACTCAACCACATCTCAGTATTTCAATAATCTCATCATTATAAGTGTCTTTTTTTTATGAGACTCAATCACATCTCAACATTTTAATAATGCAACAATAATTTAAAACATATGCAAATGCATGAATGATTATGATGGGAACGTCTTCCCACCTGTCGACAGGTTGTTATTATCTCAGACCAGTTCTCTCCCGGTTCTTTACTTTGCAACTTAGTCCAGCTTGCCACGGAATTCTCTCAGCATATACCAGCTGACACGGTTTCTTCTTTATTTCCAGCATATACCGGCTATCACGGTGTCACTTTTATTTCTAGCATATACCGGCTGTCACGGTTGTTTCATTAGACCGGTCCATTCCCAGTTCTTTTCTTTCTCATTTAATGCCTATGCACATGAACAATGATATGAAATATTCATCTGAAGAGTAACATAAACACTACATAAATTCAAAATATTTAAATTAACTTTCTGGTCTTTTCTCAACTTTTTGCTTAATAAATTCAATTTTTCTTCTCCTCATATATCACATCAATTTATTTACCAACTAGTCAAAATCTCTTTATCACCTTCATTAGTAAGTCAAATCATTATTCCAGGTTTGTCAAAATCCACTAAAATTCGTCTTAAATCACATCAATTCATCCATCAAAACTCATCAATATCCACTAAAATTCATCTCATCCAAAATTCATATTAACACATCAATATATCTCATCAATAATTTATTTATTGCTTTTATTCTCAAATAAACTTATAATTTCCAAAAATATCATTTCTCACCGAAAAATATTTCTAGATGTCCAATTTCCTATCATACCCATAAATCAATTTTTCATCCATCACTCAAGCATATTTTAATAATTAAATTTAATATTATCACTAAATAATTGATTTTTTATTTAGACTACTTAAAGTAAATCCAACTCACCACGTAGCTCTTAAAGCTACCCGTGGATCACCTTCTTACCTTTTCCATTTCTCTCAGAAATTCTCCCAATTGTAGATCGTCAACATTTGACATCATATTTGCATAAATTTTCTAATTTATTCTTCATTTCGATATAAACCACACACCTTGAAAATTCTCACTTTGAATTCAGGAAAACTTCATAAATGTCAGAAATTCAAAAATAAACATTATATAATTACCTTCTATTTTTATGATAGCTTTTCCTGATTCTCTATGTAATTCCACAGAAAACCTCTTCAAAATTTTGCTCTTCCAGCATTTCTTTGAGTCCTCAAGTATTTTGAGAAAATAAGAAATTAAAAGTAACTATGTGAAATCTTTCACATAGAACGTCTGTATATATAGGAAAGATTTGCCCAAAAATATCTGCAGCTCCCCCTCACTAAGTCTCCACGTTTTGGAAACTGAAATTGGCATTCTTAAATTTTGTAACTGCCCCCTCCAAACTCTCCACCTACTGCCTTAAATTTTTTTTTTCTTCAACTATCCCTTCCCTCTCTTATTTTCAATTGCCACGAATTGGCAATGTGGGAGACATTTGGCCTCCCATAATTTACTTAGCAGCACACAAGTTTTGACTTTTTTTTTTTGAAAAATAATATTTTAATATATATATATATATATATATATTTATATTTTTTTTTTCTTTTTCATTTCTTCCTTCTGGACGTTCTAGACGTCCAGATTTTTTTTACTATTCACTATTCACGATTTATTATTCACATTTTTTTAGAATTATTTTATTTAATACTAATTCTCCGCATAAATATATTATTTAAATTTCATGACATATTTATCAAATTACTTCTTTACCCTTATTTCACGAACACGGGTATTACACCAACTTTCTCAACAACCTCATAGGGTCCCACTTACCTCAGACTCAACTTTTTTTTTTTTTTTTGATCCTCAGCACACCTTTTCATGGAGATATTTTTAATTACACCCAATCACCTACTTGAAATTCAAGAGATCTTCTTTTATTATTAACAGCTATTCGGTTTACTCTATACTGCTTTACGATTTTCTCTAACCAATTTAATACTCTCAGTTGCTAACTCAATGATTGATGGACTAGACATATTTCTCTCTCCCAATTCTTCCCAACATATAAGAGTTTTACACCTCTTACCATATAAAGCCTCGAAGGGTGTCATCCCAATACTAGTTTGATACTAGTTATTATAACCAATTTCAATCGACGGCATGTAAGCATCCCAACTTACTGAGAAACTCATCACAATTGCCCTTAACTTATCTTCTAGTACTTTAATAATCCTCCCTGTCTGAGCATGAAAAAATTATTTTAAATTTTAACTGTGTACCCATGGCTTTCTGAAAGTCTTTCCAAAACCAAGATGTAAATCTAGCATCTCAGTTTAACACTATGCTTAATGGTGCTCCATACAACCTCACAATCTCAGCTATATCCTTCTTCAATTCTGACTATCAGAATTTTTGTCTCAATCCTCTATACATCTTATTGTTACTTGGTTGCATCGAATCTACATCATCATGTACCTTTCTCAATATCTTCTTTCTCAACTCTGCATTATTAGGAACACAAATCCATGCTCCAATACCAAAATATCCTCATTTCAATTTTTTTGAACTCATATTGCTTTCTAGTAAACACTCAATGCTTAATCTTTTCTATCTCTTCATTTCTACCTTACATCTCTGCAGTATTTTACTAAGGATGACTGTACAACCATATTTATTAACCATGATCCTCTATCATTGACATTTAACTTCATTTTTATCTTTCTTAAATCTATCATCAATTTCACATTATGACTCCCAATAGCAGTTAAACTTCTTGTAGACTTTCTAATCAATGCATCAGCTATCACCTTCGCATTTTCTAGATGATAGTGAATTGTACAATCATCATTACTAATTAATTTCATCTACCATCTTTGCCTCAAATTCAACTTTCTCTGGGTAGGTAAGTATGTCAAACTTTTATAACCCACGAATATCTTACAAGTGGCTCCATACAGATAATGTCTCCAATCTTTAAAATAAACACTATAGCAGCCAACTCTAAGTCATGAGTAGAAAAATTTCTATTATGAATCTTCAATTGTCTAGAAGTATGAGCCACAGCTTTCCTATGTTACACATATCCTAATCATTGATGTGACGTATCACTGTACACTACAAATCCTTCATCACCAGAAAGAAACACCAATACTGGAGCTGTAGTCAATTTCTCCTTTAGTAATTGGAAATTTTTCTCACATTTCCCTCACCATACAAATCTCACATATTTCTTGGTCAGTCTATTCAATAATAGAAAATTTTTAAAAGAATCTTTTATAATAACCAGCTAACCCCAAGAAGATTCTAATCTCAATCACATTAGTTGGTCACTCCCAACTTAACATTGCCTCTACCTTTTGTGGATCAACTGTTATGCCGTTTCCCGATATTACATGTTCCAAGGAAGTTATTTCGTTCAGCTAACACTCACACTTAGAGAATTTTACATATAGTTTCTCTCTCCTCAGAATCTCCAACACACTGTCTAATGTTTCACATGTTCTTTCTTAGTCTTAGAATACACCAAGATGTTATCGATGAACACAACCACTAGATTATCAAGAAATGGTTCATATATTTTATTCATCAAGTCCATGAATGTTTTCGGAACATTATTCAATCTAAATGACATCACAAGAAACTTATGACCACAATGTGTCCTAAAAACAGTTTTAGGCACGTCTCCCTCCTTATCCTTAACTGGTGATAACCTGATCTCAGGTTTATCTTAGGAAACACTCTCACTCCTTGCACTGCTCACACAATTTATTTATCCTGCATAAAAGATGTTTGTTCTTATTCAACTATCTGTAGTCTATATCCACTCTTATCCTTTCATCTTCATTCTTCACGAAAAACACAGGGGCTCCCCAAATATATTAGGTCCGAAAAATTTTGTTTATCCAAAAATTCTTAAAATGGTACGTTCAACTCTCTCAATTTAGCTGGCATCATTCTGTAGGGCGCTATTAAATATATGTGATGATCCTGGTATCACATCAATAGAGAAATTTAATCTCCTTACTTGGAGGCAACCTAGAAAAGTCTTCAAAATTACATTAGAATAATCTTTCACCACTAAGATTTATTTAAACTACTATTTTCCTTTTTAGGATCCATTATGTATGCCAAATATTCCTTACAACCCTTTTTCAGCCATCTCCTAGTAGTCAGAGTAAAATAAGATAGTTCGAGAGTATTTTATGTTCTCTCTGAAAATTACACTCCTCATGTCTATATCTTGAACACTACCTTCTTTCTGGAACAATCAACCATATTCAAAGATAATAAATCGACTTCAGATTCTCTATCACTGATACGAACCACACAACCCTTGTAAACATTTATGATTATCATTCCATCTTTAGTAGGAACTTCAACAAAAATATTTTGCATCAAAGGACTAATACATACTTCAATAGACTTCATATAAATAATGGATGCAAAAGAATATCACCTAACATTGATATGTCCACCTTCTCTACACACAAAGCACTTCAATTTTTAGCAATTCTGAGATAAATATCTTATCTGAATATATCTATAACAAACTTTTGTCTCCCAATCATACATCAGATTATCATTTTCCCTTGGTGGCATACTTACTTCCTCTGCCATGACTCCCCGCTCCCATAACCTGTCTCCCAAATCTAAGGGTCCCACCAATAGTATTCTGAGCTATATAAGTAACAGATCCTGCTTGTCTCTGACTTTTATACTTCAGTTCCTTGTGACAAGGAATGCCTCGTCTGGGTGGTCTCGTACCCTGCATACTCATACTGGTACTACTTCTGAGTTCCTCAAATCTAGATTTCTTTCGCCAATTTCTCATTCCTCTAAATTCCATCACATCATTCTCAATCTGAAGTGTTGTATCCACTAATCTAACATAATTCATATGCCTCATGTTAGATGGTTTTGATCAAATCTTAAAACATAATTCATCTATGAACCTCTTACACTTCTTCTCCACTGGGTATACCATTTTCTGTTTAAACCTCGACAAAGCCACAAATCTTCTATCATATTGAGCCACAGTCAACCTATTTACCCCAAATAAATAAAACCTCTATATTATTGGGCTCTAAAGGTCTAAGGAAAGTATTTATCAAAGAAAACCTCCTTAAATCTATTCCAGGTAAAGAGTCTAACAACATCTGCACTTACTCTAAGAAGAATATCCTCTCATCATTCTAAAACTTCTTCGTCTAACTCGAATGAAGCAAAAACAACAATCTGCCTGTCAGTTACTGCTAAAATACCAAATAATCTCCCTACATGCTTCTCCCAAAACTCAGGCTAAAAAGAATTCATAGATCTTTTAAATAACAAGGCATTCAACTTAATAATCTCTCTACATCTTATGCCTAAACTCACTTGTCCATTTTTGAATATTTATCATCACTGGATTTACAACCTTAGGCATTGCTCTAGCCTGTTCATCAAATATATGCTATAAGCTATCAACTTTATCATCTGTTACCTTCACTTCTCAAGAGTATGTTCAAGAGCTTATCTTAGCTCATCTCTTTCAACTTTAGATTCTCTCATACTTTTACTAATATCAATCATACTATCAACATGTTCCTTTCTAGGAACCACAGATTCAAACTCAACCTCGACTTGTCAAAAATATTGGGGACCTACTACGCCCTCTCAAATCAACAACTCTAACTCCAGCTCTAGTGCATTCACGTGTCATCCTCAAACTATTTAAAATACAATTTATTTTAATCTTTCACTTTCTTACTTTTTATTAAGTCTACAGAATCATAAAACCTAATGCTCTGATACCAAAATTGTAATGACCCATCCCGGGTTGGCCACCCTCGAGATGGTGTCATCACATTTTGAGAATCCCAGCATGACATATATATGCAACAAATACTAACATAAAATTTTTATTTTAGTCCTTAACCCTCAACAAGGGAGATACATAAATCTGATATTAATTTACATATAATATACAACGTAAGATGCATGAATATATAAAAATAAAATATTTATTTCATTTTCTCACAAGTCTGAGGATGTTGACACGTACGTAGTTAAAAAAATTTCTTTTGTCTGCCTCTCAATCCACCAGACTATTTGTCTTGTCTGCTACCTGAAATCATTGCATAATGAGGGATGAGTTTCACAAGCTCAGTGAATTAAATTTACTAAAAGTATTCCAATTTCATAAATAGCCCGTTGATATTTAATCATTTATTTTTCCTATAACTGGATAAGAGCATAATATCTAACATTTAAATACTTCCCATCTTATCATATTTCAATGTATTTTCTTATTTTTTTTCTTACCGTAACTGTCTCTCTGCAAGACTTATCCATCTATAAATAAATTCACCATAATACACCACACATCGATATTTCAATAATGCAAGCAATAATTAAAACAGATGCAATGCATGAATGATTATGATGGGAACGTCTTCCCACCTGTCGACAGGTTGTTATTATCTTAGATCGGCCCCTTTCCGGTTCTTTACAGCTTATCTCGGCTGTCACAGAATTTATTTCCAACATATACCAGCTGTCACGGTGTCCCTTTTATTTTCAGTATATACCGGTTGTCATAGTTATTCCATTAGATCGGCCCCTTCCTGGTTCTTTCGGTTATCTTATTTAATGCATATGCATATGAACAATAATATGAAATATGCATATGAACAGTAATATAAACACCACATGAATTCAAAATATTTAAATTAACTATCCTGTCTTTCCTAAACTTTATGCTAAATAAATTCCACAATTTTCTTCTCCTCATATATCACATCAATTTATTCACCAACTCGTCAAAAATCTATTTATGACCATCATTATTAAATCAACTCATTATTCTAATAATATTTCTTTTCACATAATAATTTTCTACGTGTCTAATATTTATATTACACATATCAACTTTATTTTTATCTACCACCAAGCATAAGCTAATAATTTATTTTAATATTATTACTATATATTTGATTTTTATTTAGATTACTTAAAGTAAATCCAACTCACAACGTAACACTTAAAGCTACCCATGGATCACTTCCTTGTCTTTCCCGTTCCTCTCAGCAATTTTCCCCAGTGGCTGTTCGTCAACACCTAATATAATATTTGTATTAAATTTCTAATTATTTTTTCAATTCTTCAAAAACCACACCCTTTGAAAATTCTCCCTTTGACTTTCGGGAAATTTCATGAATGCTAAAAATTCAAAAATATAAACATTACGTTATTACCTTCTATTTTTCTAACAGCTTCCCGTGACTCTCTATAAAATTTCCTCGTACTCTTTCAAAATTTTGCTCTTTCAACCTTTTTTCCGGTCCCCAAGTGTTTAAAGAAGATGCGTAATAGAAAGAAAACTAAATGAGTTTGGTAAGTGTGAAATTGTGTTTACATAGAAGTGGGTATATATATATATATATATATATATATATATATATATATATATATATATATATATATATATATATATATATATATATATATATAAAAGATTACTGCACACCAAAAATCTCACTTACTTGTTGAATTTCCCAAAACTTCCATGTTTCGGCTACATGTCCTATATTCGTTCTTCAAAGACAATACTTGGCACACATACAAAAACTTGGCAGCACCTGCTGCCACTTGCTACCACATTTTTTTTGTTAATTTTTTTTTCTTTCTTCTTTTGTCTTCTTGCTGGTTGGACGTCCCTAGATATCTAGAATTTTTTTTTTAGAAATCTTTCTTTTTCTTTCTTTAATTTGCTTTATTCCAATACTAATAAACCTTTAACATATATTTTATTTTAATTCCATGTCATATTTTTTAAATTACTTCTTTACCCTTAAATATGGGTATTACAATTCTACCTACCTTACAAAAATTTCGTCCCAGAAATTTTCTTATCTAAAATCAAGAAAAGAGTTGGGGTAATCCTTCCTCATTCTTGCTTCATACTCCCACGTGACTTCTTCGACATCTTTATTTCAATATAATACTTGAATCAAAGAAATAACTTTATTGCACAAGACTTGTTCCTTTCTGTCTAGGACTCTGACTGGTACTAGCATAAAAGTCAAATCTTTCTGAATTTCTTTTGCCTGATTCGTGACACTATGGGATTCATCGTGTAAGTACTTTCTCAGCAATGACACATGAAACACATTATGTAATTGCTTTAATTCTGGAGGCAAATTCAACGATACACTACTAGTCCAATTCTCTCGATCACCTCATATGGCCCCACAATCTCGAGCTCAACTTTCCCTTTTTCTTAAACCTCAACACACCCTTCCATGGTGATATCTTCAAAAATACCCAATCACCAACTTGGAACTCAAGAGGTCGTCTCATTTTATCAACATATCCTTTTTGTCTGTTCTGAGCTACTGTGAGGTTCTCCTTAACCAGTTTGATCATCTCTGTAGTCAAATCTATCATTTCTGGGCTATATATCTTTCTTTCTCCAACTTCTTCCCAACATACAGGAGTTCTACACCTTCTACCATATAAAACCTCGAAGGGTTCCATCCCGTTACTAGTTTGATGTTGATTATTATAAAAAAAAAAATCAATCAATGACAAGTAAGCATTCCAATTTACTGAAAACTCCTCACAATTGCCCTCAATATATCTTCTAGTATTTTAATAATTCTTTCTGTCTACTCATCTATTTGAAGATGTTGTACTAAGTTGTAACTGTGTACCCGTGGCTTTCTGAAAGCCTCTCCAAAACCAATATGTAACTATAGTATCTCTATTTGACACCATGCTCAATAGTACTCCATACAACTTCACAATCTTAGCTATATACTGTTCAACCACCTTTTTAGGACTCCAATTAGTTTTAATTGGAAGAAATTGAGATAACTTAAAAAGTCTATCTACTATCACTTACACTGTATCGTGACCTCTCTAGTTGTAGAAAAATCCATAAACAAAATCCATATTCACATTTTTTTTTATAGTCATTCTAGCACAGGAAATGACTGTAGTAAGCCTCCCAGATGTTTGTTCTCTGACTTCACTTGCTGACAAATCAAACATCTAGAATTATATTAAGCTACATCCCTCTTTAATTCTAACCACCAGTAATACTATCTCAATCCTCTGTACATCTTATTGTTACTCGGTTGCATCGAATATACATCATCATGTGATTCATTCCATATCTTTTCTTAATTCTGCATCATTGGGAACACAAATCCTATATTCCAATACCAAAATATCATTATCTCAATTTTGAACTCATGTCGCTTTCTACCACTTCCGGCTCAATCTTCTCTATCTCTTCATCTCTATCTTGCATTTCTAATAAGCATTTTACTATGTATGACTATACAACAATATTTGCTGACTATGATCCTTTATCACTGATATTTAACTTCATTCTTATCTCTCTTAAATCTATCGTTAATTTCACATCACGACTCTCAATAGCATTTAATCTTCCTGTAGCTTTTCTGTTCGATGCATCAACTACCATATTTGCCTTTTTCTAGATGATAGTGAATTATACAATCATAGTCATAAATCAACTCCATACACCTTCTCTGTCTCAAATTCAACTCTCTCTAGGTAGGTAAGTATGTCAAACTCTTGTGATCAGTAAATGTTTCACAAGTGATTACATACAGATGATGTCTCCAAATCTGCAAAGCAAACCAATGGCAACTAACTCTAAATCATGGGTAGGGTAATAGAAGCATATAGCATTACCTTCTCATGTTGCATCAACACACATCCCAACTCTTGATGGGATGCCTCACTATACACCACCAATCCTTCATCACCATAAGGAATCACCAACATTGGAGCTATAGTCAATTTCTCTTTTAGTAATTGAAAACTTTTCTCACACTCCCAGACCATACAACTCTCACATCTTTCTTGGTCAATTTAGTCAATAGAACTGCAATAATAGAAAATTTGTGTATGAATCTTCTATAATAACCAGCTAACCCCAAGAAGATTCAAATTCAGTCATATTAGTTGGTCTCTCCCAACTCAATATTGTTTCTATCTTTTGTGGATCAACTGTTATACCATTTCCAGACATGACATGCCCCAAGAAGATACTTCGCTCAACCAGAACTCACACTTAGAGAACTTCGCAAATAATTTCTCTCTCCTCAAAATCTCCAACACACTGTCTAATGTTTCACGTGTTATTTTTCCTTCTTAGAATATATCAGAAAGTCAAATACAATCATAAACTTGTTAAGATATAGTTTGAACACTCATTTTCTTCAGTCCATGAATGTTTCTAGAACATTAGTTAATCCACATGACATCACAAAAAACTTATAACCATAACGTGTCCTAAAAGTAGTCTTAGGCACGTCTCCTTTCTCTATCCTCAATTGGTGATAACCTGATCTCAGGTTTATCTTAGAAAACACTCCACTCCTTGCATTACTAAACCAATTTATTTATCTTGGGAAAAATGTATTTGTTCTTATTCAACTATTTATAGTCTATACCCAATTTCATCTTCCCTTTTCTTTCTTCATAACCATTATGTGGGCTCCTCATGACGACACATTTAATCGAATAAATTGTTTATCCAAAAATTCTGGTACGTTCAACTCTCTCTATTCCACTGGTGCCATTTTTTTAGGGTGCTATTAAATATAAGTAATGATCATGGTATCACATCAATAGAGAATTTAATCTCCCTACTTGGAGGCAACCTAGACAATTCATCAAGAATTACATTAAAATAATCTTTCACCACTAAGATTTATTCTAATTACTATTTTCCTTTTTAGAATCCATTATGCATACCAAATGCTCCTCACAACCCTTCTTCAACCATTTCCTAGTGGTTAGAGCAAAAATAAGATAGTTCGAGAGTATCTTAAGTTCTACCCTAAAAGTTAAACTTCCCATGTCCATATCTTAAACACTACATTTTTTCTGGAAAAGTCAACCTAAGGGCAAAACATTGACAACCAATTTATTCTCAAAATTATATGAAATTATATCCTATTCAAAGATAACAAATTAGCTTCAGATTCTCTATCATTGATACGAATCACACAACCCTTGTAAACATTTATGATTATCATTTTATTTTAAGTGGGAACTTCAAAAAAAAAAAATTTGCATCAAAGGACTAATACATACTTCAATAGACTTTATATGAATACTGGATGCAAAAGAATGGGTTGCACCAAGATCACCCAACATTGATATGTCCACCTTCTCTACACATAAAGCACTTCAAATTTGGACAATTCTGAGATAAATATCTTATCTGAATATATCTATGACAAACTTCTGTCTCTCAATCCTTCATTAGATTGCCATTTTCCTTTGGTGGCATACTCACTCCCTCTACCATGACTCCCAGTTCCCATAACCTGTCTCCCAAATCTAAGGGTTCCACCGATAGTATTCTAAGCTATAGAAGTAACAGATCCTCCTTGCCCCTGACTTTGTACTTTAGTTCCCTGTGACAAGGAATGCTTCCTCTAAGTTGTCTCCGACCCTGCACACTCATAATGGTACCACCTCTGGGTTTCTCGAATCTGGACCTCTTCCGTCGATTCCTCTTACCTTTAATTTCAATCACATCCTTCTCAATCTGAAGTGTTATATCCACCAACTTGACATAATTCATAGGCCTCATGTACGATAGTGTTGATCAAATCTTTAAACATAGTTTATCTATGAACCTCTTACACTTCTTCTCCTCTAGATCTACCATTTTCGATATCCCCTTGTCAAAGCCATAAATATGTTATTATACTGAGTCACAGTTAACTCATTTGCCTCAAATAAATAAAATTTATATCCTGTTGGGCTCTAACAGTCTAAGGAAAGTACTTATCAAAGAAAACCTCCTATTCCAGGTTAAGGGTCTATCAACATCTATACTTACCCTGGGAAGAATATCCTTTCACCATTTCAAAACTTCTCTTTCTAACTCAAATGAAGCAAAGACAATCATCTGCCTGTCAGTTACTGGTAAATTACCAAATAATCTTTCTACATGTTTCTCCCAAAACTCAGGCTTAAAAGAGTTTACAAACGACAAAGCATTCAACTTAACAATCTCCCTGCATCTCATGCATAACTCACTTTTCCCCTTTTTAAACGTCTACCATTACTGGATTAACAACCTCAAGCACATTTCTGGCTTGTTCATCACTTCTATGCTATAAACTACCAACTCTATCATTTGTTACATTTATTTTCTCAAGAGCATGAGTAAGAGCTTATCTTAGCTCATCTCTTTCAACTTTAGATTCTCTCATACCTTTACTAATATCAATTATACTGTCAACACGTTCCCTTTTAGGAACCACAGATTCAGACTCAACCTCAACTTGTCAAAAATATTGGGGACCTACCACGCCCTCTCAAATCAACAACTCTAACTCTAGCTCTAACGCGTCCATGTGTCATCCTCAGACTGTTCATTAAAATTTATTTTAATCTTCCACTTTCTTAATTTTTATGCAGTCTACATAATCATAAAACCTAATGCTCTGATACCAAAATTGTAACGACCTATCCCGGGTTGGCCACCCCAGATACGGTGTCATCACATTTTGAGAATCCCAACACGACACATATATGTAACAAATACTAACATAAAATTTTTATTTTAATCCTCAACCCTCAACAGGGGAGATATGTAAATCTGATATTAATTTACGCATAATATACAACATAAGATGCATGAATATATACAAATAAAATATTTATTTCATTTTCTCACTAGTTTAAGGATGTTGACACGTATGTGGCTTACAGAAATTTCTTTCGTCTGCCTCTCAACCCACCATACTATTTGTCCTGTCTACTATCTGAAATCATTGTATAATGAGAGATGAGCTTCGCAAGCTCAGTGAATTAAATTTATTAAAAGTATTCCAATTTCATAAATAGCCCGTTGATATTTAATCATTTATTTTTCATACAACTGGATAAGAGCATAATATCTAATATTTAAATACTTTTCATCTTATCATATTTCTATGTCTTTTCTTCTTCTTCTTTTTTCTCATTATAACTATCTCTCTGAAAGACTTATCCATCTATAAATAAATTCACCATAATACACCACACATCAGTATTTCAATAATGCAAGCAATAATTAAAACAGATGCAATGCATGAATGATTATGATGGGAACATCTTCCCACCTATCAACAGGTTGTTATTATCTTAGAACAGCCCTTTCCCGGTTCTTTATAGCTTATCCTGGCTGTCACAAAATTCATTTCTAGTATATACCGGCTGTCACGGTGTCCCTTTTATTTCCAGCATATACCGGCTGTCACGGTTATTCCATTAGACCGGTCCCTTCTCAGTTCTTTTGGTTATCTTATTTAATGCATATGCATATGAACAATGATATGAAATATGCATATGAACAATGATATAAATGCCGCATGAATTCAAAATATTTAAATTAACTATCCAGTCTTTCCTCAACTTTCTGCTAAATAAATTTCACAATTTTCTTCTCCTCATATATAACATCAATTTATTCACCAACTCATCAAAAATCTATTTATCACCATCATTATTAAATCAACTCATTATTCTAATAATATTTCTTTTCACATAATAATTTTCTACGTGTCCAATATTTATATTATACATATCAACTTTATTTTTATCTACCACCAAGCATAAGCTAGTAATTTATTTTAATATTATTTCTATATATTTAATTTTTATTTAGATTATTTAAAGTAAATCCAACTCACAACGTAGCAGTTCAAGCTACCCGTGGATCACTTCCTTGCCTTTCTCGTTCCTCTCAGCAATTTCCCCCAGTGGCTGTTCGTCAACACCTAATATAATATTTGTATTAAATTTCTAATTATTTCTCCAATTCTTCACAAACCACAACCTTTTAAAATTCCCAATTTGACTTTCAGGAAATTTCATGAATGCTAAAAATTCAAAAATATAAACATTACATTATTACCTTCTATTTTTTTGACAGCTTCTCGTGACTCTTTATAAAATTCCCCCGTACTCTTTCAAAATTTTGCTCTTTCAACCTTTTTTTCGGTCCCAAAATGTTTAAAAAAGATGTGTAATAGAAAGAAAACTAAACGAGTTTGGTAAGTGTGAAATTGTGTTTACATAGAAGTGGGTATATATATATAAAAGGTTGCTGCACACCAAAAATCTCACTTGTTGAATTTAGCAACCTTCCCAAAGCATCCATGTTTCGGCTACATGTCCTACATTCATTCGTCAAAGACAATACTTAGCACACATACAAAAACTTGGCAGTAGGTGTTGCCACCTGCTGCCACGTTTTTTTTTTTATAATTTAAATTTAGATTTTTTTCTTCTTTTGTCTTCTTGCTGGATGGATGTCCAAAATTGTTTTTTTTTTAGAAAACTTTTTTTCCTTTCTTTAATTTGCTTTATTCCAATACTATTAAACCTTTCATATATATTTTATTTTAATTCCATGTCATATTTATTAAATTACTTCTTTACCCTTAAATATAGGTATTACAACGTAGCACTTAGAGCTACCCATGGATTACCTCATTGCATTTCCTATTTCTCTCAGAAATTTCCTCCGGTTGCTGACCATCAACACCTGATATAATATTTATATTAAATCTCAAACTATTTCTTCAATTCTTCATAAATCATACCCTTTGAAAATTCTCACTTTGAAATTCAAGAAATTTCATGTGTGCTAAAAATTCAAAAATACACACTATGTTATTATCTTATATTTTTCTGATAGCTTCTCGTGATTCTCTATGAAATTCCACAGTAAACCTCTTTAAAATTTTGCTCTTTTAACCTTTCTTTTGGTCTCCAAATGTTTAAAAAAATAGAGTAATTGAAAAAAAAAAACCAAACGAAATTTGAAAATGAGTAATAACATAACTTAACATTTGAATATATAATTATATATATACAACACACACTTAGTTTTGTTTGTGCATGTCTGCCACGCAAGGACCAAGGGTATAGCATGCAAATGCTTTGCTTTACTAACATATGCTGTCACGTTTTTTTTTATTTTTTTAACAAAATTTTTTTTTTCTGTTCATGAATTTTTTTTAAATTTTTATTTTCTTTGTAACTACGTTTCCACACGTCTATTATTTTAAAAAAATTATTTTATTTAATTTTACATCCTTCACGTAAATATATTATTTTAATTTCATGTCATATTTATTAAATTACATTTTTACCCTTAATTTACGAACACGGATATTACACTATGTGGGGATAATTCATAGCTTACTATTATCGATCAATCTTAGATTGGAGTGAGCATACTGCAATGGTTAAGGATGGCATTAGAGATGGGCACAATATTATTGTAAGGGTGCACTCAAAATTCTTTACAAGGGATACTTTTGGATATGCCATATTTAATGGTGTGTATGTGGTTATATTGAGAATGTGTGAGTTCTTTGTTGGCAATTATCTTATGTCAATGAATTGTAAATGTGGAGAATTTGGTGAGACCCGAAAGTTGTTTGATGACATGCCTAAATGGGACTTTCTTTCATGGAGGCCAAAAAGGGTTGTGGTTAAATGGCATAACAGGATTGATGGGTATACGAAATCAGCAATTGCATAATCAAGGCACAAGTGTGTAGGAGTTAATTAGGTTAAGGTCATGGATCTCCTTGTTCAGTTTACATTAATGCAATCCTGAATTGTTTTTTTGCTTGTAAATCCTGGTTTGGGTTTCAAAATTTTCTTTGTTGAAAACTATATTGGAATGATGGGTGATGGTTATGTCTGGACAGCTACGGATTGGCTCTCATCTGTCTTAGATTCTGTTTCTCTTCTTCCTTCTCAGACCATGGATGCCATATCGGGAGTCTTTGTTTTGCATCAACACACACCAAATTTTGAGAGAAATAGAGTATTTTTTCTCTGGGTGGAATAAAATAACTAGAGGTTTTCTAAGACTGAAATCCTATGGGCTTTATGCATATGATTTTGTTTTGCTCTTTGCTCATGCTATGGATGTTTTCTTTAACCCATGTGAGACTATCTCATTCTCTAATGATTCGAGGATAAATTCTATAGGAAGTGTTAATCTTCACCTTGCAGTAATGAGCATTTATTTTTTATAATGGAATGTGTTGCTGCCAAAAAGTGTTGTTGAGACCCTACCAAAAACTGTAATTGTTTATTTATTTTTTATTGAATGATATAAAAAAAAATTTCATTTAATGATAAAATAGATATTTATAATATATATTTTTAATAGATCTGGATTAGATATATTTTTTAAAAATAATTACCACTTAAAAAACTCACTGAAATTTTCTGAATCAAATATCTCAATCCAACGACTATAACTTCATTTTCTCATGATGCACAAACTCACTGAAATTTTTTTTTTCTTTAGACAAATGGTTGTTGATCTTCACTTTTCTTTATCACTCAAACATGTAAAGATGAGGAAAGACTTTAATTGTCTTAGAAGAGATTTAAGTTAACTTTAATCTCTTTTAAAACGTTGTCAATCGATGTATTTCAAAAAAAGATTTAAGTATAATTTAAATCAAATCACTAAAACTTGAACTTTAACATTTTTGTGTTAATTATTGTTTCTTTATCAATTTCTATTTACATGTTAGAGATTAAAAGAATAGTTAATTTTTTTTAATTAGTTTAATCTTTTTGAGATAATTGTTGCTCAATTTTTTCATTTATATAGTATCACATCCGAGTTCTTGTGTTCTATTTTTAATTGGGGCTGCTCTTTTCTTGAATCCTTTTCAATAATTCTTTGGTCAAAGTTTTACTCACACTTGAATCTCGGATTTGCACCACTATTTTACACCTGAATTCAGGTGCAAAAATCTTACTTCCTAATCATTCAAAAAAAATGATAATTTGAGATAATTGATCACTTAAATTATCTGTTTAACATTAGATACTAATTTAGTTATACCCCAACTACTTGTTATCAATACTGTCATTTCATGTATGCAATGTCGTGTAAGTAATGAATTCTTCCGAGATATGGACATTGGGTGATTGTTTTGGTCCATTTTATTGAAGCGAACAAGAGAAATGAGCAAAGTCTCGTTTACTCGAGAAAAGCCTTATTTTTGGAGGATATTGACTGATGATGAAAGAAAATTGCAGGTGGCAACCATCAATTTGATCGAGTTGAGTGGGAGTTGACATGTCGTGTATGGTTGGTAATTTGGGTTGATCGATCGCGTTTGTGTCGTGTTGAAATTAAATATAACACTAAATGAATCGACACAAATACGACACAATTATTAATCATGTCAAGAAAATTCAATATTAACACGATTTGTTTATTAAACGGGTAGCATGACACAACACGTTTAACCCATTTAATAAATAAGTCGTGTTAGACTCGACACGAATAATTTGTCAAACATGAAAACCCGACACAACACGACTAACATGTTAGACACGACACGATTAACCAAACACGACATATTTATTACATAAGCAAATATAAGTTATATTACATAACCATCTATCTAATCATTCATAATCTAAATTCCAACATATTCATGATCCAAATACACATAAAAAAGTCTAATTAATAACATAAACATTGTCTTATCAACTATCATAGAGAGTCTGTAGACTCTGTGATGCACCATTATTGAGTGAGTTTGTGAGAGAGTGTTTTGTGTTTGTGATGTGAAAATAAGAATTATGGTTTATTTTCATATATATATATATATATATATATATATATATATGAAAATAAACCATAATTCCTATTTTCACATACACTAAGAAATTTTTTTTAATGTAATAGGTAAATTTTTTAAATAGGTCATAAACAGGTCATGGGTCATAATCGTGTCAACACGACCTATCAGACCCATTAATTTAATCGTGTTATTTCGAGTTGGCGGGTCAATTCGCGATACGACACGATTTTTTCGTGTCATAATCATATCGATATGATTATGACACGAACCCAATTATACTTAACACTAATATTTTTTATTTCGTATCGTGTCGTATCAAATTCACGTATCGTGTCCAAAATTATCATCCTAAGTGAAATCGCTTGACAAAGTCTAGTGGAGTAGAAAATGGTCTCATTTTGGGCATTACTTTTTTTAATAACTGTAAGCGTCTGTTTCCACTAAACTGATAGAGTTCACAATAAGAAATCTACTTATGAAATAAGAAAGCAAATGCCATTATGCAACCTACTCGTTTGATCCTCTACTTACTCGGCACTGGTCACACCTTATGAAAAGGGCCCTTATTTTTTTTTTTTTTTTTATAACGGACCATTACAATTATTCCCATAATTTTTGTTTTAAGATCCTGTGGAGGATGTAAATCACCCCCACAATTCTTGTCTTTATTAGTTTTAGGTAATGTTGTTAATTTCGTTT
The DNA here is from genome assembly GCA_023935145.1 of Bretschneidera sinensis. Taxonomy (NCBI): domain Eukaryota; kingdom Viridiplantae; phylum Streptophyta; class Magnoliopsida; order Brassicales; family Akaniaceae; genus Bretschneidera; species Bretschneidera sinensis. The sequence continues at coordinate 131,937,654 of CM043697.1, forward strand.
AGTATGGTTGAAGTGTTTCGATTTTAATATTAAAGTGAAACAAAACAATTTTATATTTCGTTTCGATTTATGTTTTAGTTTGTTTTAATCCGTTTCGATCGAAATATAAAATAATTTTTTTTTTATATTTTTGAAACATTTTATAAGAGCTAGAGTGAAAGGGGCTTAAATTTGGGCTGGGCCCTGCCTGTCCAACCCAATTCGATATTTGCTTTTGAGATTAAAAATATGTTTTAATTGACATTATAAATGTTAATTTATGTTAAATCATCAAATAAGTTCTACCTCATTATATCATAATAAAAAAATTCAAATCCAAAAACTTCTTAATAAGAAAAGAAATCATGATATGTAGTCCCACTATTTAGGTTCATCTTTAAATAATAAACGATCGAGCACAAAACATTTTTAAACATCTTATTATGTATCAACATTATATATGTCTCCATGACTGCTAGCAAAGCTAAAATCTTACTAATTACACCTCTTTCTTTGTGAACGTACATTTCAATTTTTTTGATTGAATTGACAGATAAAGAAATTGAATTTAAATCTCTTATATAAAGAATCATAGAAATAACCATTAGGTTTACGGCAATGGTAGTAGACATCAATGCCCTACCCTTTGGGCAGGGTTTGAATCCCCTTTCTTAATGTATCAATTTTATTTGGTGCACTGATTAAGTTTTCTAAATAAAGAATTATGAAAGTAACCACAAAGGTTAGTTATGTACATTTCAGATTGGGTCCAACTTTGATCAGTGTAATTCAGAAAGTAAATTACATATTAACAAGTTCTTATTCTATGCCCAGCTCCCACCTACCTTTGGGCTACACCTATTGGCCTGGGTGCATTTGTGGGTAACTGCTGATTGTATGTACGAAATGGGCTTTGAATAGCTAAGCGACTAGATTTACAAGTCCTTCTGTTCCCGTTTATATATGTTCTTGTAAATTAGATATTCTCTACCTAAAATGATCATTGCTTTGGTATCCAATTTTTGTTTGGTCATGTTAATCTCTGTGATGACTAATGAAATGATAACAGAAATAATAATTTCAAAGACTAGCCTTCTTTTGTACGCATAGCATCCATGAGAGAGTTTTATGATGAATATTTCCCTTTTATTTTTTACTTTTAAGATAAACCATAATAAGTAGTTGCATAGACATTTAAGTATAGTTCGGAAGAGTTTATAAGATAATTTAATAAAAAAAAGAAAAATTGAGCCTTAAAAAAAAGTCTATATGTGATCTTTACCAATGAGAACTCCTCACATTGATAAAACTTTTTCACGTTTTTCAATTATGCCTTTGAGTTACTAATCGAGTTTTGAAAATTTAAAAATAATTACCACTCGAGCAACAAGATCATCCGGATGTACATTAATGGTGTATGTTGATGTGACCCCCAATCTTTACTCCATGAACATGAATCACAGTATGTTGAATGTTGTCTTGTTTTTATGATCATTCGTACAGGTAAAAAGGGCAACACATGAAATATATGTATTGGCTAGTCTTTATTGATGTTCATAATTCTGACTCTGACAGTTACTACTCAATAGTAATATTTAGTGTCTGCATTTATTCTTTCACATTATTGGCTCTGCGGTATTTAGGTACTGTCCTATAAGAGCCATATATACAATGACATGTCTCCCAAATTACTCTTGAATGTTCCTTTTACTGAAACGAATCCGATCAAAACTGAAACATTATTTTCACATATAACCGGGGCTAAGATTTCACAATATGGTGCACGCGCCATTAAATGAGCGTGCCTTTCACTAGGAAATCTCAGCCGTCGCACAAGACTTCCTCTTGCAGCATGCAATTGGTCACTTCCATGGACATAATTTGAATGGAAGGATCAATTGTGAACTTTACCGGAACTATCAAATCAAAACATGCAGGGAGTCGACATCATCCTCAGTGTACCCTCAAAATTCAGCAGGTCACATTGATGATGCTCACTGCTCAGCTAAAACATAGCACCATGACTGGTTTCAAGCAAATCTTTCTCAGTTTGAACATATTAGATACCAACGAGTTGGGTTCCGTATAAACCAGATCAGGAATAATAAAAAAAACCAATTGAATCAATTTGATGCAGAAGGGTGTTATTAGAAAAACAAAGTATATAATTGATAAGAGAGGAAAAGTGCCAAAAAGGAAGAGGAGGAAAGAAAAGTGATTGGATTGAGATTTTCTTCCTAAATATACTAATCACAATCCTCCGGGAGATCAGGAGTTGAGGCTAAAGTATGCTAATTTTTTTTTTATCATTTTCTTCTTTCCTCCCATTATTGCATCATATTTGCCAAATACATGATAAAAAACATCAATTCTCTTATTTTTTCATCTTCTCACTCTTCTTTCCTCCCACTTTTCTTTTCCACCCATCAAAGCCTAGCTTTATTTCTAATGATCATGTAGGTAGGCCACCTTTCATACAAGTTTCCCATTAGGCTTGGAAGAAACACACGCAGCACAAAAGCAAACAAGGAGAATACATGAATACTATACAGAAAGGCCACAAAAGCGGCAATAAGAAATTATATGAATCCACATGCAACGGTATGTGACTGTTGCCTTGCTGGATTCTGTCATCAGAGTTGTGATGTTGATATTAGAGCATTTAATTATTCTAACTCAATTTAACTTCTTTGGTGGTAGCATAATTAAAATAATTAAAGGCCTAAATGGCATATGCATATGTGGGTAGATACTAATTATTAACTAATGCACTAGGCAAAAAGTTGAATTGAAATCAAGAGATTTTGATGACACTATCAAAATTTCATAGCAAATAAGTCAAGCTTATAAATAATTGAGGTTTAATAAGATAATTGTGTTTGATTGAGAAACAGAACCAATTGATAATGATGGGTTCCAGGGAACATGTGTGAGGAAAGAAACCACAAATTTTCAATACAACAGTAAAATTTTAAGCTAAGCAAAGACCGAATTAATGTCTGAGATGCAATAAAGCTTTTAAATAAGCCTTTTATAATATGGTGGTTTTGACTGACAATATTTAAGTTTGTTTCTCAGGCAAGCAAATATCAAAATCTCAATTATATTGAGATTTTACTGTTGTATTGAAAATTTGTGGTTTCTTTCCTCACACATGTTCCCTATATATATATATATATATATATATATATATATATATATATATATATGCTTCAACTTGGTAAACAAAATCTGTCTAGGAGTTAGTATTATTTTGAAAATTCTTATTATAGCTAATTGTAAGCTAAAACTGGTATCTTAACGCTGTTTTGACGCTGGTGGATGAACATATGAAGGTAACAGGAATACAGACTAATGCAACATCAAAAATTGTCCATAAAGCAGCCAACTCTTTAAAGATATAAATTAGTGACAATGATAGAAATCTTAGAATTCATGAAAAAATGAGTATATGGTTCCTCTCATGGCATATGGTTTGTGAGTTGAATTCCATTTATGGGCTAATTTGGCTGGGTTGATTCTGTGAAGATTTCTGGGTCTGTGAGATTAGCTCTGATTGGATGAGAAGAAAAGTGGAAGGAAGGAAGAGGGATAAGATGGAAATAAGAAAATTAATGTTTTCCATTATGTATTTGGCAAAGATAATGGAAGAGTGAGAGAAAAGAAAAAAAATTGAACTTATTTTAGCTTCCACTCCCCAATCATCTCGGTTTTTTAGGATTGTGATTTGTATATGTGAGAAAAAAATATCAATCATCCCATTTTTTTTTCTATCAAATGATAGAAAAATGCTCTCCACTGATTCTTCTTTCCTCTCTACCAATCATAGCAGAATAGGGCGAGGGTTAGGAATTATGCCAGCAAAAATATGAACAAATAGACAAAGACACCTTAAGTCGTGTAATATTCAAGTTCGACTATGGAGGTAACCACACCAAGAGCAAGTGGCAGTGAATGCAGGACAGAGAACACCACTGAAAGAGACTCCACATAGACAAAAGAATGAGGACAGAGATCTCATTGCCGACTACAGGGGGTGACTGAGGACAAAGTCATCAATGACTGAAAATGTTTTCCATATACATACACACAAAAAAGAAGAATGATTTTCTAAATACTCGAAATGTAAGCTTTGTGATAATAAAATCTCATAAATATTGGTCATAAAATATTCTCTAGACGACACTAATTGCAATGTGTTCATTATACTGTTTCCTTTTTTACTTCTATACATTCTCAATCTTAAAATATTTAGTTTATAGAAATTTTATGCAGCCTCTTAGGTGAAAAAACAAAATTGATTTGTCAACTAAGCTTGATTAGCACTCAGTAAAGTATATTAACTTTACTAATAGATAATAACCTTATTAGACACTTCACTTCTACAAATAGATATTATAGACAGTAATTATATTAGAAACACCAGCTTGGCTATCCCCTCGATAAATCTTAACGCTAAATGTTCTGGGTAGGAGACTCTAAAGAGAGAAAGAATGATCAACATAGATATGGTGGAAGAGGGCACAACTGAAAAGAACCATAAGCAAGAAGAATCTAGATTGTCTAACTGATCAAATTATCTTAAAGCAATGGCACGAGAAAAATACCGAACACGGGGAGACATTAACATTAACATTATGGACAGAGGCCGATTTAAAACTTATGGAACCACTTTTCAGCAGACAAGTATGATGGAGAATTTGCATGCCATGAAACCCATAGGTTCCACAAGACGAGCTACTAAGGAGCACACATCTTCCTCTCAACACTCAAAGTCAATAATATGTATACAAGATAAATCATCAATCCATTAACTACTAATTCAATGATTTCAATTAGAACTAAGCACTGGCTCCTGGACCATGTACCAAGGCAAAATCAGTTGACATTTGGGACGAAGTATTTCCTATTCACAGTTGACAAAACAAGTTTGTAAAACCAGAACTCGTAGGCAAAGATGAAAAGGTCTGAAAAGCTTTAGCAGGACTATTCTTTAGTAGATCTATTAAATTTCTGCATTAGCAGCTTGTTGAGAATGCCTAATAAATTCCCATCCGTCCCCTAATTGCATCATCTTAACTGGCAACATTTAGTTAACATAGGTAGCTTAGAGGAAAGTTAAGATAGGCTATGCAGTATGACAGAATGACAAGTACATAGTTCAGAGTTCTCACTCCAAACCTAACTTCATCTTTGTTCAGAAGGCAATTGAAAGCTTAAGAAGGCAGTTGATGCCGATTGATTGCCGCTGATGAATAGCGTAAGAACAAAGTAAGTTATAATTGTTTTGAGTAATGAAGAATGTATAAATTTCGTTTTTGTAATGGCTAGGCCATCCTTTTGAAGGGTTATTTGCTTATCTTGGAATAAGCATATTACATACAGTTATGTCACATAGAAACTTTTCTAATCCCCTGGATATGAAGTAAATTGTGGACATAGATCCTTAAAATAGAAATTAATTAATCTGCATAAAATTTGGAACTAAAGAAAGGAAAGACTATTGTGGAAGGATTATCATTACAGAGGAAAACAACCAAGATATTTATCAAGAATGGTGAAATTAGTCAAAAATAGTCTTAGCAGAAACTTGAGAATATATAATCTATAAAATATCATACCAAAAAAGCATGCATGAATGGGACAGCAAAATGTGATCAGCAAATGTCCACTTTTGTGCAAAATATATATTTTCTTAGATAATTAAGAACTCTCACTAGATCTAACAAGAAATTGGACAAGTATATGACTATAAGACTATATTTTTAATTTCACAAACAAACTGATCACCACTCCATCCAGACCTAGAAAAGAACAAAATAATTAAAGATTCCTTACAATATAATCAACACACCTCTGAATTAAACAAGAAGTTAAGCCCAAACCCAAGCAATTTGGCTGTGCACACGTCCACCTGCACATTTAACACAAGAAGCAACACTAAATCAATTAAAACATACTCCATATGCTTTATACCAAAGAGAAAAATAAACAGCCAGGAATTCAAAAAGAAAAAGACCCGGAAAGAATTACTTGTATAATGGAGACTTCGGTGATGCAGTGGAGAAGGAGAAGGAAGGAGGGAAGCAAACCAAATCCAGTCCTATTGAATTCTCTCAGGTATCAAATTTTTATCCATGATTATACAATACTGAAAGCATTACAAAAAAAACCAGTCTTTTCAACAACGATGCTAATTTTCTTCATGTTACGCCCAAGGCCAAGAGTTCTATAATCATTACTGCCCTGACCCTTGAGAGTCATCTTTTGCAGGAGGTTGTTGTTGCTGGTGCTGGTGCTGGTGCTGGAGCTGGTGATGCTGTTGCTGGTGCATCCTAGCCTGCCCCATCTGCTGATAAATCTGGCTCAAGGCTTGTGGGTTCAAAACCCCAATATGCCCATCTTGAGATAAACCAAGCTCCAACCCAGGTAACTGATGGTTAGTCCCACCCAAAATTGAGGTAAAACTCATAGGACCCATGTTCGTAGCTGGCAAGTCAAACCCAGGGAACCCTATTTTCTGCAGATAATTTGAGCCACTTTCGCTCCCTAAACCTGTTGTTGATGGTCCAGTAGATGCTGACTGGAATCCAAACCCACTGACAGGGGGCCATAGCCCAGTGGTCACATGATGGGGTCTCCCAAAATTGGCACCAGCAGCAGCACCACCTACCATTGCCCAACTGGACCTATTGCTGCCGGACCCAATACTGGACCCCCCTACCCCTCCTAGTTCATCAATCTTTTGGTGGTGTAACCCTGCTGATAGAGAGGTCCCTTGCTGTGAAACTGACCCTCCTACTGCTGCCAAAGCTGAAGCGGGTATGGTTCCAGTCCCTGTGGCTGCAATTATGGATGGTTCTGCCTGTTGCAGCAGCCACTGTATGGTTTCTCCATCAGATTTGTGACCCAATTCCCTGGTCAACTGGAAGATTCTTGCTGCACAAAGAGCTGGCATCCTTATCCTCCGACCTCTTCCTTCAACTTTAGTGTGCCTGTCTTTGTTTGAGGTCCTCTTGGGTGCTAATTGCTTCTTGCCCTCTTCTTTGTCTGCAATCACAATCTGGAAATCCTTGATTTCCGCTGGTTTGTTATCACCCATGTTCTGTTGTTGCTGTTGTTTTGGATGATGGTGTTGTTGTTGTTGTGGGTGGCTCAAGAAGTTGGGTACTTCTTGTGGGTGCTTTGAGCCCTTGGGATCCATGAACAGGTTGTAAGGAGTGATTTTGGGGGCAAAATAAGAAAAAAGAACAAAGGATCCTCTTTGATTGAAGAAGTGTGACCTGAAAAAAGTCCTAGACTTTCATGAGTTTTCACTGTTTTTGGCAAGGAATGAGAGACGAACCAATAAAACATTGAAATCCCAATGTACCCCTAAAAATGTCAAATTTTTACTCTGGCTTTAGTTGTTTCTTTACCGTCTCTCATGTGCTCTTTTATGTCCTTTATTACTTCTTTTTCACTGTTAAGGGAGTTTTGACTAGCATTTCTGTTATGATAGCAACTTTAACTGCCAATTTCACCACCAGACACAAATCACATAAAAAAAAAACCCAATCCCCACATTGCATGGATGATGGATTCTCTTCTCTCTCCACTTCTTCATTATTTTCATTCCCCCCCTTCCTTGCTATTATTGCAAAAGCAAATATATGATGCCATCTCTTGCAAGGGACTCAAATTGTCCAGGTGGAGGCTTGAGATTTTGACACCTGAAATCCTATGAATGGCTAGTGGGGTTGCTTCTAACCCACTCTAGACCCATATCTCATCCTTTTGAATATGTTAAAATGAGAAGAAAAGCTACAAAAATAAAGAAGAAAATTAATCATGGGATCAGCGGCAACCTAAAGAGATGGACCATAGAGAGAGATTATTGTTGCAGTTAAAAGTTACATAATCTGACAAATGAGATTTTTTTTTCCAGTTACAATCAAAGGAGGTGAACCCTTGATCTGTTCAATTTGAAGAGACTCGGTGGGCCCCTGTGGCCTTAACCCTAGAGCTTCTGACAGTTCATGGGCCACTTTTAAATCCCAAGTAAGAATTTGCTTTTGCATAACACTTGGGAAATACAAGAACCATACATAATAGTTTTACACAAATAACTACTATAAATAAGTTGGTTTTGCGAAGGGTATCCAAAGTGTTTATATTGGTACATTCAAAACGTTTATCCTATTTGTACGTCAATTTCCATCATGCAAATCTGCTGATAATTTCAGAAAATAAAAGCTTACTAATAATATGAGTGGTAGAAAGTTTTGTCACTTATCGATTGGTGTGAACATACATTTAAGATGTTCGTTTAAAATGTTTTTTCTTTTATTTTTATTCGTTTATTTATATAATATTTTTCAAAATAAATGATTTGTTTGTTTGTGACTATCTACGAAAGAGGAGAAATTTCTAAGCATCTAAGACACATGGAGGAAATTTTGGTATTATTAGACCCCTCAGATATGACATCTATTTTATCCTTGTGAAAACGGGAATAAAATTTTTTAAAAGTCTTCAACGAAGAAAAAAACGGATATGAAAACGATGACAAGAATGAAGAGAGCAGTTTTCAACCCAAAATTTTTTATATTTGTCTTTTATATACATTAAGTTTTGTAAATATATATTCTCTTAACGTAAATATTATTAAAAAAATTTAGTCTATTGTAAATAGAAATTTACAGGTTTTATTTGTTATATAAATATATTAAATAAGTTTATTAATTACATAATTACCCTTAATTATATAAATAAGCATTAATTTAAGGTAAAACTTATTTCGTGGTTTAATTTTAATTTGATGACATCTAATTATATTTGTGGTGTACAGAAATGATTTAGTGTTTGTATTTTGTATTGAACATTTATTTTGTATTTTGATTTTGTCTAATGATGTTGCTTTATCTTATATCTAGTGCGATTATGAAGTATATATATTTTGTTTAATATAGTGTGGTTGAGGTTTTTAAATAAAAAAAATTTAGATTAATCAAAAACCCTCGATTTTAATGAAAAATTCTCGTCCCCTTTTCTTGAGATATTCATAAATCAAGATAAAATAAATTCTCGACTGAAATGAAGAATGAATCGAATAATAATTTTGTAAATGAAAACAAATACGAAGATTGTCACTTTTCACTTCAAAGTCGTTCAATTATCATCTATAGTATTTATAAGACTACGATCATTGATATGAAAAAAAAAAAATTTTCTTACTTTTATCTCTCCATGTTAATTATGGTAGATAATCTTAACACGAATTTTGAAACCAACTTTCAGAGAGAGAAAATAATGCATGGTTTGTTTAGTAAGGAACCTCAATTGTTTAAAGGGTAGCGATATTACTCAAAAACAAAATGTTAGGATTATACCACAGTATTTTTTTAAGTGTGAATATACAAAATTATCTCTTTTCTTATTGAGCTATTTTTTTATCATCATTATTCTTTTCCAAATCACCAACACCATTAATTACCTCCTAAAAAAGAAGAACAACTAAACTAAATCACTTTTCTTTTTGATTCCTCAAATCTTCCTTCTTCAACAACCTTCTGATCTTAAACTTTAGCATTCTATTATAATTGGTTTATGGAATTACTTGCTTTACTTGATGCAAGAAATTTTCTTTTGACATCATTTTTAAACAAAATCAGATTTGATTTTTGCTACCCAATAGTATCATTTTTTAAGCCATTACCAAAACCTGTAATAGAAATATATATATTAATTTCTCGTAAAAGAAAATTTATAAGAAAAATAAAAATATAATTTGACAAACATTCATTTACTTCTGCACAGAGATCAAATATTTGCGTAAGACATTTAAACTACAAATCAACATTTGAACTCATACAAAACGACTGAAAATTCTCTGCACATAAAGGAAAGTTTTTTTTTATAGCAAAAACTAACTTTTATTTCATAAGAGAAAACAAAAATAAATATGAAGGACAAAAGGCATAATTCGAGGAGGACATAAACCTGACCTCAGATGTGATCTTAAATCTAATCTGTCCTATTATATAAATAAACTATTATCTTTTGTAAGGCAAGACAATTACACATAAGCTAATAGAACAGATAAACTGAAAATACAACTATCATTTTTCTTTTTTACTTCTTTTTACAAATTTATCACAAATTCCTTAAGACCGACAACAAGATTAGATTCATACTTCTTCTAAAAACTACTATCCAAAACAGTATTAATCGAAGAATAACTTTTAAGACTAGGAATAGGTAAAGGAGTTAACACACTATCATCTTGACATTTCAGGAACTCCATATTCGATTTAAATGGGCAAGCATCAATAAGTGGGCTTATATTAAGAGGTACCTGATCAGAAGCCACAACAAGTGTCCTTTCTGATCTTGCATTTGGATCATTCTTTGAAATTATCACCGACCCAATCTCAATCTGTTTACCTCATGCAATCTAGTTTGTATCATCTTTCACAAAATCTTTAACTTCCTTGGCTTTATTGCGAGCCCTTTTGGAAGTCTTCTTTTTATTAGTATGTAGAATTTCTATATCAAGAGTCTGACCTGACGTCATACCAAGGTCATTTGTCTTAAGGTGCTCCTCTATTGTTTGTAAGTGCTCAACCAGTGCACTTTGCCATAACCAGTGCCCTAGCCTCACTCACCTTTTGACCTTGTGCCACCAGTTGACTTCTGTCTGAGCAATTACATTATCTATTTCAAGCAATTTGGATGTCGAAGACACTAGCTCCTTGGGACACTAATCCACCCCAACAACCAACTGCTTAGTGTGTGGCACACTTTGCAATTCTCTACAATCCTCCACACTGTAATCTTGAAGACAGCAATGTGTGCAGAAGCAAAGGTTCCCTTTAAACACCATTTTTTTTTTATCAAAAACCATCCTCCTTACTAGTCCTCACCCAAACCCAATCAGGCCGAGGTAGAGTTAGGTCTAGTTCAACGCAAACTTTTGCACAACTGGGTCACTCCAAGGATAGAGTTTTCTTATAAGCTTTCAAAAAACGAGCAAAGAAATTGGAAATACCTTTTAAGAAAGAATTATGGAAACAAGGCAATGGTAAACTTGCCAAACGAACCCATACAGCATTAAATGTTGATTCTTTCCTCAAGTTGAAATCCTGTGTCCATTTGAACATACGGTATAGAGTATTATCAATATGATGATTGCCATATGACCATGTTAAAACCAGAACCTCGTGCGAATCCATCTGCACCATTACATGACGAAAGTTCAAAGCACCTATAACCGGATTATGCTTCAAGTTTCAATTTTGAATGTGTTTCTTAATATGCTGTAACGAAAACATTCTTACATAAAATTTCAATATAACAGTGAAAGCAAAGCCGAACAGTGATTGGTCTTAATCCAGTGCTACTTCATATATGCTAACTTTTTTTTAGGATTTCGGTTTTGAAAATTTACTAGCTATTAATGAGGTAGGGCTATGTAGCCTAATCACTTTTATGTTAGAAAATTATTCAATTCTTAAATTATTTTATGTGATACTGCATAAGAGGAGAAAGAATAAAAGAATTGATCGTAACACTAACATTAATGTTATAACAAGAAATACCTTCAAATTTTCTAATCGATGTTATGTAGAGGATATTATATATTATGGTATTGAAAGCTAAAAGAATTATAAAAAATAAACCTCAATATAATCAATGAAGAACAAATAACTTGACTTTTAGATGGCTTTAACCTAGCTTCAAAAGTGTTGGAAACAGTCAACCTAAATCTCGTGTAAATAGGAAAGGGTGTTGCTGTTATTGTAACCTCTTCCTATATATCCTCCTCTAATATTTGATCTCATATAATCAAGGAGAATCAGCTATTAGATCTCCTATAATTATAGGGAATACTTTTGTATAAATATATCTCATTGTAATCTTTATAAAATACAGAAATATATTTTACATGGTATCAGAGCCAACTTCGATTTCCTTTCCACTTCCATTGTGTAGCTCGAGGTTTCAACCCAAGAGGGGGGGTGAATTGGGTTTTTAAAAACTTTTTTGCGGAATTAATACAAGTTTATAAAAACTGATAAGCAACAAATAATAAATACAAGTAATGAGCTGTAAATAAAGAGTTTAAGGAAAGAGGATGCAAACACAGTTATAGTGGTTCGGCAATATCGGATTCGTTCCGACCCTACATCCACTCTCTTCAAGGAACTCCTTGAAGTAATCCACTAAGAAAACTTAGTCACACAACTTAGCCGGGTGTTGCACAAACCGTACACAAGCAAATTACATGAATTGCTTAAACCGAAAAATCCCCTTCCTTTCGGAAGTTTCCCCTTCCTCTCGGAAGTAATCCCTTTACAAACATAGTGTAAAGTAAAAGGTAGAGAGACAGCAAATGAAAGCTTATTACAACAAAAATGTCTCTCTTTCAAAGTAAAGCTTGAAGAAATGGCTCAACAAGATTATTTCAAAACTTTTTGTGTTTCAAGAGTATAAAAACTTGATTGTGTGAGATCAACTCTTTTTGAATATGTGCAGCTTGTTATTGAATGCTTAACTGAATGGGTTTATATAGCAATCAATTAATATGGCCGTTTAGGACTTTAATTTGAAAAAGATTTACTTTAAAACGTTCAGATTTGGAGTCCAACGGTCATATTTTTGAATTAACAGTCGACTGGGTCGAGATACCAGTCGACTGGGTTCACTTGAAAAATACTCGTTTTCAGACCTTCTGGGTACCCTGTCGACTGGTATATATCATCTAGTCGACTGGGGACTTTCTGTCCATTTTACCAGTCGACTGGGTTAATTCATCCAGTCGACTGGAGACTTACTGGTCAAAGTACCAGTCGACTGGGTTAATTCATCCAGTCGACTGGTATATGTACCCAGTCGACTGGGTTGTCTTTCAACCCAGTTTTTCTTCTGTTTTTCATCAAAAAAAATTTTAAAAATAATGGTTTTTAAAAAAACCTTTTGTGTTTGAGCCATTGAACAAGCTAATACAATGTATGAGTGAGACTTACATTGGTTCTAAACCTTAAGACCTATTCTAGATCTTCAGTCTTCACTTGATACTTGATTTGGTTCGAGTTTTTGCACTTTGTTCCTTGGTTGAATGTGTTTGATCCTTAATACAACTTAGTTTAAACATGTTAGTTAAATAACAGTTATGTTTTGTCATCATTAGAATACGGGCGAGGGTCAACAATCTCCCCCTTTTTGATGATGACAAAACTAATAATGTAAAAACAGTTTTAAAAACTAAGTGATAGGATTTTACAAAAATTTGGACAGAGTCTCCTCTGTTTTTCGAGTAAAACCACCCTGTAAACAAGCAAACACAGTTTATATTTCTTTCAACCAATCCAGAAACAAACTCAACCAATCAATAAACATTTTAACAAAGTTATGGAGCAATGTTCCCCCTAAATCTATGCATTGGTTGCGTTTTACTTAGATTTTCCCGTTTTTCTCATTTTTCTCCTCCGTTTTGACAATAGCAATCAAATGGGGCATAACATAAAGAATAAGCTACTTAGCCAACATAGTCAAATAGATTATAAGAAAACAAAGTTGTACGCGAAGATTTGGCTTCATTTGAATTTCAGAAGCCTTCCCGGGAAGAACCGGAAGTTTTCAAACGTATAAGCATTTTATAGCAGTTTTAGTGACCAAACAGAGTTTTAAAACAGTGCTAACATATCACAAATAGCATAAATGAATGCAATAAATATGGCTAATAGTAATACATCATCATAGAAAAAAAGTCAATACAAGCAGGGCTTCACAGAGCCATAACTAAGGAAAAAAATAGTACATGAGATGTCCGTGCTATGTGATAAGAACTGGAAAAGCGCTAAGTACAGATAAAAGATAGATACTCAAGGTGCAGGAGAGTCCGAGTTGTCACGAAGAAGTTCCCTAATCTCAGCTAGGGAACCCTCGGTGTGCTCTCGATGTAACTCGAAGTCGTCCCGTAGGTGGTCTATGGAGGAGCTCAGTCTCTGGTAATCAGACTGCATGGACTGAAAACCGGAATCCATCGTCATCTAAAGACTCGTGATAGCTCATAGGATGTCACCATAACCAGTCTGACCGGTACTCGAGTCACCAATGGGAGGTGCTCGGGTATCCGTCTCCATCTCAGCAGCCGTATCAGCATCCTCATCACTGTCACTCGCATCCTCTCGGATCTTTAGGCGCTTTCCGGCCTTCGGATAGAGGAATCCTTCACGAACAGTACATCCCATCTTTTTCAGAGATAAGATGTTGATGATATCCGTCAATCCGATATCCTGAGCCTTGGAGGCAGGCAAAGGTACCCGAAAGTGCTGGAGGATGAGCGTAATGAGCATCCCATAAGGAAGACACCCGGAGTCGTTTGCTTCGTCGTTTATCATGTTGGTGAGCAGCAGAGGATATATATTGAAGTGGTGCCCAGATTTTAGGCACCAAATCAATACCGTATCTATTTTAGATAAATACCCTCGACTCCCGAGTCTCGGGTGGATGGTCCAACTGACAATCAACTGAAACATCTTTGAGTCGAGGGGCAAGTCACTACATGTGTGAAATGTAGTGGGTCTGTACACATAGTTAGGGTCGCCCCTGACTATCCGACAAGCCTCCTCAACTTCAAAGTTGTTTGGCCATCCATCCAGACTCCATTGAACCCCCCTTATAAGGATTCTCATAATGCTCATCAAGAGGTCAGTGTTGACCTCAAACTCCACACCGCTAACTCTAGTTCTGAATCTCAGAGCCAGAGGACTGGGTTTCACCAAGTTCGCATAGAACTGGTGAATCAGTCGCGGGTAATATTTTTCATGAATTCTGACCAGTGGGGTCAGATTTATTGCCTCAAAGGCTGGTAGAATATCGAAATTACCATGGCGAATAGAGTCGAAATCAACGACTCTACCCGTCATGATTTTCTTGTGACGGATTATTGAATTATACCTCTTATGAGCCGCTGGGCTGTAAAACAGAGTCTGCTCCAGCTCTGTTCTCGGCTCCTTGCTGGATGAGCCTGCTGCTCCCTTCTCTTTCGACTCCGAAGCCGAAGGTTTTGAAGACCTTGGCTTTTTAGGCGCTTTAGGTCCACTTGTTGTGAGTTTAATACGGATTTTGTCACTCATTTTAGAGAAATCTGGAGTTTTTTGGAAAAAAAGATTTTGGTAAAAATGAGAGATTATAACCATAGAAAGTTAAAAATCTCTTTAGGAATATGTAGATCGGTGTGTTTAGAAGGGATTTGGATGGTTTTTGGATCAAAATGATGAATTTTTTTTAGAGAGAGAAAGCTTGGGCTCTTTGAAAATGGCGTAAAAATGGCGAAAATGAACAGTCCCTTTTATAGAATCGAGATACCAATCGACTGTGGTCGATATACCAGTCGACTGGGTCCCTTTGAAAAGATGAACAGTTTCTTTACCAGTCGATTGGGTAAACTGACAGTGAGTTACCAGTCGACTGGGCTATCTTTACCAGTCGACTGGAGGACAAGGGTTTTTCAAAAAATTGGCTCCAAACAGGATTTGATCTTATAGACGACTGGAGAAGACTTACCAGTCGTCTGGAATATTTGACAGAGAATTACCAGTCGACTGGGTCAAAATTACCAGTCGACTGGAAGATCAGGCAGAGACTTACCAGTCGACTGGAGCACATTTACCAGTCGACTGGATCCTGAGTAAAATTTCCAGTCCTGAATTTTTTTAGCACGATTTTGTTTATCTATGACATTTTTTAGTGAGGAGAATAATTAAACATGGATTAATACTCTGTCACTCAATGTCAAACATGCAAATGATGAAATAAGATGCAATCAAACATTCAGTTTATCAAAATCAAGCAATCCCATCAACATTCTAATCTTACAAAAACTAGCTTCACTTAAGGGTTTCGTAAGAATATCAGCAATTTGATCTTCTGATGGTATGAATTCTAATCTTATATCACATTTTTGAGCATGATCTCTTAGGAAATGATGTCTAATCTCTATATGCTTGGTTCTAGAGTGCTGAATAGGATTTTTGGTTAGGTTGATGGCACTAGTATTATCACAAAATATAGGAATATTTTTTAGACTCATGCCATAGTCTTCTAGTTGTTGTTTCATCCATAATACTTGGGCACAACAACTGCCAGCTACTACATATTCCGCCTCAGCGGTTGATAGTGCAACAGAATTCTGTTTCTTGGAGAACCAAGAAGTTAACATAACACCTAAGAATTGGCATGTTCCACTTGTGCTCTTTCTATCTAACCTACATCCAGCAAAATCAGCATCTGAATATCCTACTAGCTCAAAAGATGATTCTTTAGAATACCATAATCCTATGGTTTGGGTCCCTTGTAGATATCTAAGAATTCTTTTTACTGCAACTACATGTGATTCCTTAGGATTAGACTGAAATCTAGCACACATGTATACACTGAACATTATATCAGGTCTACTTGCAGTCAAATATAGTAAAACATTTATCATGCTTCTATAATATTTAGAATCTACAGTTTTACCTCCTTCATCAAGATCAAGTTTGGTGGTTGTGCTCATAGGCGTTTCAATTGGCTTTGAGCTTTCCATCCCAAACCTTTTTAGTAGATCTTTGATGTACTTTTGTTGATTGATGAAGATACCTCTTTTTAGTTGCTTGATTTGCAGTCCAAGGAAGTAGGTAAGTTCTCCCATCATGCTCATTTCAAATTCACCTTGCATGCACTTTGCAAACTCTTGACACATAGATTCATTAGTAGCACCAAATATAATATCATCAACATATATTTGAACTATCAAAGTGTCATTCTTGTGAGTTTTTGTGAAGAGAGTTGTGTCTATTTTACCTCTTACAAAATCATTGTCAATCAAAAATTTACTTAATCTTTCATACCATGCTCTTGGAGCTTGCTTCAACCCATATAGAGCTTTAGAAAGTTTATAGACATGATTTGGAAGATTAGGATTTTCAAATCCAAGATGTTGTTCAACATAAACCTCTTCTTCTATAAACCCATTTAAAAAGGCATTTTTCACATCCATTTGAAATAGCTTGAATTTATTAAGGCATGCAAAGGCTAATAACATTCGAATAGCTTCTAATCTAGCTACAGGAGCATAGGTTTCATCAAAATCTATTCCTTTCTCTTGGTTATATCCCTTAGCAACTAGTCTAGCCTTATTTCTAGTTACTATACCATTTTCATCCATTTTATTTCTATATACCCATTTAGTTCCAATAATTGAATGATCTTTAGGTCTCGGAACTAGTTTCCAAACATTGTTTCTCTCAAATTGATTTATCTCTTCCTGCATTGCAATTATCCAATCATTATCTTTTTCTACTTCTATAAATGTCTTAGGTTTTACTTGAGACAAATAAGCTACAAAATTGCAAATATTTCTAATGGAAGAGCGAGTTCTTACCCCTTGTGAAGGATCCCCAATTACTTGATCAATTGGATGATGATTTACATACCTCCAATCCTTGGGTAGATTTTCCTCTTGTTGACTTGAGGATGGTTGGTCCAAATTGGGAGTTGCCATCCCTTCATTTGTTTGAGAAGAACTCACTTTTGGGTCAACAATGGGAGTAGGAGTTTCCATTCTTGGAATAAAATCTGCATCATCTTTAAAGGAAACTTCTCCACTACTCATTGGATTAGATTCATCAATACTTACATGCACAGATTCTTCTACTACTAGAGTTCTTTTATTGAAGACTCTATAAGCCTTACTAGTAGTTGAATATCCTAAAAATATCCCTTCATCAGTCTTGGAATCAAATTTACCCAAGTTAGTTTTATTGTTATTTAAGATGAAGCACTTACTACCAAAGGGACGAAAATAGGAAATATTGGGCTTTCTCCCTTTCCATAGTTCATATGGTGTTTTATCAAGCAAGGGCCTTATCAAAATTCTATTTAAAATATAGCAAGAAGTATTCACGGCTTCAACCCAAAAATATTTTGGTAAATTATTTTCACAAAGAATTCTTCTAGAACTCTATTTTTCCTCTCAACAACTCCATTTTGTTGAGGAGTTCTAGGAGCTGAAAAGTTGTGATTAATTCCATTTTCATCACAAAATTTTGAAAAGTTTTGATTTTCAAATTCTTTGCCATGATCACTTCTTGAAATACAAATTCCTTTTTCATTTTGTACCTTTTTGAAAAACTTTTCAAATCCTTTGAAAGCTTCATCCTTATAAGCAATAAAAATAACAAAGGTGTATCTTGAATAGTCATCAACAATAACAAGAGCATATTGATGGCCACCTAGACTAATGGTACTAATTGGACCAAATAAGTCCATATGCAAAAGTTCCAAAGGTCTAGTAGTTGAGACTACATTTTTTGCTTTAAAATATATCCTAGATTGTTTTCCCATTTGACAAGCATTGCAAATTTTGTCTTTCTCATAATTGATTTTAGGAAGTCCAATAACTAAATCTTTTCTTGAAACAATTTTTAGCAAATTCATGTTTACATGACCAAGCCTTCTATGCCATAGCCATTGATTTTTACTAAAAGCAGGAAAACATTTTTCATTATCGGAATGTAAGGATTTCAAATCAACTATATAGACATTTTCATGTCTATGGCCAATGAATTTGATCTTGTTGTTTTTGATGTCTATAACTAGACAATGAGAGGTCTCAAATGTGACTTTATATCTTTTGTCACATAATTGACTAATGCTAAGTAAATTTGGCTTAAGGCCTTGTACTAGCAATACATTATCTAAGGTTGAGAAATCATTACCGACTTTTCCATGCCCGATGATCTTTATTTTAGTATTGTCTCCAATGGTCACAAGTCCACCATCTCTTAGAGTTAGCTCCTTGAATACGCTTTTATCACCGGTCATATGCTTCGAGCAACCGCTATCAAGGTACCAACAGTTACCTTTCTCCTTGGTGTGAAGACAAATCTACATCACACAAGGATATACGATAGCACTTTTAGGTACCCAAAATTTCTTGGGTCCTTTGGGGTTAGTCTTGGAAAATACGGTTCCTTTTGGGACCCATACTTTCTTAATATGAGGTGCTCTATGAACAAGTTGATGATGCACAGTCCTAGCATGATAGTCATAGAAATTTCTAGGATGTCTTACAAGTGAATTCCTATAAACCTTAGGATAATAGTTCCTAGGATACATGTTTCTATGATAAGGAGTATAAAAATTCATGTCATTTCTATAAAGAGTATGATGATGCATTCTAGGATACCCATTATGATAATTCCTAGGATGAGCATGAGCAGAATGCATTCTTTGATTATACACATTGTTCCTAGAATGAGCATGATAATTATTTCTAGGATGTGTATGAGCATTTCTAGAATGAGCATACATATAAGCATGAGTATTTTTAGAATGCTTCAATTTAGTATGATCATTTAAGTTTCTAGACTTCCTTGCATTTATCGAGGGAGTGCTTTTAACAATGCTAGGAGCTTTTGAAGTAGAAACTCCATCTACACAAGAGGCTTTCATGAATAAGCTCTCTTTTGTTTTTTGTTTTCCCATTGGAGAATATCCTACACCAGATTTTCCTCCACTTAATCTTTGGGAAGAAAGTACTTCATCAAGTTTTTCTTTACCAAGCATAAGTCTAGATATAGTGCTGTTTAATTTAGAAATTTTATTTTTCAAATTCTCATTTTCATCTTTAAGAAAATCTTGAGACGAATCATACAGTAAAGATGATAATTTTTCTTTTTCTTTTCTAAGAATTATCATTTCTTTAGAAATAGATGATACTTCTTTCTTAAGAACAGAATTTCTAGAATCAAATTTCTTTAATTCTTCATGCATTTCATTTATGACTTCTAGCAGTTCTTCACTACTAGTACACAATATTATTTTTTGAAGAGGGAGAAGATGTTACCTCACTTTCATCATCGATTACCATTAAACAAAGGTTGGCAATTTCCTCGTATCCGATTTCTTTGTCTGATGACTCATCTTCTTCGTCATCGCTCCAGGTAGTTGCTACCATAGCTTTCTTCTTGAAGCCCTTATATGGTTTGTTTGAAACCAGACAATCAGCTTTTATATGTCCTGGCTTCTTGCAGCCATAGCACATAAGTGGTTCCCTTTTTGAGGTGGGATCCTTTGAGTAAGGTTTCTTGCTTTTCTTCAAGAACCTATGGAATCGTTTGGTGATTAAATCCATTTCACCATCCTCTTCACTGCTCTCTGCTTCTTGTTCTAATTCCTTTTCTTTGTTGCTCGTAGAAGCTTTGAGAGCAATTTGCTTTTTCTTCTTCTCATCATCATTGATGATGGGAGTCATTTCTTCCATCTCGTATGTCAATAATGACCCTAGCAGCGTCTCAACATCAAGCTTGTCAAGATTTTTGGCCTCCTGAATAGCTGTCCTCTTTGGTTTCCATTCTGGTGGCAGAGATCTTAAGATTTTTCTGGTTAGTTCAACTTCCTTAATATTCTTGCCAAGCAATTTTAAACCATTTATAATAGTAGTGAATCGTGAGTGCATTTCAGAAATGGTTTCGTTAGGAGACATCTTAAAAGATTCATACTCAGAAATTAGCATGTAAATTTTAGACTTTTTTACTTCACTTGTTCCTTCATATGTGACTTGCAATTTGTCCCATATTTCTTTAGCAGAAACGCATGCAGATATTTTGTTATATTCAGAAATATCTAATGCACAATGTAGCATGCTTGTTGCTCTACTATTGAGAGACATCGTTCTACAATCCTCGTCAGTAAACTCAGTTTTGAGTTTAGGCATTGTATGAAGAGTCTCTCCAATAACTATTTCTTTTGAAGGAATTTTAGGTCATTCTTCTATAATTCTCCATAGATTGTAATCTTGTCCTTCGACGAAGATTTTCATTCTATTTTTCCAATAGTTATAATTTGAGCCATTGAACAATGGTGGTCTAGTATAAGAGTGTCCCTCAGAGTAGCTATTTGCTACCATTGGATCAACTCTAGGATTTTAAGCCTAATAAAGAAAACAAGGCTCTGATACCAATTGTAGCTCGAGGTTTCAACCCAAAATGGGGGGTGAATTGGGTTTTTAAAAACTTTTTTGCGGAATTAATACAAGTTTATAAAAACTGATAAGCAACAAATAATAAATACAAGTAATGAGCTGTAAATAAAGAGTTTAAGGAAAGAGGATGCAAACACAGTTATAGTGGTTCGGCAATATCGGATTCGTTCCGACTCTACGTCCACTCTCTTCAAGGAACTCCTTGAAGTAATCCACTAAGAAAACTTAGTCACACAACTTAGCCGGGTGTTGCGCAAACCGTACACAAGCAAATTACAGGAATTGCTTAAACCGAAAAATCCCCTTCCTTTCGGAAGTTTCCCCTTCCTCTTGGAAGTAATCCCTTTACAAAGATGGTGTAAAGTAAAAGGTAGAGAGACAGCAAATGAAAGCTTATTACAACAGAAATGTCTCTCTTTCAAAGTAAAGCTTGAAGAAATGGCTCAACAAGATTATTTCAAAGCTTTTTGTGTTTCAAGAGTATAAAAACTTGATTGTGTGAGATCAACTCTTTTTGAATATGTGCAGCTTGTTATTGAGTGCTTAACTGAATGGGTTTATATAGCAATCAATTAATATGGCCGTTTAGGACTTTAATTTGAAAAAGATTTACTTTAAAACATTCAGATTTGGAGTCCAACGGTCATATTTTTTGAATTACCAGTCGACTGGGTTGATATACCAGTCGACTAGGTTCACTTGAAAAATACTCGTTTTCAGACCTTTTGGGTATCCAGTCGACTGGTATATATCATCCAGTCGACTGGAGACTTTCTGTCCATTTTACCAGTCGACTGGGTTAATTCATCCAGTCGATTGGGTACCTTTTGACCCATATACCAGTCGACTGGTATATGTACCCAGTCGACTGGGTTGTCTTCCAACCCAGTTTTTCTTCTGTTTTTCATCAAAAACATTTTTAAAAATAATGGTTTTTAAAAAACCTTTTGTGTTTGAGCCATTGAACAAGCTAATACAATGTATGAGTGAGACTTACATTGGTTCTAAACCTTAAGACCTATTCTAGATCTTCAGTCTTCACTTGATACTTGATTTGGTTCGAGTTTTTGCACTTTGTTCTTTGGTTGAATGTGTTTGATCCTTAATACAACTTAGTTTAAACATGTTAGTTAAATAACAATTGTGTTTTGCCATCATTAGAATACGGGCGAGGGTCAACACATTGGAATCAAAGCCTTTTTTCTGTGCTTTCTTTGATCCTATTAGTACTACTTGGTGAAATGATTTCTTCATCAAACTGTGGGTTCTTTGAATTTTTTTTAATCTGTTTATGTTCTGCTACAGATAATATTGTTTAATTTGCTTGATTGCTCTTTTTTTTGGGGTTGATCTAGTTCTCTATTTGCTTTCTATATCATGACTGATTCATCCTCTAGTAATCTATAAACTTACACAAGGAAAGAGAAGGATGATCCCTCTGTCTTGCCGCTATTCCATCTACAAGATATGTCCTATTTGATTACTCCAGATTGATGGTACTCACTACAAAATAAGTTAAGAGCACCTAGTCACTGCTTCTGGATTCGTTCCCAAGTCAAGTATGACTAACTCTGCTATTACTCTTCCGTTTTTTATTGGACATAGTGCTTGGAAAATTGACACGGGTGCTACTGACCATATGACTAATGATAAAAAAAAGTTTAGCCATTTATCCTCTAGATGTCCAAAATCAGTCATTACTAATGCCAATGGTGTGTTTTCTCCCGTTGTCGGTATCGACACTGTACCTTTGTCCCCATCTTTATCTATCAATAATGTTTTATTTGTCCCATCCCTAAATTGTAACCTTATTTTTGTTAGTCAATTAATCAAATCTCATAATTATGTTACCATGTTTTTTCCCACTTACTGTATTTTTCAAGACATCCATACCAAGGAGAGGATTGGCAGTGGTAAACGGCATGGAGACTTGTACTATCTGGAAGATGGGTTATTACAATCCGATGATGGAGCACTAGTTCACGTTAT